>CM053793.1:332175941-332490941 GCA_028749045.1 Cupressus sempervirens | reverse complement strand
TAAAAGGGGCATACCCAATTTACAAAGTCTCACTAGGGATATTCCCTTTACATTGAACACAAATAAGTTTGATACATGTAGTTTTTATATCTTTCTTCCTTTTGCATATAATATTATTAGTTGAAGATTACACTTGGTTGCATTTTTGATGGAATCGTCCTATGTGAGTATCATCATCTTGCATATGTTTTAGTCAATAAATTCTAGATGTTATCTCGAGTAATTCTCTATGATCTTCAACTTCCTTTTCGATTTTGCAAGCTCATATACAAACACTACTCAAGAGAAATTTGTTAGCAAAATTTAGAGACAAAAATGTTCAACCAAAGTCAATAAGAAAAAATAAATCAATAATATTGAAGCTAAATAATATAGAAACCCTAAAAAAAATCTTAATAAGATTAATATTTTTCATTTTCCACCCCCTCTACTCCAAAGAGAGACTAGTATGAAATATGTTGCTCCTATACTAGCCACAATTATTTTTGTAGAAAAAATCCCCCAGATAAAAATTAAATGCTTACGTACCCTAGAAATATAAGTATCAAGATAGAAGATCCTAAGACCTTTTATGGCATCATCACTGCAAACACAATTTAAGGCTAAAATTAATGTGCTATTTAGGGAAGAGATTTACAACAACCATTTCCATGAGTTTTAATGTACTCACTCAACATCAAGTCCTCCTTGGCTGTCCAAGTTCCTCGGTTGAAGCCCATTTCTAAGCAGCAAGGACTTCTATCCATTTTGGATATTTTCAGCTTCAATGGCTTCCTACATATAGATAAAACTTGTTGTTATGATAAAAATTCAAATTATGTATAGAATTATATATTACTTTTCTTTATTTGGAATGATAATCTAACTCAGTTTTTCTTATTTTATCTGTACAAACATCATCTAAATCTTAGCAAGACTAAGAGTGATAACATTGTTACCTTAGCTATAGGCCTCACATCTTGGATTGCAAGTTTATGTTTTTCATTCTATAGACAAGGAGTTATATGGTATCCAGTTATATAGACAACTATTTTGTTGAACCATTTGAAAGTATTGCACTTATATGCAGATTGGCTGCTATTTTGTCAATGACTAAAGTACAACAAAGCAATTTTTTTTATAGAATCTATCTATTTAACAAAAGATAGTTTTAGTTCTTGTTACAACTACAATACAAGGTAGAGGAATATTTCATAGGTTAATGCAAGATAAAAATCCTCAAGAAAGAGTAGAGATTTAATTACACTAAAAAATTCAGATGCACTTTTATTAATAAATAGAATTACAAAGATAAAAATACATATATTAAACAACTAAGAGTAGTCATGTTCAAATCAATTATTTCAAAAATAACACCTTTTCATCGTTTCTAGCCTTTTTACATGTTAGATTAATGAATTTCTTTTCTTATTAATTAAATCATCTTTATTTAATTATTAAGTCACTTTATTATCTCTAGTTTACTTAAGCTAAACTTTGGGCATATAATAATTAATTCTATTACTAATTATTAGCATGCAACCTAGGTTAGTTACATGTTAGGGTTTTGATCTCCTTTGAAGGGATGATCTCTCTTTGTAATTTATTCATTCACTTATGATAATAACAATCTCTCTTTTTGCTCATCAAGAATGTCTCAACTATGGATCTAGGAATTCCAATCTGCATAGCATCTTCTTCTCTTTATTTGTGACAAGTGTTTGCACGCAAGTGATTCTTGGGAGATGCGGGGTTGATCTTTCATCAATTTCAACATGGTATCAAAGCCCCGATCTTCATGCCCCTATTATGTTATTGAGAGATTTGGCATCAGTTTTCAGATTTGTGGCTTTTAGAGGATTTTGTATTAGATTTTTTTTTTTTTGGGGGGGTGGGGGTGGGAGGGGGTGGTTGACCCATTTCCATATAAAATGCATTTAGTTTGGAAGTTGTTGAAATTTGAGGCAAATTTTGTTTGCACCTAGATCATTTTGACTTGGACATGCAAATGGAAACATCAATTTTATCATTGATGCTACTACCTTGGGAGCACCACTAATGATCCACACATATTTTTATATATGGTACATCCTTTTTCATGCATTTTCAACCTTTCAAGACTTTCCATAAGTGATTCCCACTTTTTGTTTGGTTGAAGCATCTAGAATTTGACCTTAGCTTAGCTCTCATTGGGTCCCATTCTACTAATGAACCCATCCTTTGTTTTTGATTGGAGCACTAGGAATTGTTAGTGATTGGCATTTTTTTTGGGGAAGATAGATATTTTTGGGCCCCATGTTGGCCTCTTCATGTGTGCCTTGGAATGTGCCTCTGTCAAATGCACAAACCAACCCTCTCTCCAATAATCATATCTCCATTTTGCATGCTAATCTGGGGAATCTCCATCAGGTCACTATCTAATGATAACCTGTTTTATTGGTGCACACACAATTTTTTCTCCTAATTTTTGGAAGGCGTAGCATGAACAAGTTTGATGGATTTGATGGAGTTTTAAAGTTTTGGTGCTCATTGATTATGGGCTATGTATTACACTTCGCGTGGAAAAGAGGCACCAATTTTGGTTGGTCTTGTGAGTTCTTAAATTGGGCTGCATAGTTTCTATGGGGTTCCCCATGCAGCCAAATGAGTGGTCCTTTATTGGTGCATTTTGGAGGTGCCTCGCTTAGCTAACTTGGGACCCTTTGCAGTTTGACTTTATTATGGTTGCATTTGTTTTGGTAATGTCTGCTAGTCTAAGGTCAAGGGCCTTTGAATGCATATGAATCCAAAGTTTTATGTGGGGTTTGTAAGTTTTGAGATGTCATGTGGATGATTCTTCTCCCCATGCCATTGCTAGTTCTTAGCCCTCGACCTTTGTGCAAACACCTTGTTCAATGCTTTTTAATGCACTCTATCAATACATGTCACCAGTCTTCCAAAACATTTGATGAAATTTTGAAATTTTGTGGTGCATAAACTCATTGACAATTGTACCTTGGTCTTTGGTGCATTCCTTAGATGGAGCATTTTAGGTGCTACTTAAGGAGACCACATTGATTATTCACGCATTTATGGGTGGATGAATTGGTGCTGCTTCTCATTCCCATGCATAAAAATCTCCTTGGAACAAGAACTCAGACTTCACAGTTGTCTTTTGGAGGGCAAATATTTATCTTTTTCCTTTTGAGCTATCGGCATGCCATGATTTTTAGTGGTTCAGTCTCTTGGATGGTGGATTTTGCCTCTTTTCCCAATTTTTTTCCACATGTTGATTTTTGGCCACCATAATTTTTTTTAGCATCGATCCTTTTCTTGACACATATTTCTGGCAACTAGATTATTTTCCAGTAGGGTAATTTTTTAGGCATTTTTTTCCTCGACGACCATTTTCCTATCAAATTTTTTCTCATCACATGCTGATGTTAGCATTGCATTAACATTCCTTTTTACCCCTGTTACCCTTATTTAGGCGTACCTTCAGTTTTTTGCTTATATCTTGGGCATACAGACTCCATTTTCCACAAATGAGATATCACTAGAAAGATGGTTCTAAGCCTGTCACAATGGTATATGTAATTTCTAGTTTTGATGATTTTTTGATGGTGTTTTCTACTTCAAAGTTAGGGGTAAAATTTTTCACTTTGGGAGATATATCTTGAGCATCTGATCTCTGATTTGGGAATTATTATATCATTGAAAAGGTATTTTAGAGCCCTTTCCAGTGATGTTGGTTGTTTTTCTATATTATACTCCAGCACATTCTACTTAGCCTTTTGCATTCTTGATGGATATCTTGGTTGTTTTAGGTCCAAGGATCAATTTCATTGCTTTGGATGATTTGTCATGGGGTTGTACTATGTGTTATATAAGCCTTATGTCTCTTCAGACCTATTTAGACATCATTTATATGCATTCTTGCAAACACACTGAGATAAAGTTCCATATTTCATTTGTATTTTTTGTTTTAGTTATTTTTTCCTTCTAATTTAAGTAGTTTCATCTGAGGATACTCGTATAGATTATTGTATTATTGGGATTTACCATATCTTGTTCCTTATTATACATGCACTACTCTGATTTAAAGTGCCATGGGCAGTTTATGTTTTGTCTTTGTTTTCCATCTTCCTTTGTTAGTGAGTATTCCATCCATGACATTATCCTCATGACATGTCTAAGATTGATCACCCCAATACACAAATATGTACTCTTTTATGCATCGTGATCGTGATTCCTTGACATGAAATTATTTTGGCCCACTTTTCCAGTTTCCTATCACCTCACCCTTGTCTACATTAGGGGGGTTCTTCTATTTTTTCTCATGTTTCCTTGGTTTGATGGAGTGAGCTATGTATTCAATTTTTGTTCCTATGTACTAGGCGGATGTAGTGGCTAGGTACCTTTGCATTTTAGTGAGATGGATCATTTACCATATAAACACTCTTCTCTCCATTCCTACTCTAGTTGTAGCATTCCATGTTCGATTTATCAACTCTTCAGGCTTTAGTGTTTCATGCTATCTATATCTTCAAGTTTAGTTGTTTGCCTTTGTGTGCCTCCTGATTCAATGTAGATTATAGTCTTCTCTACCTAGTCAGGTTTTATTTTAGTGTACGTTCTTTAGATCAGCAATTACCTTTGACAGATATTTATAGCTTCTACATGCTTTAGTGGTGCTCTTCATGACCATCTCTTTTGTTCCTATCTTTTAGGACATTCCCTAGTTTGGAGGCTTCTTCAGTCCTTCATTAGTTGTTTTCAACATTATTTCTAGCTCTTTTTGGAGTAGGATTTTTCCCATGTGGTTTTCTTTATTTCTCCTCTTTTTAGAGATTTTGTTGTGCTTGGGTACCTCATCAAGCCTTGCTGTTGGGACCCAAATTTACTTTCAGTAGTAGTTTCTAGGTTTTAGCTACTCCCTAAGTTGATCTTAATGGGGGGTGTTAGAGAATTTTTTTTTTCTTATTAATTAACTCACATTGATTTAATTATTAAGTCACTTATTATCTCTAGTTTACTTAAGCTAAACTTTGAGCAAAGAATAATTAATTCTTTTATTAATTATTATCATGCAACCTAGGTTTGTTACCTGTTAGGGTTTTGATCTCCTTTATATGGACAATATCTCTTTGTAATTTATTCATTCACTTTTGATAATAGAAATCTCTCTTTTTTATCATAAAGAATATATCAACTATGGATTTGGGAATTCCAACTCCATAGCATTTTCTTCTCTTTCAATGATGGGTGTTTATATGCAGGTGATTTTTGGGAGCTGCGGAGTTGATCTTTCATCAAGTTCAAAATTATATTTTATGGATTTATGAACACATCCTAAGACCTGCAACACATTCAAATGGATTATTTAATATAATTTACATGCTTGACACCCTTTTTAGGGTTATTTTGGAACTTTTTAACAATTAGATCAAACATGACTTGATAAGAACATTTTGACAATTTTGGCTTATAAAGCCTTATAAATTTATCCATAAGAAGACCATTACATATGAATTAATAAATGACATTACAATGCAAAAAAAATTTGAATTCTTGACAATGAATCCCTTGTTCTTCATGTGCTTGGGTGCTCCTGCACCAGGAAGTAAGAAACTAATATGCCTAAATGGCTTATGAAAGTTGAAGAGATTTTTGTTCATGTTATATGGACATAGTTAACACCATTTGTAACATTCCTAAGTCTCATGCAAATCAAAGAACATTTGAGCACTAGTGAGCCATTAGAACCTCACAACCATTCTTGAGTTCATGTTTCATATTTATGTTCTTTTGATTTAGAAATTAGTTTAGCATGGTTGCTTGTCATAATACATTGTATTTGTTGAGAGTATTATTTCTAATGTATGTCTTTATAGAACTTATCCAATATTAAGTCTCATTATGTGTCCATTTCCTTGAGTTTAGGTCCATTGTAGAGACATCTACATCAGGATGAAGGTCCCTTGCATGTGGGAAAACCAAAAATCACTTGACTTCTCCGATTGATTATATCTTTAGTTTTCTCTTGCAATGAAAATGATACCTCTAATAATTTTATGCATATTTGATACCATATACAGAGTAGAGCTTGATTTTTTTTTTAAATATATTTTTGGTACACTATAGTTTAATTGGTAGAAATATTATATTTTATTATATACAAGATAATACCAATGCTTTTATGTTTATATTTGATGGATGAAAACATTAATATCTTGATTCAGAGTATAGAAGATAATTTTTTGATATAATTATAGCTTGAATATTTTCCTATGAAGAAATGCTATGTTTGACAATATGAACCCAAAACAAAATAAGGAGACAATTGCTAGATTGTGGTCTAAGTTCAAAAGAAAATGTGATGGAAAATATTATCCCTAAAAAATTGTAAGGGATTAAATAATCAAAGACTTATAATCATAATAGTTGAAAAACATTGTAGGAAACATGGTCACATTGTAGGGGCACAATTTTTGTCCATTGGTAATTATTTTAATATATACAATTTAAACAATTTTCATACATAAGATAGAAATTAATGATGAGATCATGGAAATGTTTAATTTAAGGTCATCATTTTGAAATAGGTAAACCAGATTGGGTTACGTGTTATGGACCATGAAAATCTAGACAATGTGAATTTCAAATAGGAGATACATAGAGGTGTGAATATCAAAGTATAAGATAATGCTCCCATGGAAGAAGATGATCTTGAGGTAGAGAACACAATTGAATATGACGGTATTGGTGCAGCTGATCATGTACTAGAGAACACAATTGAAGATGAAGGTACTACGATAGCTGATCATGATTGTTGTCACTTAAGTTTGCACCCTTGTCCAAGGCCTATGTGTGAGGACAACCTAGTGAAACATGGAAACAACCTCCAAGCTGTGGGACTTGAACTACGAGGTTGAGTCTTTGGAGAAGGCTGACTTCCTCTTACTATCAGGGTGCACCTAACTACTCTCGAAAGGAAAAGGGGAAGAAGGAGATGCAGAAAACAACTCTACCCTACCTAAACTACGGAGGTGATGCACCAAAATAGAGTGTTCAAACCCATTTATGCCCATATATGCACTATTGAACCAGAATGAAACTAAGGATATATACATACAGGCTTGTTTTGATCTAATAACCTCATGCAGATCAAGAAACCAAACTGAATAACACAAGGAAAGAGGAATCTCACTTATATATTATCCAGTAGGCAAAAATAGATACAGTATGCAAGCTACAGATCTTGACAATACACCAATGAGAGGCAAAAGGGATGCACATACACATTAATGGCTGAAGGAGATAAAATAGAGAATCATTCAATTCAAAGGCACAGGGAATGTTACACTGAGAGTTGCAGAGCAATATCAGAGAAATCAGAAAGAGTCGACCTTTTGGAAAAGATTATAAAATTGCCTTTATAGTTCAGGCATAACTAAGAAAAATGATTCTGCATTAACTGCTCAACTACTACCATTGAACCCCAAAATATCTAATCAAAGATCACACTCGAGCATGGTTCTAAAGTACAAAATTAGATATTTGACTGAAGGAACGCCTCGAGTAGACAGAAGCAGCACCAATAAATGATCCTAACATAGTAGATGGATCGACTAAGACGGTGGAGTGTTTCCCTATGCCTTGCATTCATTTTAGGTAGGTTAGAATTGATCACAAAGATCAGATTGCAAGATAACCTTGATCATCTTTGCTTCCTGGTTCATGAATCAATAGGGTTGAAGCAAGTCAAACAGGCTATACGAGCCAGTTGGGTCATGCAGGCCAATCACCTTTCTTCGTTCCGCCACTTGGGGAAGTCTTTCATGGTTGTCCTTCCATCATTGAACTAATCGGGCCACCCTTGCAGATATTAATATTAACTGTGATGATTACATTAACCGCCAGCCATCGACTGTCCTTTCTGATCGGGCCAGCAAGACACATGTCAACAAGGCGCTGTGTCACCAACATAAACCTTGAGCGACTTACCCATAGCGAGGTGGCAATGACCATCGATCGGCCTTGATCTGATGATCGTGAAGACTCGTCATACTCCACACTGTCCTTACCCCGGGCCCATCATTTTTGGTGCCACCCTTGCAACTGCTGTCATATCCAACCGACACCTAGCAACACCTCAGCGACCGCACCCTGGCGAGACCTGGCCCCATTGACACATGGCGACCTATCGCTACGTCCCTATGGTAAAGATCGCACATCTTCACCATGGAAATAGTCATTGATCTTCTCTAATCTAACAGTCATGAAGACCCACCTTCCTGCGACCTTCCCCCCTCATAATTCGCTAGGCCCACGGTACATGTGGCACTTCCCTATTGGTCTGTCGGTCGTTTAATCCCTCCTGTGCTGGAAACATGAAATATAGTCCCACCAAGACATGTGGCACCCTGTCGCTACATCGTCGATGTTATCTCCCGAGCAGTTTGTAATGGCGAGATAGCGCCAGCCGTAGATCTCTGTAGATCTGACGATCATGAAGACTTGTCTCTTGACTGTGCTGGCTGAACTAAAGATCTGGCGCACGTGGCTCCCTTTGATTTGCCGTCGTGACATCAAAATCTGCCAACTAGGCAGATGAAGTACCTGACCTAACCCAACCGCTTGCCTGAAACCTCATCGTTATCTTCTCCAGCTCACCAAACCTTGTCGCCGAACAAGCTGACTCACCATCGTTGGCACACCTTTTTCGATGGGCACTATGTCGCCATGGGAATTTCTTGGCCAATGATAAAACTTTTTCAACCCGCGCCATCCTCTGCCCTGCAAGCTGGACCCACTGGACACGCGTCGACCAGACGCTATGTCGCCATCGTAACCTTTGCACAACTTCATCATAGTGAGATGGCGATGACCATTGATCGGCCTTGATCTGAAGGTGAAGAACTTGCGAGGCGTAAAAATATCATAAGGTTCGAAACTTAGGTAATTTTGATATCTTCGTGGGTATTAAAATATTAGTAATTAAGGAGGTGATCGTTGGGTGGGGTAACATTCAAATTTTGAAATTTGGCGGGGCAAACAAAGTGTGGTAACATTCTGGCGACTCACAGGGGGCATGAGCCTGCTCGATGCATAAGACCAATGCCTGTAAACAATCCATTGGGCTATGGAGTCAAAAATGGGTCTAAAAGGTACAAGTCTGAGAACTGCAAAACCCTAACCCCTCTGCAAGGAATTAAAACATAAAAACCCTAGATCTACCTTTGTAATTGAAACAAAACAAAACTTCCTCTGCAACCTGAGACTGTCAAAACTTCGAAAGTTGGAAACTCAAAAAGAGAACCCCTATGCATGCTCACTTCTTGAAAAGCAGGAAATAACAGAAAAGAAACTAGACTAACTATGTACATGGATTCACAATCTTCATCAGAAGCAAGCTTTAAGATAAATCCCATTGACTGGGATGGGAAGAACTTCACCGTTGGGTCTGCTCAGTTGGAATGCATTAGCCTGTTTGCAACTGACAATTAGGTAAGGGCCACTCCACAATGCATCAAACTTAGAATGTCTTCCTGGTTTCGCTCTATCAGCATCCCATTTCAGAACTAGATCCCTCTCTTTGAAAGTCCTGTCCTTGGCCCTCTTGTCGAAGTTCCTTTTCACCTGTTGCTGATGCAACTCCAGGGTCTTCATAGCTTTATCTCTTTTTTCCTTTAGCTCCATCAGCTCTGCCATTCTTACTATCATGGCACTATTTTCAATCAATTCAAGCTGATGAGCCAAATCCAAGGATGGGAACTCCAATGAGATTGGAAGTCTGGCCTCCCTACCATATACCAGCACAAAAGGTGAATTCCCAATAGATCTCTTGGGTGTTATCCTATCAGCCCACAGAGCAGTTCATAATTTCTTATGCCAGACCCTTTGATTGTCTTCTATTGTCCTCTTCATGATTTTGATCAGATTCTTGTTGGAAGACTCAGCCAAACCATTGCCCTGGGGATAATAATTGGATGATGTGCTTAGGTAGATATTTTGATTCATTGCCCATGCACAAATTTGGGTTCCAACAAAAGATTTAGCATTATCTGAGATGATAGTAGAAGGAGCACCAAACCTAGATACAATCCCATCAAGGAATTCAACCACTAATGGTTCTGTGGCATCCTTCAAGGCAACTGCCTCTGTCCATCTAGTGAAATAATCAGTAGCAGCCAAAATCCATTTATGACCTGCACTAGATGGAGGATTAATAGGGCCTATAAAATCCAACCCCCACTGGGTAAAGGGATGATCCACCTGAATAGGATGAAGGGGAAGAGCTGCAAGCCTTTGTTTGCCTGAAAAGAAAGCACATTTCTCACATTTTCTCACATACCTATAACAATCGTGGAACAGAGATGGCCAATAATAACCAGCCCTCATGATCTTCATGGCAGTTGTTCTTGCAGAGAAATGGCCGCCATCAGGGCCATCATGAAGTTCTTTAATCATCCTTTCATCCTGGTCCTCTTCAATGCATCTCAACAGGGTCCCATTAAAATCCCTCCTGAATAGGATACCATCAATCACAATGTAGGGAATGGACTACAGTCTATATTGTCTCCTTTTAGTTCTATCCAATCCCTGAGGGTATCCATTCCCTGATAAGAAGCTCTTCATATTATTTATCCAGCTCTTTGGGCCGCCAACATTTCCTTCCTCCTGCTGCTCTGTTAATACCATAGCAGCCTCTTCATCAGAATCTTGACCTGATAACATTTCTTTGTACAATCCTCTCCCTCTTACCAGCTTGGTAATCTAAATATCAACATCATATTCCATTACCCTCGTGATCCAGCCAGCTCTCTTTTCACTGATATCCTTGCTTAAAAAAAAATCTTTTACACTGGCATGGGGCACCAACAAATGGATCCTATTGTGGGATAAGAGGTGCTTGAATTTCTTCAAGGCTCTGATGACTGCAAGGGCTTGCTTCTAAAAAAAGCTATACTTATCTTCATTTTATTTGAGCCCTTCACTAAAGAAAGCTATGGGCTGCTCCTCATCCTTGCCATTTGTTTGAGTCAAGACAACAGAGATACTTGACTCACCACCTAAAGTGTAGAGGATGAAATCTTTCTCAAAATTTGGGTTCATGAGAGTAGGGGCTGAGGCTATGGTTGTCTTGATCTCTTCAAAACTCTCCTTCCCTTCCTTGGTCCATGAGAAGACCATGTCTTTCTTAAGCATTGTTGTAAGAGGTTTCACCATGGTAGCAAGATTAGGGATAAACCTTCTCACAAAGTTTATTCTACCAAGGAAACTTTGCAGCCCCTTCTTGTGTTTAGGAAGAGGAAGGGCAAGTATTGCCTTTGTTCTTTCTGGATCAATGGTCAGACCATCCTCAGATACAATGTGTCCCAATAATTTTCCTTGGCTTGTAGCAAAGACACACTTGGCTGGGTTTAGGGAAACCCCAAACTCTCTACATCTTAGAAATACCTGCCTTAGATGATCAAAATGATTTTCTACATCTTTTGAATATACAGTTATATCATCAAGGTATACTAAGACAAAATTATCAATTAATTTTTTGAAGGCCATCTCCATTGCCTTCTGAAATGTGGCATCTACATTTGTTAGTCCAAATGGCATCTTGTAGTAAGCATAGGTGCCCCATTTAGTAGTAAATGTTGTTTTAGGTCTATCAGATTCTTTAACCAACACTTGGTTGTAACCAGAGAATCCATCAAGAAAAGAGAATCTCCTTGACCCACTGACCTTGGATAGAATTTTCTCCATGGAAGGGAGAGGATGGTGATCTTTAAGAGAAGCCTGATTAAGATCCCTAAAGTCCACACACAACCTGATTTCCCCATTCTTCTTCCTTACAAGGACAAGGTTAGCTACCCATGATGAGTGTTTGACAAGAAATATTATATTGGCCTCTATCAAATTGGATAATTCTTTTCTCATTAGGGGCTCAATCTTAGGATTCACTGGTCTCTGTTTTTGCCTTACTGGTTTGGCCTTATCAACTAGATCTATAGTATGCTGAAACAAACTAGGGTCAAACCTTTTAAGTCATCATATGTCCAAGCAAATACATCATTAAATTCTTGACATAAATGAATGAAGTTTTCTTTCTCAGTTTCAGAACATACCTTCCCCATATTTAGAGGTTTTCCATCAGCAATTGTAACTGGGGCATAATCATCCTTTTCTGTAGCTAGATTCATTTCTTTGCCTCTTGTTTGATCATCAGGATTAAAAACACTCTTCAAAGTAATGAGACCATTGGGCAACTTGGTAGAACTAAGGTGAATGATCTGATCACCATACTGATCTTGCAGCCTTGACTGGTTTCTATCTAAGAATTCTGCCTCATTTTGCAAGAAACTCACAATTTGTTCATCAGAGTCAAACACTTGCCAATGAGTGTTGTTGTTAGGGATGGCAGGCCTCACTACCACCCTAATTTGTTGCTTCTTCTCCTCCTCAAGATTCCCTAGTACATCATAAGCTGCACCCACTGCTGCAAGTCTATCAACATGTTTATTTTCTTTCCTAGGAATGCTTTGAATATTAAATGCATTGAAACCCTCAAGAAAATCCCAGACTCTATGTTTGTAAGACTTGAGCAGGCCATTTTTGGTGATATTCTGGCCTCTCACCTAATTCACTACCAAGTCACTATCTCCATATACTTTCAAGGCTTGGATTCCCCTCTTTTGGGCAAGTAAGAGACCTTGAATCAAGGATTCATACTCGACCACATTATTGGTGCAACTGAATTGGAGCCTGAAGGAGAAGTAGTATCTTATTTGTGTAGGGGAAACCAACATAACACCGACCCCTAATCCATTTCTATTCCTTGAGCCATCAAATTACATACTCCATATTCCGTTTATATCATCATTAGTCCCAACAAGATCAGGAGCTTGAGCCTCTTTCTCTATTATGCAATATGTACTAAGGCTTGTCTCAAGAATTTCTGACATAGGCTCAAACTGATATGCATTTGCCCACTCATCCAAGAAGAATTCAGGAATCTCTGCTATGGAAGTGACAGGCTCATTTACTATGTCATTTTCATCCATCTCTAGAATAAGGCAATTCATATTGATGAAGTTGGGGGTGTAAGATTCAGTGTGATGAAGGGCTTGAGGTTCTGCTCTAATTGAGGCATTGGCTCCATATCTGGTCTTAAATGACATATATGACCAATCAGCAGATATGAATCCACCAATTTGAGTAGTGAAGTCTCTTGAAAGACAGATGGCAAAATAGGGCTTGACTTCAGCAACAGATATATCTGAATCACAGTGCAACCGGGGCATGCATGTAGGGCCATCTCCACATTCCTAAGGATACCTATGGTTTTGATAGTACTACCATCTAGTTGTAACACATCCCTAACAATGGGCTCATATTTCATCCCTAAAGCATTAGCAACACACCTAGGCATTACTGAGCTACTAGCCCCTGAATCTATCATGCAATTATGGACTAATTTGCCTCCTATAATCAAGGAAACATAGAATGGGGGAGGTCTAACCCTTTTATTTGTCTCCACATCCCCTGCTGGTTGTACTAGACTTGTGGCATTCTCCATGATAGATGGCTGATCCTTGAGTTCAATCTTCCCTAATTCTTGCTGCAGCATCCTCTTCTGCATTAGTATGGTAACAACAACATCCCACATAGAGATATTCACATTGGTTTTCTTCATTTTCTCTACCACACTGAAAGGTGCATTAGGAACTTTGATAGAAACTTTGGGAGCTGCACTTATAAGAGGTTGAGGTAGGGCAACATAAGGACCACCTGCATCTTTCTTTCTTGGATCTTGCTCTTGCTGTTGTGAAGTACTTGCTTGTTCATTTGCTACTTGTATATGAGGTGTAGCACTTGAAGTTGAGGCCTGCTTAGGAGAAAGGGGGACAACATGTTCCATAGCTCTCTTCCTGCTTCTTGTGTTATGAGCAATGGAATCCTGGTTTACATTACAATGCTCCCCATCCTGATGATTCATGAAAGAGAAATCATCATGTCCTTGAATATATGATGCCTCCTTGGGATGATCCTCCCTGTATGATTGCTTTGCTGTAGGTTCTTGGATAGTTAGGGCCATATAAGATTCTGCCTTTTGGCACATGCAATAGGTATAAGAATAGTTGCAAGAAGGACAGAAATCTTGATCTTGGGCCAAGTTATTTTGAGGGACTATAGCTCTGTTATGATTTGAGCTTGAAGCAGAAACATGACTATTTTGCCTACCCTGATCAAAGGAGCTATTCCACTGATTAGGAAGCCTACCACCACTTGGAGCTTGATATTGCAGTTGGGGAGGCTTGCCACTTTGATCTTGCTGCCTTTCTAAGGCCACCACCTTGTTACTCATCTTTTGTATCATAGAGATACTATCCTCTAATCTCTTCCCCTGGTCCTTCAACTCCCTCCCCTGCTCTTACAATTTTTTATCCAAGGTCTTCTCTCTTTTATCTGTATTCAGCACTAGACCTTGGAGCATTTCTTTGAGCTCATCTATCCCATTTGAGGATGTAGAAGCTCGAGGGACTAGAGTAAGGGTTTGTGATGTAGATGTTGTAGGAAGAGGGGTCATTGCTGGTTGGTGATTAGGAACATTAGGAAAGAAAGGCATAGGAGGCCTTGGAGCCAATTTTCCTCCTTGTATTAGGATGTTCTCAGCTTTTACGACTATCTCGGAAGCATTAGGCAAGGTATCTCCTCCCATAGTTTGGATTGTAGTGGCAATATCACTGTTAAAAGCTCTAAGGTAATGCAAGAAGGCATTACCAGGAGTAGGTTTCACTGCAGTAGGTATTCTATCCCATGTCTTTTAAAATCTATAATTAAAGTCAGTCAAACATTCATGGGGGGCTCTTTTTATTGTAGTCAGCTGCTCTAATAGTGACAAATGGTCACTCTTATCCTCAAAATGTTTGCATAATCCTGCTCCTAGTTCATCCCAATTGGTTATAGAACCATGAGCTAAGCCTCTATACCACTGTAATGCTTTTCCTTTTAAAGATGAGGCTAGAAGTCTGGCAGCAACATCATCCTCTGTAATACCATGAATATTATAGACATTAGCTACTTCTTGGATATGCTCTAAAGGGGAGATAGAAGTCTCACTAGTAAAATCAGGTATGCTTTTTAGTGCAGATACTGGTATATCATGTCTTTGGGCTAACAATAGAGGACTTCCACCATTAAAGGTGGCAAAAGCATGAACTCTTGGTTGTGCCATGTAAACAAGTGTTCTATTAATGAGCGTTGATGGCAATCTAGGCTGAGTTTGAGTAGTAGGAGGAGTAGAGATAGACCTTACAAGTATATTAACTATTTTTTCACCCCTAATTGGTGATAATGAAACTCTAGTCCTCCTTCTTCTAGGATTTGAAAGGGAAAGCTCTTGATATTGAAATTTACCTCTAGAAGATGCCCTTTGTTTCAGCTCTGGGCATGAATCACTGCAACTTTGGCCTGGAACCAGGTTTGTTGATGTTCAGAGTCGCCAAGCACTTTGAAGGACCAGCCTCTTGAAGGCTTGAATACTGAAGCCAACACTACCTCTTCAGCATTAATCTCTAAAATTCTTCCTTCTTTGACACTAGTAGACTTTAAATCTTCAATAGGATTGTCCCACCGGGCGTGCCAAAAACTGTTGTCACTTAGGTTTGCACCCTTGTCCAAGGCCTATGTGCAAGGACAACCTAGTGAAACATGGAAACAACCTCCAAGCTGTGGGACTTGAACTATGAGGTTGAGTCTCCGGAGAAGGCCAGATTCCTCTTACTATCAGGGTGCACCTAACTACTCTCGAAAGGAAAAGGGGAAGAAGGAGATGCAGAAAACAACTCTACCCTACCTAAACTACGGAGGTGATGCACCAAAATAGAGTGTTCAAACCCATTTCTGCCCATATATGCACTATTGAACCAAAATGAAACTAAGGATATATACATACAGGCTTGTTTTGATCTAATAACCTCATGTAGATCAAGAAACCAAACTGAATAACACAAGGAAAGAGGAATCTCACTTATATATTATCCAGTAGGCAAAAATAGATACAGTATGCAGGCTACAGATCTCGACAATACACCAATGAGAGGCAAAAGGGATGCACATACACATTAATGGCTGAAGGAGATAAAATAGAGAATCATTCAGTTCAAAGGCACAGGGAATGTTACACTGAGAGTTGCAGAGCAATATCAGAGAAATCAGAAAGAGTCAACCTTTTGGAAAAGATTACAAAAATGCCTTTATAGTTCAGGCATAACTAAGAAAAATGATTCTGCATTAACTACTCAACTACTGCCATTGAACCCCAAAATATTCGATCAAAGATCACACTCGAGCATGGTTCTAAAGTACAAAATTAGATATTCGATTGAAGGAACGCCTCGAGTAGACAGAAGCGGCGCCAATGAATGATCTTGACACAGTAGATGGATCGACTGAGATGGTGGAGTGTTTCCCTATGCCTTGCATTCATTTCAGGTAGGTCGAAATTGATCACGAAGATCAGATCACAAGATAACCTTGATCATTTTTGCTTCCTGGTTCATGAATCAATAGGGTTGAAGCAAGTCAAACAGGCTATACGTGCCAGCTGGGTCATGTGGACCAATCACCTTTCTTCGTTCTGCCGCCTGGGGAAGTCTTTCATGGTTGTCCTTTCATCATCGAACTAACCATGCCACCCTTGCAGATATTAATATTAACTGTGATGATTACATTAACTGCCAGCCACCGACCATCCTTTCTAACCGGGCCAGCGAGACACGTGTCAAAAAGGCGTTGTATCGCCAACATAAACCTCGAGCGACTTACCCATAGCGAGGTGGCGATGACCATCGATCAACCTTGATCTGACGATCATGAAGACTTGTCATACTCCACGCTGTCCTTACCCCGGGCCCATCATTTTTGGTGCCACCCTTGCAACTGGTGTCGTATCCAACCGACACCTAGCAACACCTCAGTGATCGCACCCTAGCGAGACCTAGCCCCACTGACACATGGCGACCTGTCGCTACGTCGCTATGGTAAAGATCACACATCTTCACCATGGTGACATGGTGACAGTCATTGATCTTCTCTAATCTAACGGTTACGAAGACCCACCTTCTTGTGACCTTACCCCCTCATAATTCGCTGGGCCTGCGGTACATGTGGCACTTCCCTGTTGGTTCATCGATCATTTAATCCCTACTGTGCTGGCGGCATGAAATACGGTCCCACCAGGACACGTGGTGCCCTGTCGCTACATCGCCGATGTTATCTCCCGAGTGGTTTCTAATGGCAAGATAGTGCCAACCGTAGATCTCTGCAAATTTGACGATCGTGAAGACTCGTCTCTTGACTGTGTTGGCTGAACTGAAGATTTGGCGCACATAGCTCCCTCTGATTTGCCGCCGTGACACCGGACTCTGCCAACTGGGCAGATGAAGTACCTGATGTAACCCAACCGCTTGCCTGAAACCTCGTTGTTATCTTCTCTGGCCTGCCAAACCTTGCCGTCGAACATGCTGACTCACCGTCGTTGGCACACCTTTTTCGATGGGCGCTATGTAGCCATGGGAATTTCTCAGCCAACGATAAAACTTTTTCGACCCGCGCCATCCTCTACCCTGTAAGCTGGACCCACCGGACATGCGTCGACCAGACGCTATGTCGCCATCGTAACCTTCGCACAACTTCATCATAGCGAGATGGTGATGACCATTGATCAGCCTTGATCTGACGGTGGAGAACTTGCGAGGCATAAAAATATCATAAGGTTCGGAACTTAGGTAATTTTGATATCTTCGTGGGTATTAAAATATTAGTAATCGGGGAGGTGACCATTGGGCGGGGTAACATTCAAATTTCAAAATTTGGCGGGGCAAAAAAAGTGTGGTAACAATGATAATAGAGATAACCTTGATATACATATACTTGAGAAGGCATGCAAGCCCCTATACAAAGGATCCCAAACAACTCTTCTCTTTTTTGTATTGTTTTTGGTGAATTCAAGGTTATGAATGGTTTATCCAATGTAGTAATTGTACATATGTTAAGGTATGCCATTTTTTTCATCTTCTATGTTAGCATACCATTAGTATTCTTTATATTAATAAGTTAATTTTTTGTCATAGGTTAATAGGTGAGTGTTTTTTACCACCATCAAACATTCTACCTTGCTTGTACTGAGAATTATATTCCATTACGTAAGATATTGGAATGGAGTATCAAACAATACATGCATGTCCCAATAATCATATTATATATCATAAACAACATGAATTTGCAATAGAATGTCCTGATTATCATATTAGTAGATATTGATTAGATAAAATAACAAAAAAGGTTCTTTATAAGGGTCTTTAGTATATTCTCGTTATTCTACATCTTCAATGATTATTTAGGTGCAATAGCTTGGCACAATTAATGGATTACTAGGAGCACAATAGAAGTCAAGATGTCATTATGTGAATGATAGTGGATGGTTCTTCAAGGACATAGAAGAATCTTGGCCAAACTTTAAAGAAGAACCTCATATTCTATAGCTTTCATTAGTAGCAGATGTTGTCAATCCATTTGGAGAGATGAGATCTATTTACTTGGTGTGGTTTATTTTTGTTGTTAACAATAACATCCCTCCTTGGATGTTATTAACAATTGTAGTAGGTATTCATTTAATAGTAATCTAAATAAAATTATTAATACTGTATCAAATAGTCATAATAATTATGTAATGTTTTTGTTCATTCAACTAGGTAAGTACCAAGTTAAAGATATGGATGTATATCTGGAGCCCCTTATTGATAATTTGTTGGAGTTATGGAATGGGGTTACCATGTATGACATCTCTAGTCTAATAGGACAAAGACAATTTCAATTCCATGCAATGCTTGTATGGACAATACATGACACTCTAGGGTTAACACATTTTTGCAGTATGTCATACTATTTTTGGTATGTTATAGTGCTGACACATTTTTTTCTGTATGTGCTAATATAATTATGTAGAATCTTGTAAGTCTTCAGACAAAAGGAAAATTTGCATGTCTAGTTTGTGGTCCAAAGATGAAATTTTGTCATTCAAAAAGTTTAGGAAAGTAAGTGTTCGATGAGTATAGGCACTTTATCCACATAAATCATAAGTATCAAACTATCAAAAAACATATTTTTAATAGGAAAGAAGAGACAACAGTACAAACATGAATAATGACACCTCACTTATGGAAGTTGGAATATAATAGAATAAAGTGTCGAGGTAATGTCATTCCATCTAATGGTTTTTGTTTGAAATTTATATGTTGATATTGTCTTTAGTTTACTAAAGATGTAATTGATGCTCATGAAGGTCTTCAAAGAATTAATGACCAACTTCCAAAAGGACAATTTTTTTAATCCTAGATAATTTAGTAGGTTGCCATACCACGAACACCTCCTAATCTTGCATTTGTTTGATGCGATGAATATCATAAACAATGCAACAAAGATGTTATGGAAAATATTAGAAGGAAGGGGTGATAAGAAAAACTTATCAAAATTTGTACTATCATTGAAGAATCCATTTATGCAATAAAAAATGTCATCTAATCAAATAAGTAAATGCATTATTTAATTTTATTCTCTTGATAATTTATGATGTGTGTTATATGTTCTCTATTTCAAAGTATCTCTTCCATTTATTTTTGGGTTGATTTGACTATAAAAAATAATTGAAATAAGAATACAATGAATCAAATTTGACTAAAAGAAACAAGAGCACTACCCTTAGATTCTAGGATGAGATCAAATAGTTTTTCTAAAAACTATCATTAAAAACTCTCAAACTAGGTGTCTTACATGGGTTTGAAGACTTAATTCAATTGATGAGAAAATTAGTTTTTGAATATTTTAGAAGTAGAATCAAGGAAATTTTATAAGCATTTGGTTTGGCATTGAAATAGGTTGTAACTATTGAGAAAAATGATGCCTTAGAAAACATAAGACAATATAAGTTATAGGTTTGGACTGTGTATTGTATAGTCTTGATTAATATTAATGTGTAAAGTATTTTGATGATCATAGACATGATGGATAAGGGTTGAATTGTATCAAAGATAACATTTGGTGTGAATATCAAGGACTTTGAAAGACAGACTATAAGTTTTAAATGTGTCTGTCATGAGATGATAGGCACTCTCATGTGTGGACAACTTAATTTTCTTGTTCCTTTACCAATATTGGGATTGACAATATAATTATTTTGGTTATGGATTATGAGTTATGAATACCATATTTTTTACTTTTAATGTGAATGTGACCTTGAACATGGTGAATGGAAATATAGAATGGATTAAGTTATTGATTGTATGTTTGAGTTGGTTAAATGAAGCTAGAGTTTTGGTTTATGATGGATAAAGGACCCTATAAGATGAATTGAATCTTGTTAATTTGATTTTGTGAATGAAAGTTGATGATTGGATCCATATCTCTAGTATTAAAATGTTGATGGTTATTTTATCAACTTGGAATTGTGTTCAAATTTGATGTAGAAATAATATTTGGATCAAACAATCCTAGGTAATTGATTTTTTTTTCTTTTCATTATGCTCCAAACAAAATCCCTATAAAACAATAGTGGATGCCCTAATTGGAATTTTAATAAAGAAGTTTGAATTTTCCCATTTTATATAGTTCAACTTCTTAATCCTAACTATTTGATTCAACCCATGACACTCATAATCGTGTTTGGGTCTAATTCATACTAACTGTTATCATTTGGAAGTTGTTGTATAATTCCATAGGACTATCTATTGAGCCCTCAATTAGTTAATCTTGTTTGAATGTCATTCCATCCTTCTAAAGGCATTGTCTATAGTTTCATTTCACTGATTGAATAATGCCAACAAAATTTAGAGTAATGAGTACCTAGCTTTTATAATCCAATTGAGTATTAAAATTACTTGAAGTTACCAGGATTGGATATTGTAGTCTTGTGAGAAGATTAATATTATGATAAATTATTAAACCCAAATAATGAATTATTAAACCAAAGTCGATAGGAAAAAATAAATCATATTGAAGCTAAATCATATAAAAACCCTCAAGAAATATCTTAATAAGATTAAGATCTTTCATTCATTTATTTTTTCCCCTTGAGTCCAAAGAGACACTGATAAGACACAAGTCGATCCTACACTAGCCATAATTAATTTTTTTAGAAAAAATACTTTGGATGAAAATTAATTATGTACACACCTTAGAAATATTAGTATGAAGATAGAAGCTCCCAACACCTTTTCGGGCTTAACTGAGTGGGTTGATAAAGGAAAGCCTAACATAACCTATAGAAAATTAGAAAGATTGGCATCACTGCAAACACAATTTAAGGCTGAAATTTACTTGCTATTTTGGGAAGAAATTTCCAACAACCATTTCTATGAGATTTAATGTATTCACTCAACATCAACTCCTCCTTGACTGTCCAAGTTCCTTGGTTGAGGCCCATTTCTAAGCAGCAAGGACTTCTACCCATTTTGGGTATTTTCAACTTCAATGACTTCCTATATATTAATAAAACTTGTTGTTGTCATGATAACGTTTAAATTTTATATAACATTATACATGATTTTAATTTATTTTGAACGATAATCTAACTTAGTGTTTCTTATTTTATCTGTACATACATCATCTAAATCTCAACAGGACTAAGAGCAATAGTAGTGCTACCTGAGTTGCAGGCCTCACATCTTGGATTGGAAGTTTATGTTTGTCATTCTATAGATAAGGATTGTTATGGTATCAAGTCATATAGACAACTATTTTGTTGAACCATTTGAAAGTATTGCACTTATGTGCAGATTGGCAACTATTTTTCCAATGACTAAAGTACAATAAAGCGAAACAAATTATAGAATCAATCTATTTAACAAAGGATGGTTACAGTTCTTGTTACACCTACAATATAAGTTAGAGGAACATTTTATAGTTTAATGCAAGATAAAACTCCTCAAGAAAGATAAGATATTTAAGTACACTAAAAAAAATAGATATGTTTTTATTAAGAATTAGAATTCAATGATAAGAGTACATATAATAAACAACTAAGAGTAGTCATGTTAAAATCTATTATTTCAAAACTAACAACTTGTCATCTTTTCTAGCCTTTTTATATTTTAAGGCTTTATAACCACATCCTATTACCTATAACACATCCAAATGGATTATTTGATACAGTTTACATGCTTGTCACCCTTTTGAGAATTATTTTGCAACTTTTTAACAATTAGACCAAACATGACTTGATAAGGACATTTTGACAACTTTGGCTTACAAAGCCTTATAACTTGATCATAGGAAGACCATTACATATGAATTAACAGATCACATTACATTGTAAACAGATTTGAATTCTTGACAATGAATCCCATGTTCTTTATGTGCTTGGGAGCTCCTGCACTAGGTTAGTAAGAAGCTAAGATGCCTAAATGGATTTTGAAATTTAAAGAGATTTTTTGTTCATGTTAGATGGGAATAATTAACACAATTTGTAAGCTTCCTAAGTCTCATGCTAAACGAATCTTGTTTGACCATTAGCGAGCTATGAGAACCCCACAACCATTCTTGAGTGCATGTTTCATATTTAGAGACTGGTTTAACATGGTTTATTTTCATGATAGAGAGTATTTGTTGAGTGTATTATGTTTAATATACATATTCATAGAACAAATCCAATGTTGAGTCTCCTCAACTGTCCATTTCCTTGAGTTGAGCTCCATTGTAGAGACCTTTGGATCAGGATGAAGGTCCCCTGCACACAAGAAAACCAAATATTACTTAATTGCTCCGATTGATTATATCTTTAGTTTTCTCTTACTATGAAAATGATACTTCTGATAATTTTATGCATATTTGATACCATATTCAGAGTAAAGGTTGAATATATATATATATATATATATATATTTCACACTATAGTTAAATTGATAGTAAAATTATTTTTGATTGTATACAAGAAAGTAATAATTCTTGTATGTTTATATTTGATAGATGAAAATATTAATATCTTAATTCAAAGTATAGGAGATAATTTTTTGATATAATTATAGCCTGAATATTTTCCTATGAAGAAATACCATATTTGGCAATATGAACCCAGAACAAAATTAGGAGACAATAGCTAGATTTTGGTCTAAGTTCAAAAGAAAAGGTGATGGAAAATGTGATTGTCCCTACAAAAATTTTAAGGGCTTAAATAATTGAAGACTTCTAATCATAACAAATGAGAAACATTGTAGGAAATATGGTCACATTGAAGGGGCACACAATTTTTGTCCATTGGTAATTATTTTAATATATTATTTTAACATTTTTCATACATAAGATAGCAATTGATGATGAGATCATGATCATGTTTAATTTAAGCTCATCATTTTGACATAGGTAAACAATGTTGGGTTTCATGTTATGGACCATGAAAATCCAAACAATGTGGATTTCCAATAGGAGGAACATAGAGGTGTGAATATCAAAGTAGAAGACAATGCTCCCGTGGAAGAATATGATCCTACAACTAGAGAACAAAATTAAATATGATGGTATTGGTGCAGCTGATCATGTACTAGAGAACATGATTGAAGATAATGGTACTAGCATAGATGATCATGATAATGATGATAACCTTGATAGCATATACTTGAGAAGGCAGGTGAGCCCCTATATGAAAGCTTCCAAACAATTCTTCTCTTTTTTGTATTGTTGTTGATGAACTTAGAGTTTATCAATGGTTTATCCAATGTAGCAATTACATGCATGTTAAGGTATGCCATTTTTTCCATCTTCTATGTTAGCATACAATTAATATTATTTATATTAAAAATATATATATTTTTGTCATAGGTTGATAGGTGAGTATTTTTTTACCACCATCAAACATTATAACTTGCTCATACCAAGAATTATATGCCATTATGAAAGATATTGGAATGGAGTATCAAACAATATGTGCATGTCCCAATGATCATATTATATATCAGAAACAACATGAGTTTGCAATTGAATGCCCTGATTTTCATATTAGTAGATATTAATCACATCAAATTAAAAAAAATGTGTCCCAAAAGATTCTTTGTTATATTCTCGTTATTCCACATTTGCAATGATTATTCAAGTGCACTAGTTTGGCACAATATATGGATTATGATGCACACAATAGAAGTCAAGATGACATTATGTGAGTGCTTGTAGATGGTTTTACATTTAAGGAAATAGAAGAAAATTGACCACACTATAAAGAAGAACATCATATTTTTTAAGTTTTCATTGGTAGTAGACATTGTTAATCCATTTGAAGAGATGAGATCTATTTAATTGGTGTGGTTTGTTTTTGTTATTAACAATAACATTCCTCCTTAGATGTCCATAAAGAAGGAGCACATAATGTTGGAAATAATGGTAGTAGGCATTTAATTTAATAGTCATCTAAAAAACATTATTAATAACACATCAAAATGGTCATAATAATTACGTAATGTTTATACTTATTCAACTAGTTAAGTACCAAGTTAAATTTATGAATGTATATATGGAGCCCCTTATTGACAAGTTGTTGGAGTTATGGAATGGGGTCACCATGTGTGACATATCTAGACCAAAGAGACAAATACAATTTCAATTACATGCAATTCTTGTATGGGAAATACATGATGCCCTAGGGTTAACACATTTTTGCAGTATGTTATACTATTAACACATATTTTTGGTATGGGTTTGATCATTAAAAGAAGAAAGAGGGTGCTGGCCCATATGACAAAGCTAGCATATTAATAGCACATTAATAGCACTAGTGACTTTCAACAAATAGGTATCAACACACAACTTACCTCTATCAAAAACAAAAATGTAAAGTTTAGAGTATCAAAGGTAACAATAAATTCATGATGTAATGTAATAAAAATAATAAAGTTTCTACACCATGTAGGGTGGGAAAAAGTTCTTAAAGCCAACCAGGCTGATAAAAAAACTATAGAAAATCATAAAGCAAGAAACTAATTTCTACCCAACTGCTTTGATAGTAGTGTGGATGTCCAGTCTTTCGTAAGGATCTGAAAGATGTCTTTGTAGTCTTGATTTGGCTTCGACTTAGTTCCAAACATATTTTTTATGTAGAACATAGAGGGTCATCGAACAAATGTGCATAAGTTTGATAGAAAACTTATTCAAGTCCTCAATTCTCCTACTAAAGCTTTCAACCTCTCTTCTCATCTCCCAAAACATTATTTCTTACTTCTTAATCTTGTCCTTCATTTTTCCTAGCAACCCACTAGGAGCCGAGCCAACATTCTCCTTAGCTGCTTCCATAAAAGAAACCTACACAATAGAGGGGTAGGAATTGGGGTTTGGGGTTGGATTTTTAGTTAGGGTCTTTAAGGGGGAGGGAAAGGGGGTATTCTTGCCATTAGAAGGAGGGGGAGTCCAAGTAATTACTTGAGGAATGACTAGAAATTTCCTTAGCAGAGTTAGTGTAGTGCCTCTCGTGTTCGCAATTTGTACGTTATCTATTTTGTTTCAAGAGATACTTAATATACTTATTATATGTACCTTCTGATAACTTGAGGGTCAAATGTTATACTTTGATTCAGTACCATAGATGCTTTACTTCTATGAGATTCAATTTATCATATCTGCATGTTGATGCCATTTTGAGATGATAGTAGATCTATGACGATATCTAATTATCTAGTATTTGGACATATTTTCTAATTATGTTATGTGATGGATTTTATGCTATGGTGATTTACTTCATTCTTGTCTCTTTATGCTTTATGCAAACATGAGTGTTGTAAATGGGTTAATTAGGTATTTAATGCATTATTGCTTCAGCTATGATATTATATGCAATTGCACTTGATCATTTGTTTTAGTGTGCAGGAATTATATCCCTGGCAGTGGCACATGGAGTTAGTGATTTAGCTATTCATAGTTTACCAATGTTGTCCCTATATTTATTTTAATTGTTTAAATTAAAACCTTTCAGTGATTGATAAATCTAAACTCATCTGCATTATGTGATTAGACTAGTGAGTGTGTCTGTGCATTTAGAGGTTTGCATTGTCATGAAAGTTGTCAAGTGATTTTCTATGATTTTGGGTTTTTAGGCTTTGAATCTTCTCAAATTTAATTTTTGGTAGCTTTGCCTTAGGTGAATTCCTATTATGAGGAATAACCTGTTTTCATTCGGGTTGATTCAAAGTCTAGCTAGTCTAACTAGCTATTTGCCCTAATCGACTATTCACTCAAAAAGTGAATAAGTACTGAAAAAGGGGTTTTATTGTTCATTTCTCATTTTTTGAAAATACAAATTTGAGAGATTTTTTGAAAATCCTCTTCCTAAAGGATTGGGTTTCTGTTCATTCTAAAAGCTGTGAGTGTGGGATTTTTGCAAGATTAGTCTCGTTGGATCCAACTTGGGGAGACCTTTCTTTGCCGTCACTTTTGGTAGTTTTAGTGGATTATTTATTTTATCAGCCTAATTTTAGTTTCTACTCCTTTTGTTGTAAGGTAGGGCTTTCCAATTTTCTTGTTTTTGCTTCATTTAAGCTTCTATTTCTTGTAGCAATTTGTTAAGAGGTTGAGAACTAGTGTTCCCCTCCATTTTTTTTTCTAGTTCTACCCAGTTAGTTGGGTATGAACATTTTCCCTATTTTTGGGATGGGGGTTTGTGGTTTCACACCGTTATGGCAGTCATTTTTGCATACAATGTCTAAACCCAAATATTATTAGATTTTTATGATTTTTGTACCCAAAGGTCAAATGGGTTTTAATTTTGAAAATTTTGAATTTTTGGGGTTTTTACACCATTTTGCGTGTCACCCTATTTTCTTGAGTTTTCTTGGCATGAGTTTAGTCATAGACCTGGATTATCTATTTAGATGTTAGTTGGACCTTTATTGCACTTTTATGTTGCATTGGGATGCATGCCGCATTCATCCTCTTGATTCTATTTTGGTTAAGTGACTTTTTGCTTTGTGTTCTCATCTAGTCCTTGTTTTATGATCTTTGTGATGGTGGTGTGCCACACAAGAGTATGTGCACGTACATTTCTCAGGTGACTTGCGAGGCCTGATCTTTTGTTGTACTTTTGGAGTTTATGATCATTGGAGTTGGGTTGGGAATTTGCATGCCTACGGGCACTCATCATTGGATGAGCATGGGTAGGGTAGGGTAACACATGGAGGGGCTTCTATCTTGCAACCTGGTGACTATTCCCAGTGTTTTGCAAAGGAAGTTTTACATAAGTGATAACTAAATTAAATTACTAGGTGGCAATAAATATAAGATAATTAAAATGTTGGGGAGAGTACCTTCCATTGAGAAGAGTTACCACCTAGATTGTGCACCTTCCATTGGGGAGTGCAAATACCAATACTAGCTTGGGCTTATCGATGCCAAGTGACTCTCCATGATGTCAGCCCCTACTTAGTAGCTTGTTGTGTTTGACTAGGACCTGTAGTTATGCATTGTTTATGTCTTATTTTTAGTCATCATACTATCTAGCATGAGTGTTAGCCATGGATGTTTTATTAATGCGTGTTTATGGTTGGATCATTATCTCCATTAGCACAACAGAGTGAGCCTACAAGTTCCATGTGGTTGGGAGGCATAGGTACCTATACCATTGCTAGGGGCCTATGTACAAAAATGTTCTATTGTCCTAGTGCGACTATTGCTAAATGTTTTTACTTGGTACTTTGGGTTCCAAAGTATACTTTCTTGTGATTTACACTTTCATTGGGATGCTTGTATATCATGTTTAAATGATGTCATTTATTGACAAATTTCCTTATTATGATTATTAGCATATGATAGATGATGTTATCTATTATGTAGGATTATCTTATGCTTTATTTTTAGCATGTTAGATTTCCTTATGCATATATTGTAGCATGTTTTAGTAGTGATGTCCTTATATGATAATACCAACAATCTAATTAGTAGCTTGGAATGTTACATGCAGGGGATGGCTAGAGCCCATGATGGTCTTATGATGCTATTATGGTTGGGAGGAACCACACACTTAGTTTGGTTGTACTATTTATTGTGATATTATTTTTGTTCATTGCAATGTTATTTCCATTTATTGTGATGTCATTTTAGTACACTATGATGTTTCCTTTTGTACTTTCCGATCACTTCTTGTTAGATGGTTAGATTGTATTTCCATCTTTCAATATTGTATTCGAGTGTTTTGCACCTCATATTGTGAATCCGATACTCCTCGGTGTGGAGGAACTTTATTCCTTAGCTATTTATCTTTTTGGTTTTGGATGCTATCTTGGGATCTCACACAAAATCATGCATCCTCACATGAGGATGCAAGATCCCACATGGTGTGATGGGTTTCTTCGCATGGCCTTTGGCACTTTCTCACATGAAACCCAACACTAGTGTTGGGTGCTTTGGTTGTTTGGCCAAGCACTTTCTTGTGCCACATGGTGCACATCCTCATGCATAAGGCACTTCCTTATAGGGCATGCCACACATCTTCGTGTAAAAACTTGGCATATTGTGGCCCTTGCATGAAAAATAGGGGGTGTCTCCACTAGTTTTTGGGGATTAATTTTTTTTTATTCTAGTACCCTTTGGGTTTACTTAAATTACCATGTTCTAACATATCTTAGATTCTTTATATTGTTGTCATTTTGGATTTTAGTTTTTAGTTGAGTGTGTCTCAGTTCGAGTAGTGGTGTTTGGAGATTCATTGGTTGCCGAGATGGTAGTTAAGTCTTTCATTGTAATCTATGTGATCCGTGTATAATGTTATCATGTGAATTCATCCTTGTTCCAAGGATCTCTGGGTGGGGCATTATAGTTAGCCACAAAATTACTAGAATTCGACCCTTCATCTTTTTTCATGGCTTGTTTACATTTTTCCTTAGCAAGTCAGTTAGACCTACAGGCCCTAGGAGTTTCAATAAAGTCACCTAACTCAATAATATAAACATCTCTCTTGCCTTTCTTTGGGGATCTAGTAAGCTCACTAGACTTTTCACTAGGATTATGTGGGGATGATTCCATTTTGGGCCTTTTCTTGCCAACATGGGAAGGGCCAACCTCAATGGACCAAGGGGGAGTGGTAACATGAGTCACAATGTGTTCAATGACTAGTAGGAAGAGTGCACAGTGAAAGTTATATTGCCTAAATAGTAACCCTTGATGCAAAATGACATTTTCCTTGCCTTTCTAATTAACCTCTAAGTTGATTTCAATAGAATGAAGCATGTGAAAAAAAAAGAGAATTAAGGCTTTATGGGGCAAATGGTTTAGAAAATGTAGATGGTAAAAGTGGTAAATAGTAAACTTACCTTCAAGGGTAAAGTACTTCATAATAATGTGAAAAATATCTTTCCATATACCTGACATGTCTTCTTTGTTGAACCCACCTTTTTTCTTCACCAAGTCCTTTAGGGGATTGACAATTTCTTTAGGGCATCATAGTTGGAAATCTTACTCATCTTTTCCCATTTTCTCCCCTCCATGGCCAAGCCCATGGGCTCCAAAACAACCTCCTCATTTACATAGTTAGGCCTCTCACCATAACCTTCTTATCATTCCAAGACAAAAAAAAGTTATTTCAAAATAATTTCATCATACCCATGAGATATACATTCCATGAAATGTAGTATACCTCCTTTGTCACACACAAACATAGCCTTCACATTGTTCCTAAAGCCACTATCAATCCTATTAGGCTCAATGCAAAGCTTGTTTCCACCCATGGTCTCCAACTTGAAATACTTGAAGAAATGAAAAAAATGGTTATGTTTTAGAATAGAGCAAATGAAATAAAAAAGGCCCTTTTTAATATGGCCATAACCTTTCCTTTTATTGTCTTGATGACAAAGATACGATAACTAGATGAAGTTGTACTTGTAAAAAACCTTAAATTCACAAAGACATTTAGTACACAAGTTGTCTTTGTAATTTAAGGCAATGTTGTAAAAATGAATACCCAAAATCACCAAAATCTTTCTATAATCATACGAGATCATTAAAAGTTTGTGCCTATAATTCTTGGTAGTGAGCCCAAAATTGCCTTTACCACTCATAATTAAAATGTACCAAGTTTTTTTTTGGAAAAGTAAAAAATTTTAATAAAGGAAAGGGTAGCCCTTATTACCCTTAAGGCTTCACCATGTGTCCTAAAGAGTGGTATTACACATGGTTTTCTATTCCCATATATTCCTCCCTCATAATTAGGTTCCTTGTATCTTTCAGAAGAAGATTTACCTCCCTCCTATTATAATTCTTTAGAATAACTGAGAGGGGTATGGGGGGGGGGGGGGGGGGGGTGAATCAGTTATTCAAGGTCCAAATGCCCTAATAATACTTTTTCTACAAATCCTTAATGGTGCATAACTAAAATTATCATGCATACAATTGAACATTAAACAACTATCAAAAGTTAAACATGCATCACACCATAACACTGAGAATTTGATAACCCAGAAACCCTCCAGGAATAAGAAGGTAAAAATGGAGTGGGGATGATACCCACAAAATAACTGTGCAATTGATTTCAACCACTTCTGATGGTCTGCCCTGTTAAAGGCTACCACACATTGTTAAATAAGACCTTGTTAGAGGATTTCACCATACAGTTAGGAATGGGCCTGGTTAAAGGACTTTGGAACATTCACTTGGAATGTCACCCTATTAAAGGATTTACAACATGGCTATTAAACCAACCTAAGTCCATAGGATTTATTCTAACTGTTACAATTGCTAGAAAATAACAATAATGGATTTTGATCTGATACAACTTACAACATATCTTGCAGATTACAGATCACACTTCAGTTCAATCATTTGCTTGGCTTTAATCACTTCCGCTCTATAAGCTTGTCATCTCAAGCTTTGTCACCTTGAGTCTTCTTACTCATCATACCAATGCAATCATATCTATGGTCACCTATCGAAGCAGATTATTTGTGCTCTCTTCCACCTTAGCACCTTCTTCAGCACTTCATGCTTTCATGCTTGACCATCTCTCCTTTGCTCCGTGACCTTATGACTCCTTAAATAGAAATTTGGAATACCTTTCCCACTCAATTCTCCCTCTTCAACTTTAGGGTTTCAAATAGATTAGGTAGGATACAATGTATCCATCCCATATCTTGCTCTTATCTAGAAACTTTGTCTAAAATCCAATTATATTTGCCAAAAACATTTTACATAGTGTTCTATGCCACTAGCTCATCATTCTTATCTTTTATCTAATTCACAGAATTCTAGATAACAACCATGTTAGCTCAGATCTAGTGAATCTTTAATTTTCAAAATAATGCAACAACTTGGCATTATTGATTTACTGATGCTTGACACCTGAAAATTTTTTGTGAAACTTGGCTCTTTTAATTCACTTGGCACTTTAATATCACTTGGCACTTATATCCTGCTCGGTACTTGAAAACTTACTCGGCACCTATTATCTTTTCTACTACTCGACACTTGATGTTCACTCCACACCTGAAGATCACTCGACACACACTAAGTTGAACTTTTCTCGGCTTCAACTGAGAATTTGTTTGGCACTAACTAGCTTGCTCAACTCTTTTTAATGAACTTAGTTAGGCTTTACAAATGACTTAGCTAGACCTTACATCTTTGATGTGTTTTAGTGTGCCCATTCTCTATGTCTGACATCAATGCACTATTTCATTAATGGCTTAGCTAATCCTTATACTTCATTACAACATCATAACTTCAACCTTTCTCTAGGTATTCTAGTTACATTTTTATTGATTTCCACCTCCTTTTCAATCAACCAACTTATAGTATTTGGATCACTAAAGAAATTGTCATTCCTACAAGTAGCAAGTTTGACATCAATGACAAAACAATGATTGAAAACATCTTTTACTAGTTCCATTATTCTTCATTCATGAGCTTTTCAATTACTTCCAACACCTCCAACACCTTAACCCTTCCATTTGTAGCCTAGTGGAAACCATTGAGTCCACTACTCCATTTCCTTTTCTAAAAATGTACCCACATTTGTGATTTTGAAATCTCAGCATTTGGGAAGAAACATCATTAGGAATGGTACTAACCCTCCATCCCACACTCGCCTTCCTGTGGGTGGCTTATAAAATAACTTTAGAATCTCCCTCAACTTTGATATTAGTTATCTCTAACTCCATAGAAAAATTAAGGCCCTATAGGAGTGTTATACCCTCAACCTAGTTAATTGTGTGCTCTTTGAGAGGACTCATGTGTTGACATTAAGGTCAATTTGTCTATTAGTGACTCAACACATAGTCAAATTGGTTACATTGCTACTAATCTCTATAGAGGCTACCAAGCTTATCATTCAATTTTTAATGTTAAGTGATTCAGTTATTACTGAGAAAAATAGTTAGTTTGCATTGTCTACCAAGCTACAAAGTGTTTACTGAGCTTCAGAAACAAAGTTTATTGCAAACCAAGCATAACAAAGACTACCAAGCTAGTGAGTGGAATAGAAGAAGATCATAGTGTTAATGAGCTCTATAGTATTAACCAAGTCAAACAGTATCTACCGAGCTCTTAGATTCAACAAAGTGGATCTAGTGTTGACTAAGTCATGCAGTGTCAACCTAGTGATCCAGTTGCTACCGAGTTTTTCAAAGTTCACTGAGTCACACAATGTTGACCGAGTTCAAGCTACTTGGAAGTGATTACTATGGATTGAGATTCAAGTTCAACTGAGTGCCAAAGATTGCAAAGTCTTGACAGTGTTTACCATCTATCAGAACATCACTGCGTTTATCTTCAGAACTCAAGTTACAGTAGTTGGGTTGACTTTATGGATTATGATGAAATTGGTATTATACCCGACTCCAGTGAGTTATAATTTGGATTAGTATATATGTAATGCATTGTATCATATCAAATAATATATATGTATGTAAAAATTATATGATGAGCATAAGTGCAAATTAAAGAAGGCTACAAGTAGGATAAGGGACAACAAAGTATTATCTATCACAGTTAGGTGATCATTGTAATACAAGGAATCTCAACTAGCAAATTGGATTTGTAGATCAGAGTTCAACCACTAATTCATCCTATTAGGTGTACAAGTCAAATCCTTTAATAGGGAAGACTTAACAATCTTTGCTAAATATCTTAACTGAGTGCATACTTCATTGTATGTTTGTAAATCCTTTTACAAGGTGGACCTCACAGTCCATATTGCTCCTAATAGGGGAGATCATCGTAAGTGTTCAATCGTAAGCCTTAGTAGGTTAAATTTATACCGTAGTACTAAAGATTGTGGGTATCATCCCCACCCCAATTTTACTTTCTAATCAGAAGGTTTTTAGGTCACCATATCTTGTGTCAAATTGTTACGAATCTTTATTTTCTTTCATTCTTTCATGCATGCAATTAGATCAACATATTAAATGAAGAATTAATTGGTGAAGTAAGATAAAGTTTTATTGGTTCCAGATTCACCCTCCCCTCTTAGTAACCTTGCCTACCTTATATTTCCAACAATTTCTATAAGAGCTATTCAAGTTCTCACATCATAAGAGTAATAGCTTGAGAAAAGATCAAAGATAGTGGAGGTACATAGGCTAGATAAGGCTATTAATAATGAAAAATTGGATCTTGAATTGGCCATTGGGAAATTGAAGAAAGAAAATGGGCAACTCTCTCAATCATTGAAAAGAAGGAAAGATCTTGTAGTAAAAATGAATGACAATCTCTATACTATAGAAAGAATTGAAGATATATATCCTTAAAAAAATTTAGATGAAGCTGATAAGCAATCAAAGATCTATTAGAAAAGAATCCCAATCTTTGAGAAGTTAGAAAGATGAAAAGAGAATAATAAATTCAACCAATCAGACTATATGAATTCATGGATGACAAAGGCAAAGCCAAAGAAGAGATAGATGAAAAGAACAATGAAATCCAACAACTATCCCTTCAACAAGGAGACTTCATTGATCAACTCACCAATGTAAATGAAGAACTTATGAATCTAAGATTAGAGAATGAAAGACTATAGAATGATCTTAATACTTTAAAGAAAACCTATGAAAGTATGATGAAATCTTAGGAAAACATGAACCAATTGAATGAACAAAGTCAATATAGACACGAAGGCAAAGCTAGAATAGGATACACAGAAGAAGATGAATCATCTTAGCAAGGAGCTCAAAACAATCAAAGACCTACTTGCAGTCATTATGTTAAGATAGGTCATATATCAAACAAATGTTGGAGTAATGGAAAAAAAAAAATCAATGGAAAGTGTTACAGTTGCAATAAGCATGGTCATAGAGCAAGTGAATGCAGAAAGAAACCTAAGTTGAAGGTAAATGTCATAATTGCAAGAAACAAGGACACAAATATTCAGAGTGCAAAACTAAGTAGTGGAACCCAACAAAAAAAATTATGAAAGCAATATTTGGATGGGACTACAATACATGGTGCAGATGTCACTGCTGTGGTGAATTTGGGCACATTGGAGAAAATTGTGTAAAACATCATACGAGGAAAAGAGACACTACATAAACATGTTTAATTTGTACAGAACTTGGACATCTTGCTAAAAATTGTATGAACATAGGTAAAATTGAAGATGAAAAGAAAACCAAAGCTGACAATATAAGAAAACAAATAAGGTAGAAATGGGTACCAAAATATCCAGAGAATGCAAATCAAGACCATGAAGTGAATGACACCCAAGTCAATGAGTTGGGTGGTTCAAACACTTCAACTTAGTTCCTTGTGGAGATCACTAGAGTTGTGATTTAGAAGAAGAAATCTAACATCATTCCAACCAACAAGAAAAATGATCCAATCAACATTCAAGATGTACAAGTATCACTGAGCATAATGAAATGTAGGAGACCTTACTGAGAAAGGTCAAGTTACATATTGTTACAGATTCAAGTTGGTATTTTTTACCAAGTGATGGTGACTCTACCAAGATGTAGATATCTTCCGAGAATTAAAGACTAAACTGAGTGGAGGACAACCTATCACCAAGTGAGTATGAAGTACAAAGCATTAATGGTGATTGAAAGATGGAAATTTGTTAAAAGGAAGAAATCAAAGGTATTGTTTCACAACAAATTTCTAGAGCTAGTTGAGAAGAGCAAATTCACAATCCCCAAGAAATTTGAGTATTTTTTGTTGAAGATTTTCAAATTTTTCAGTAAACCCTATAGAGAAATAGAATCTTCTAGTAACAAAAAAAAGAAAGGGTCTGAAATGTTGGTTCAAGGAGTCAATTGCAAGGCACCAACTTTAAAGTTGAGTCTAACAATTACAGAAGCACTTGACCCAGCTGGTACACAATCTCAAATTTTACCTAAGGTATTAATCATTCATGACATCCATTCTTTTTATCACTACTCAATCCAAGAACTCAAAACCCTAGAAATGAATGAAGCATTTAGGGAATTATGTGTGGATGGTGTATTAAACCCAGACATTAGCATTTGGGAACCAAGGGATTGATACACATATCACATATGCCAAGAGACTTCTAGGTCAAATGGATGAGATATATTATGAGTCATGTACATAATGGATAGTTATGGTTGGAGCACCCTATTTAGATAATGAAGAAAATGATTCATAGAATCATTGGGCTCCCAATGCTTAATAAAGAAAAGACAACCAAAACCCTAGGTTAGGTCAAACTGGAAAAGTGAACTCTTGCCAAGTTTGATGGAAGAGGAATGAAGATTAATGATGTACCTAAAATTTTACATTCATATCATTGCACATAAGATTTATAGTTCTAGCAAATTAAATGTGTCATGTGAAGTTGTCAATCTCACATACAAGGTTGTAAAGAATAACCTGTCCTTCGACCTTGCTAAGTTACTATTGAACCAGCTCAAAAAGAACATGGAGAGCATTAGAGGATCAAAGAAAAATCTGTGCAAGTTTAGATCCATTTTAACATGTTTATTTTTCTTTGTTCATAAATTCTCCCCTTCCAAAGGTACAATAGTATGGAGGAAAGATGTTCCCATTTTGTATTAGATTAATGAGTATATAGCAAAGATGGGTGAAAATTTTGAAAGTATCATCAATAACTACTTTGAAACATTCAAAGAGAAGATGAATAATAGATTTAGGATTTCGAAAAGGCTTGTAGAAGATTAAAGGATGATATCTGTTTCATGGTGGAATGTGCCAAAGTATACATTCAAGCAGTTAGACCTAGAGTGGCATGGGTTAACCTCTAGAGTATGAAGTTAACATTGATGACACCAAGGATATCATAGAGGCTTTGCTAAATGATCTCATGGATCCCAAAGCCAATTGCTTTAGAACCTATGATGAAGCTAAGGCAAGAATAGAGATTGAAATTAAGTTACCTCAAGCAGTCAATAAAGGAAGAAAAATAACCAAAAAGCTATTGAAAGCCACAAAGCAAGAAGGTTCCCCTCTAATGCTTAATGAGGAAAAAGATGATGATATTGAAGATGATGATGCATAGGATGAAGAAGAAGAAGAAAATTTTGAGGAAGAAGAGCCTCTAAGGAAGAAAGGAAAGGTTATCATAACTAGACCTACCAAGTCATCCCATGCTATGTTCACTAGAAGGGCAGCCAAGTCAAGGAAGAAATTGAAGTTAGGTGAAGATGAAGTCAAGTAGATAATCCTCAAGAGATCTCCACCTACACTTTAGGAAAGATTAAAGAAAATGAAAGAAGGAACTAGCATGGAAAACCTCAATTTTTTCAAATATGAGACAAGGAATGAGGATGAGAAAAGGTAGATTGAGGATATTGTTATGACTAAGCTAGGTAAATGGAAGTACACACCTAATGAGCTTATGCAAGCAATTATGCCCAGATGGGAGCATGCAAAGAAGATAGTCAAGGACAACACCTTGATACAACTCATGCCTAATCTTAGTAAAAAGGAGGTCAAAGAATCCTTGAAGAAAAATGAGAATAAGCTCACTCTCAAAATGAACACATGTATGATATTGATAAAAGACATTGAATATGTAGTGAGGGCAGCAACAACTACATGGAAAAAATTTTATTAGCTCCATCAACCTAGTGACTTTATTGTACATGTTGATGACAAAGATGATGATGAAGATGAGGAAGAGGATATAGAAATAAAAGATGATGAGATTGATGATATCAATTTGGATGATGAGGAAGAAGAATAGGAAGCTATTGGAGGAAGTCTTTTAGAGGTAAAATTTATGGAGGAGACTAATGTAGAGAAAATTGCAATAGCATCCATGACCTCATTTCCTCACTCTCAGAGCACAACCTTGGTGCAATTTGGCTTAGGGATAGCTTCTACCAAGTTGGTTGCGGTTACAACTGCTACACCAAGCACCCAACCAATCTATGAATCTGTTCAACTTAATGTAATAGTGATAGAAGTGCCAACACTTCATCTTCTAAGAAACAAGGTCCTCCATCATCAATTTTGAGCGAGCAACAACAAGATATTCATGTTCTTAGTGTTGTTTCAACCTTTGTTGATAGTCTATCATTTGCATAGTTACTTCTATTCCAAGTATATCTGTAGCAAGCACAATGATAGTTGAGAAAGAGTCTCAAATGAGTACTAAATTCCTAGACAAGGGGAACAATTTCTTTCCACCATTTTGAAGGAAAAGGGAAAAGAAACATAAATAATTGATCTAGATGAGGATATAGTTATACTGAATTGGGGTATCTCCACCATTACTCCTAATCAAGTGAACATGATGGGTGAATTACTAAAGAGGAGAGCTAAGAAACAAAAGCTTAGAGAAGAAAAGAAGAAAGAGAATCAAAATTTTGAAGACATGAAGAGCATATTTGTCGATGCTTTGAGTATTGAGGTTGATGGTACTCAACCTATTTTGGAACAATTAGCATATATTTTCCACAAATTCAATGAAGTCTTGAATGGACAAGAGAAGCTACTCTAGAGAGTAGAAAGGAAGTTTTAAAATAGTGTTAGAACAAGTTGCATAAATAATTGCAATAGACCAAGTAGAGTTAGCTACTATTCTTGGTACACTATAAACATCTGTTAACAATGTTGTATCATTATTTGTCAAGTGACACATCTATCTTTTCCAAGGATATCAAGGAGAAATTGTCCAAGATAGATGAAAACATGAAGGCAAGTGCACAACAACTGTCACTTGAACCAAGCTATAGTTCTGCACACTATTCAAAGATTGGATATCTGAAAAACTTGTAGGTCGAATTATTGAAGGAAGAAGCCAAGGTTAGGGTCACACTTGCAGAAATCCAAGGCATGATTCTTTCAAACATGGATGCATTGTAGAAACATATTGCACATGCAAAGACACTCATCCATGATAAAAAATTCTCAATTGCTGATCGCATGATGGAATTATCAATAGAAGTTTAGATTGCATTACATGCAAGCAAGGTGCTATAAGAAAATTTGAACAAGACAATGGTACTTATTTTGAAGCTAGATTCTAAATTCTTGTCACATTTTGGTATTAAAATATAGATATTATACACCTTTAGCATTTATGTCAAAAAGGGGGAGAAGTGTATATTATATATGAATAAGAATGGGGGAGAAGTAATATGTAAGGAGGAGAAGTATAATATACTCCATTTGTATTTATATAAGGGAGATATATGTATGGGAGCAATATAGTGTAGTATGAATAAGCAAAAAATACTTTTACAAAAACAATTTTGAAAAATAAAAGCAAATAGAGTATGTTGTTGAGCTACAATAGATGAAAGTCAAAACCAAGTTGAAGATACAAAATAATAGAAAATAAGGTTTTAAATTACAATTTTGATTGATCAGATTTTTTTTTTTGATAAGTATTTTTGTCACTAATGCCAAAGGGGGAGATTGTTGACATTAAGGTCAATTTGTCTATTAGTGACTCAAACACTTAGTCAAATTGGTTACATTGCTATTGAGCTCTACAGAGGCTACTAATCATATCATTTAGTTTGAAATATTAAATGAGTGATTCAATTGTTCCTGAGATAATTAGTTAGTTTGCAGTGTCTACCAAGCTACACAATATTTACCAAGTTTTAGAGACAAAGTTTAGTGCAAACCAAGCATAGCAGAGGCTACTAAGCTAGTAAGTGGAAGATAAGAAGATCATACTGTGAACCAATCTCTATAGTGTTAATCGAGTCCAATAGTATCTACTGAGCTCTCAGAGTTAATAAAGTGGATCTAGTGTTGACCGAGTCAAGCTAGTAAGTTCAAGCTACTTAGAAGTGATTAGTATGGATTGAGATTCAAGTTCAACTGAGTGCCAAGGTTTCCAAGCATTGACAATGTTTTTTGTGTATCAAAAAATCATCAAGTTTGTCTTCAGAACCCAAGTTACAATAGTTGGGATGACTTTGTGGATTATGATGAAATTGGTATTGTAGCCAACTCTAGTGAGTTGTAATTTGGATTGGTATATATGTAATGCATTGTATCATATTCAATTATATATATATATATATATATATATATATATATATATATATATATATATATATAAAAGTAAAAATTATATGATGAACATAGTGCAAATTAAAGAAGGCTACAAGTAGTATTAGGGACAACAAAGTATTGTCTATCACAGTCAGATGATCATTGTAATACAAGGATTCTCAACCAACAAATTAGAGTTGTATACTAGAGATCAACCACTAGTTTATCCTAACAAGTGCATTAGGAAAATCCTTTAATAGGGTAGACTTAATAATCTTTGTTGAATCTCTTAATCAAGTGCATACTTCATTTTATGTTTGTAAATCCTTTTACAAGGTGGACTCACAGTCCTTATTGCTCCTAATAGGGAAGATCACTAGAAGTGGTAAATTGTAAGCCTTAATAGGTTAACTTTATACTATAGTATGAAAGCTTTTGGGTATCATCCCCATCCTAGTTTTACTTTCTAATTAGAAGGTTTCTAGGTCACCATATCTTGTGTAAAATTGTTATGAATGTTTATTTTATGCATGTAATTAGATCAAAATACTATGTGAAGGATTAATTGGTGAAATAAGATAAAGTTTTATTGGTTCCTAATTCAACCCTCCCCTCTCAGTAATCTTTCCTACCTTATATTTCCAACACTGCATATGAAGCCATACATTTACCTTTATAGCTTCTTAATATGCCTCTGACCATTTGTTTTCTCCTCTAACAACCCCATCAAATTTTAGTTTACACCATCCAACCAAAGGTGGAGCCCATTTGGTATTGGCTCTGGCCAATTTTTTAGAAATATCAATGCTGTTAAATCCTTGAAGGAGGTTCCATTCTCTTGCAATTTTAATAGCAACAATGGAGGGGGGTGAGTCTAGGATTTTCCAGTAACTATCATTAACATTTTCTAAGAGAATCCTTAGACCTAGATGAAAAGTAACTTGAGGGGCATTTTCCTACTCCTGAAAGATCCTATTATTTCTTTCCTTCCAAATACACAAGCAGATGTGCATAGGGATAAGTTTCCAAAGAATATCAATAAGGGGGTGATTAGAGAGACTAGTCTAGTTGACAAATTGTTTGAGATCCACATTCATAGTCTAGTTGAGCCTTAGCTTATTTAGAACCTATTACTAAATAAAATTAGTAACCTCATAGTGAATAAAGAGGTGGTTAATGGTTTCCCCTTCTTTTTTGCACATGGCACAACTATTGGTTAAACTGAGCTGACTCTTAATAAAGTTATCCTCGGTGAGAAGTTTCCCATGTAGAAGAGTCCACCAAAAGAATTTTTTTTTTGGGATGAGGTGCTTAATCCAAAATTTTCTCCATTAGAGACTAGCAATAGGAGAGGCTAGAGTGAGGTCATAGGTTGATCTGGTGGAAAAACATCCAGAAGGCGTAGCGGCCCATAGAATTCTATCGACCATGTCAGTCTGAGGGATCCCAATGTACTTTAGATTATCAATCAGATCTTGAGAAAAGACTTGTAGCCCCCAATTGTTAATTACAAATTGGCTCAAATTAATCTACTTTCTCTTACTAATGTACCCCTCCACTTTATCTCCTAGTCTTCTTGTCAACATGGTACTCAAACTATGATTCTTAGGAGTATTTAGTTGAGAAAAATCATTCTAGTTATCCTTTAAGAAATTATTTTTCTGACCATTTCCAAGTTGCCACATAAGAGCCTTCTAGAGGAGAACTTTACATTTCTTAATCTTGTTCCAAATTTTGGATCCCTAGGGGAGGTTACGATATTTTAACTTATCCTTAAAAATTCCTCCCTACAAATTCTTTTCTCTCATAATGTTGCACCAATCCTCTTCTTCTAGCATTAATTTCTAAGCCATTTTGCAATTGAGGGCTGTATTGATGTTTCTAACTTTCCTTAAACCCAAGCCTCCAAATTTTTTAGGACTACAGATTGTATCCCAACTAACCAGAGAGAGCCTTTTTTTCTCATTACTTTGAGCCCATAGGAGGTTGTGTTGTATCCTTTCTAGCTTCTCAATCATCTCTCTTGAGATCTTGAAGATGCATAGGAAGTACAATGATATACACTGTAGTGTAGATTTCAATAGTTGAAGTTTACCTGCATGACTAAGGAGTTTTCCTTTCCACCCTACAAGTTTTTCTTGATTTATTTCCATGATAGAATCCCAAAACCCAGACTTAACATCCTTGACCATGAGCAGAAAGCCAAGATTGTAAAGGGGATATTAGTAGCTTGGTAGCCTAGGATCTCAATAATCTTATTTTGAATATCCTACTTAGTATTAAAGAAGAAGATTTAGCTCTTTTGAAGGTTAATTTTTTGACCAAAAGCAACCACAAACTGATCAAACAAGCATAAAAATTCTCTAGCTTCTATCACCAAGGACTCACCAAAGAAAATGGTATCATCCACAAATGGTTGGATAATAGAGGGGGGAGGGTCAAGGCTAGCCTGGTGCCTTTAACTTTCTAGTCATCCACTAGTCTTTGCACATTCCTTTCAAAGACCTCAACAGTAATAATAAACATGTAAGGAGAGAGGGGGTCCCCCTATCTAAGGACTTTACTAGGACCAAAAAACTCCCCCAAGTGCCATTGATAATAATAGAATAGTTAATAGTTTCCACACATTCTTTGAATACATTGACAAATTTTTTATTCAAACCAAAGCTAGAAATAGTTTTCTATAGAAAGGACTAGTTAACATTATCATTAGCTTTAGAAATATCAAGTTTCAGATTCATACCCACATGCTTACTTTTGTCCATAGAGTGTATGATTTCATGAGTAGATATAGTTGCATCCAATATTTGTCTTCCCAAGAAAAATCCTTTTTAGTTGGTACTAATAATTTTATCCAATATAGTTTTAAGTATGTTCACCATAATTTTGGAGATAATTTTTTAAAAGGTGGTGCAATGGCTTATAGATCTATAATCATTAATGTTAACAAGAGTACTATGCTTAGGAATCAACACAATATAAGTTTTATTGTGCTTTCTTAAGAATTCACCAATCCTGAAGAAGTCCCTGGTAGCTTTGGACAAGTCCACCCCCACAATATCCCAAAATTCTTGGTAGAAGGTTGGTGGGAAGCCATTAGGGCATAGGGACTTGAAAGAATTCAAGAAGAACACTTCTTTCTGACTTATTCATCTGAGACCCTATCTAGGAGGTGTTGATTGTTTTCAATAGTAACTACTTCAGGGATGTGTTGGAGGAGATGATCCTAGAACCTATTTGTGTCATTGTTCATAGAGGCAAAGAAGGATTTGAAGGAGTTGGTAGCCAACCCCCCAGTAACAACTTGTCATTATAGGTTTCTCCCCTTTCATCATAAAGAGTGTCAATAACATTTCTTCTTTTATGATTAGTAACATACCTGTGGAAGAAGAAAGTATTTTTGCCCCCTTTCCCCAACCATTGTACCCTTGAATCCTATCTCCAATAAATTTCCTCTTTTTCCATATATTTCTTCTAATCCCCTCTACACTTTCCTCTTTGTGTTGAATATCCAATTGGACATTCCCTTTTGCTAGCTAGGCATGGAGGTGGGAAAGTGAGCAAGCAAGATCTTTCTTAGTAATGAAGACATCCCCAAAATATGCTTATTCTATCCTTTGACCTTAATTTTAATTAAATACAATTTAGACGAGACTCTAAACATAGTAGTTCCTATTATGGTGGTGTTCCACCACATTTAACCATCTCCCTAAAAGATAGGTGGGAGCACCACATGATTTCATATTTGAATGGGGGAGGGCCATGTAATGGAGTATCCTTCCATCAAAACATCAGTGGGTTGTGATAAAAAATAATATAGGGTAGAGACTTTAGAAGGTAATCATTGGAAGCCACCCAAGTAGCGAAAGCTAGGAATCTATCCAATTTGACATGGATCAAATGGGATCCTTTCTATTATTAGTCCACATGAAGAGATTTCTAGTGAGACTAATATCCACTAGGTTGGAATTGTTTGTGAAGCACATAAGGTCTGCCATACTATCAATATAGTCAACAAGTCCCCCCCACCCCCCCACTTTTTCAAAAGGGTAGAGAGGGGAGTTAAAGTCCCTTCCAAATGAGTAATTGTTAAAGGGGAAAGAGTGTAAAAAATTATGTAATTCTTCCCATAGGGATTTTTTGCTAGCCCTATTGTTAGGGGCATACACATTGAAGAGATACCAAGTGGTATGATCTTTCACAAATGAAGCCAAAAGGTAGTTTTGAGAAAGGGCAAGGAGAGAACCTCTGAGTCTAGATGGGTTCCAAAGGGTAAAAATACTCCCTAAAGCACCATTAGATTTAGAAGAAAAATACATGGGCCTCAACTAGAGCTTGTTAAAAATTTGGGAGAAGTTAATGAAATTCATTTTAACTTCTTGGATCATAAGGATATTTACCTTATGCTCAAAAATTTGTTTTTCAATAGAAAATTGATTCTTGGGTATGTTTAGCCTTATTATATTCTAGGATAGGAAGATCATTTATTACCTCTTTGATGGGTGTCTAAGATAAGTTGCCTTCTAGCAACAATCTCCCTTGTAATGACCTTCTAATGCATGACCCTCTCTTTAGGTCTTCCTCTAGTAGAGTCACCAACCACATCTATTTTTTCAACCTTCTTGCATTTGGTCTTCTTCTTTTTCATTTTCTACTCCCCTTCCTCCTCATTAGTGTCAGATTCCATTGAAGTTTCCTCCCCTTGCTACCAAAGGTCTTCTACCATTTGTAATCCTTCTATGGAGGGTTGAGTGTTGTAGCTTTAGGGAGGTCTATTCTCTTGTCCTCTTCCTGGTGTGACCATTCCATGGGGGGGTTGAGTTTTGAAGACTTGGAGAGATCAATAATACCAACCAAGTTAATAGGGGTCAGACTAGCAGCACTAACTAGAACCATGGGTCACATCCAAAGATCATCTTTCTTCTGGGTTTTCCCATCCACTTGAGGCTAGAAAGAGGAGATTAAGGTACTTCCTACCTCAACCATATCTTTTTGGTTGGATGGTCCCTTCAACTAGGGCACCTCAGGTTACAAGATCTCAACCAACTTATGGTTTGTATCAGTAGTTTGTGTTTCCTTCTCAGCAAGGGTTTGCTAGATTTCTTCTCTTGAGGGGCCTTCTTGAACCTCCAGGATCTCATTTAATTTTCCCCTTCCAAATTATTAGTATTTAACTTGCTTTGGGAGGTGGATTTATGATTTTTAGAACATTCTAACCCAAAAAAATTAATAGTCCCTGGGGAGGAGGTTTTTTCCTTACCTTTCTGTTCTTTTAGTTTACAGGAATCCACAATGTATCCCCTAGTTCTGAAGTTCTAGAAAAACATCAAAGCATTTTCATAAAACAAAGCTTGCATGTGCTTCCTAAACCTTGAATTTAGAATGAAAAAGGTGAGAAGGATTTTATTTATTACCACATTAACACAAAACCTAGCAAACTCCAGCCTGGATTTGGATAGTGTGACACCATCCATGGCAATGTAATTCTTGAATGAATCCCCAATCCAATGGTGTATATACTCATCCCAAAATTCTAATAGGATACCATGTAACCTAATCCAAATAGGTCCCATATGGATCATGTCTGTGTCCAAGTTGAAACTTGGCTTCCACTTAGCCTGAGTGAGGGGGTGCTTACTACATAGCCATGAACCCACCAAGAACATGGAGAGATCCTTAGTAGCCATAAATATGAAAGGGAAAAGGAACACCAACATAGAAGAGGTAGAGACACTACCTTTGAACTTACATTGTCCTATAACCCATTTTCTAACCATTTCAATTGAAGGACAAAAGTTTAGGAATTTACCCACCACTGCTAGATGTAGATTTGTCATGGTTTTTTCCACCATTGAGTTGGGGAGACCAATCTTAATACCAATGTCCATAGTGGTTATGTTGACCAAGAAATATTCAAGAATGTTCTTGGGATCCCCCACAAGCATATATTTCTAGACATTTTGGTGGGGTTCACAAAATGTATAGTTTCAAAACCCACATTTAGTGACTCACCTTCTGCCAACAAAATAAGTGGTAGACCATGGTCAAATTCAAGCAAAATTAGTTTGAGGATGGCCCCAGAGACACATGGAGATAGGATCTGGTGGGGGAGGAAGGATTCTCCCTCATAACAAGCATTAGGAATTTGAAAAGCAAAAATAAAGTGGCAAAGTTGCAGAGCTCAAAGTCCCTTGAAATTTTTTTTTTTGATATGTTATAGTGCAAACACATTTTTTTTGTATGTGCTAATCCAATTATACAAAATCTTGTAGGTCTTCAAAAAAATAAAAAAATTTCACATTCAATTTGTCATCGAAGGATGAAATCTCGTCATTCAAAAATTTTAGGAAAGCAAGTGTTCAATGAGTATAGATAATTTATCCATAGAAATCATAAGTATCAAACTACTAAAAAAACATATTTTTAATGGGAAAGAAGAGACAACATCATAGCCATGAAGAATGATACCTCACCTATGGAAGTTGGAATAAAATAGAATAAATTGTTGAGGAAATGCCATTCCATTTGATGGTTTTTGTTTGAAATTTATATGTTGATGTTGTATTTTATTTACCAATGATGTAATTGATGCTCGTGAAGGTCATCAAGGCATTAATGACTAGCTTTTGAAAGGACAAAAAATTTATCCTAGATAATTTAGTAGGCTTTCATACTATGAGAATCTCCCAATCATGCATTTGTTTGATGCTATAAATATTGGAAAGAATGTAACATAGATGTTAAGGAAAATATTGAATGGAAGGAATGACAAGGAAAATATTGATAAAATTTGTACTACCATTGAAGAATCCAACCATGCAATGAAAAATGCCATTTAATCAAATAAAAATCAAGACCAATTTGATATAAGTGCCCTTCCCTGGTTATTATTGGACTAGCAAAGCAATGATATAGAATAAGTCATACAAAAAATCCAATTTCCCATAGGATTTTCTGTGGACATAAACAACATCATATCAAAGAAAAGTGAATTTTGGCCAAAGACAAAAAAACATGATTAGCATGCCTTTATTAAGGTAATTCATGTGATTCTATATTCACTAAACCTATCGATCCATGTCACTATGGCATAGGACCCTTGTGAAAGGGGTTAAATTTCCTGCATATGTAAATCATTTATATTAAGTTAGCTAACAATTACATGATACATATGCTACAAATTATATAGAATAAAATATGAACAATATACATTCATCATAATCATTTTGTATTCTTGATTCGTTACTACTAATTTATGTGTGCTAGCTATGCAAGATCGTCAACAAAAGGGGTGACAATGTCTACAATCATTTGCATGTTTCAATAAAGGGTGACAATCACAGATAATATACACTGCATGTAATTAGCACCAACAATTGAGCATCATAACCAATACATTGGTAATTTTTAAATAATAAATACATTAAATATATGAGTAAGATTTGAAACATGTGTATCACAAATCATCTATGTTGTAATCACTAAAATTGAACACAATGAATTAATTATACCATGCCCCTAGATTTTAATTCACATAATAAATAGATTATGAAAACATACAAGTCAAAAAAATTTCTATGAATAAATCAATATTAAATATATATGGATATACTAATCACATACCTCATACATTTCATTCATGTCATTGATCATCTTGGTCATCCATCATCATCATCATCATTGTCATCATTGTTGTCGCCATGATCTGTTAGAAAGCAAAGTGCTCCATGATAACTAAGAGGGGGTGAATCAGTTATTATATCAATACAACTTTTATTAACCTTATTAAATCTCAAACATGTTCTCAATATAAATAGCAACCATAAAAATATACACATACACAATATTACCATATATGTTAACTAGGGAAACCATTGGTCAGAGGGAAAACCCTAGTGGGGATGGTATCCACAAATTGATGTACTAATATATAAGTTCCTTTTAAGAGGATGGACTTTGTTAGGAGCCAATGAAATACATTTAGTGCATATTAGTCTCTGGTAGGAGACTTTGAATCCCTGTGAGAAGATTCCAACCTTGTTAGGAGTTGTGCCAACACTTTTAGGATTAGTAGAAGGTAGAAGTACCCACTATCCAAATAGCACTAGGGGAAAGACCACAAAAATTATTATCCAACTAGCCTCTATATTATTCCTTTCAGAATAATAGAAATTACAACTAATTTCAACAACTCAAACTCTTTCCATGTCCTCTTACCATGCCTTTTCTACACCAAACACTTCTCATATCTCAATACCAGATCCACAAACTCACATCACAATGATCCCTTTGATTACTTACTCACATTTACTAATCTTCTTCACTTATCACATACACTTTACACTTGTATACTTCATCACAAGAAAAATAACTTTCCTTTATACTAAGTCCTCAAAATAATTAATTGATTTGGCCATTAGGCTTTCCCAATTATAATTACAATACGACCTCGTTAAGATAGCAAACTACATTACAACTTTTCATAATTATATAATACAGTTAGCTCATAATATATAAAACTTCTTACACATATGGCCTTAGAGTTTGTGCACTCACTGACATCATCATCAGGATATCTTATATCTCTGTCTAACTATGCTCAACTAGATTCTATCCCTATTAGGAGATATAATCTAAATATCAGAAACCACTTCTTAGGAACTTTGTCTTTAAACTATCTTTTGTAAATCTTGAAACAATTTTTATCAGTCTTCAACTTTCTACACATGTTCTTAGCCACATCATTAGGACACACTATAGAGCATGTCCTTAACCACTCTTGATCTCATCTTCAATCCTTGATTTGTACGATCTCAATATCTATCTTCTACTATGCCAATCTTTACAGTATGTTAACTTCAATGACAAACATAGTCATCAACGCAACACACAGTCATGCTATCAATCTCACCAATGCTCCAACAATGCTAGGACACTTCCTCATAGAAATATCATCAAAATTTATGCTAACTATATCCTCCTTCAGCATTGATTACAACATAGACAAAAAAATCTAAGTTCCAAGAATACCAAATATACTATTATGTTTTTGTTGCTGCTCTTATCTTTTCAAATCCTCTTCATTAATCAAATATGAATCTCTCAAGAATAAATCTTCATCAGTACTACTACTCCCCTATTGATACACTTGTTGATCTCAGATTGGTTTTGACAAGTGACTGTCAACACACTTCAATTATTTACTTAGTTCATGCCAAACAAATAACATATGTCGAGCAAACCATAGACTATGCTGAGTCGTAGTGAGTGCCAAGCCACTCATGTGCCCAGTCACTCAAGTGTTGAGAAGATAGTATATGCTAACTGACACAAGAGCTAATTAAATAGTGGATGTCAAGCAATGCAAGTGTCGAGTCATAGTAGAAAGATTAATGCATGCCGAGCACCAAAGAATTCAGATGCCAAGTGAAACAATTTTGACATATTTGTTTGTAATGACACAAACAACTATGTAAACCATTTTTGAGATGACTTAAGATTGAATTTAGATATTTTGAGATAAGGATGAATCTCTAGTTGGATTCCCTATGCAATTACATCCAACCAATTAGAAAATGAGAAGGATTAATTGACAAAATGGATGAATCTCAACCATAGATTTATACCTAACCCTAAACTATTAATGAGTGTGTAAGGAATAGAAGGAGCTAAGAAAGAATTTTTCATACAAAATTAGAGCATTCATGGTGGCTTAGAAGTTATGAAGTGAGATTGAATTGGAAAATTAGTTAGAGCAGAATAGAGGATAGAGAAGAGTCAACATCATAGAGACATTAGATCAAGAAGAGAAGTGTTTAGAGGTTAACTATTATCAGGCAAGCAAGTGCTAACCATAGGATCAAAGCTAAGACATTCTAATAGGCAATTTTAGTCAAAATATCTTAACAGAGTAGTCTTAATAGGCTATATGAAATCCATTAATAGGGTGCTTACTTAGTTGTAAGTTAAAGTCCTTTAGCAAAGCACACTTCTAATAGGGTGTTGAAATACTCGAACAAGGTGAAACCTAACAATCTTTATAAGACTTTAATAGGGTAGATCATGACTCATGATCAAAACATTGTAACCTTCATTGAATACACTTTATTACTGCAGTAGTGAAGATTTGTAGGTTCCATCTCCACTCTAGTTTTACCTTCTCACTTGGAGGGTTTTTGAGTAATCACATCTGGTGTTATGTGTGTGAATGCTTGTATGTTTACATGATTTATATGTATATGCTTTGCATGTTATTTCAATTTACTCATTGAACGTAGGAGATGGATGTGTGGTGAAAGTTGTATGGATTCAAGTTTAAACTATCGATCCACCCCCCCCCCCAAAAAAAAAAAAAGAAAAAGAAAAAAAAAGTTCACCTTTCCTATTGTAATTCCAACAATCAGTATCAGAGCCTTGTTCTCTAAAATAAAAGCTTTACAAATTTGAGGAAAGATCTTGAAATGGAAGTCTACAAGTTGGGAAAGACTATTGAGAACAAGGAGATTGAAATATATCTCCTACTACATCAAGTGGGAGAAGACCTAAAGTATTCTTTGAAGAGAAGGAAAGAAATTGCCATTGTAGAGAATGGCATACATTACAAAGAGATAGACACTACTAAGCTATTTGTAGATGGAAACTCAAATGAATTTGATGTAGTAGTTGCAAATTTAATGGAAAAGAATAGAGCCCAAGCCGAGGAAATAAAAAATCTCAAATTAGAGCAAGAATCACAAGCTATACTGCTATGTGAAGTGGTTGAACAAAAGAAGAAAGCCATGGAAAACAAAGCCATGATTGAAGAAGACAAAAAGGTTTTGGCCAATAGAATGGAAGAAAAATCATCAGAATTAACCAAGATTTCCAACATGCAATTGGCTAGTCTAAGTCAGATGATGAATACCAACTATGAATTGAATGTTAAGGACATTGAGATAACTAAATTGAAGTTGCATAATGAATAATTGCAAAGTGACCTAAAGAGGAAAAATGAATTTGCTAAAAGTTTCAACAAACCAAATGAGGCCATCAAATAATTTGAGCAACTATTGAGATCCCCTAGATCCAATAATGATACATCTAGACTGGGATATACAAGTATCGAAGGAGGAGAGTCATCCAAAAGTGTAGAAGAAAGGAACAACAAAGGTAAGAAATCCAAACCTACTTGTCATAATTGTGGTAAGAAAGGACATACGACTAATGTGTGTAGGAGCAAGATTACAAATCAAAATGTCAATCATAAGATCATGATTCACTACCATAAGTGCAACAAGCAAGGTCATCAGGCACATGAATGCAGAATCGAGACCATGCATATACAAAGATTTGAAGGATATTGCTACAACTGCTAGAAGTATGGACATAAAGCCTTTGGATGTAGATCAAAACCCATGTGGTCATCAAACATGAAAACAAAGGTAAGGAACATTGGAAACTCTTATAATTGGGATTATAATACAAGATATAGCTATCATTATTGTTAAGAATATGGACATGTTCCTGAGAATTGTATTAGGACACACTTTAATGGTAGCTATCAAAGGTGGTTAAGTCAAACCACATGTTTTAGCTATATGAAGACTGAGCACATCAGTAGATATTGTCCAACTAGGTCAAAAGCACCAAGTTGTGAATTTGATAAAGGCAAAGGCAAGACATATGTTGAACACATCAGAAATTAGATGAATATGATATGGAAAAAGAAAGATGACTGCAACACATCAAATGGAGAAGGGATCACTTCACCTAATGGGTCAAGTGATCACACCTCATCAAACTAGGCAATCAAAAGGTATATGGGACTAATATTTGAAAACTATATTATGCATCAGTTCCAAAGAAAGCTAGTACTAAAAGGACTACATTAGCATGAATAAAGATGCAAGATATTGTTAGAAATTCAAGATAAATCTTTGATTTTTTCATGTTTTTGCCAAGCATGAAATACTTCTTATGTGTGCCAAGTGAAATTAGAAGATGTTGAGCTAGCAGTTTGGCTAGTTGATGCCAAGCTCATAGTGGTTATCGAGTGATGGAAATGTCAATGGATGTTGAGTGAGCCTAAAATTGGTTGATGTCAAGCTTACAATTGTGTAAGCACTCAACATTAATTGTAGGGCTTTCAAAGGGAATTTCATCAATTTTAGCTCGTTATTTCATCATTTCAAATTTGAGAAAGAGTGAGTAGAGTAGAAGGGAATTTGGAAATACATCCAAGTAGTTGCATAAAGATTTAAGTAGTGATTCTACACCAGTTTGTCAAATTTCACAAGGTATTTATCAAGAGTTGAGCCATGCAATTTAAAATTTTGTAAACCCTAGGTTCTCATTATGGCATCTAGTTTGAAGAATGTAGAAGGGAAGGAAGTTTTGAATGTTCAGTTAGTAAGTAATGAGGTCAAGAAACCCATTTTCAAAGCCATTCCTAACATTACATATAAGCAAGACCCTTTTGGTGTGTTATCAATGTTTTTGTTGAATGTTATAATGGTGCAAGATGTAATAAAATGATATAACTACAAGATTGGTAGCATTGGTGACATGAAGATTGTTAGAAATAGGGATTATTGAGGGGGGGGTGTGAATCAATAATGTAAAAACTTTAGTTTCCAACTAGATATTATTACTTACTTTAAACTATGCATAACAAATTAATAAAATAATGTTGAATAGTAATAGTAACAATGCACAAATATAACTCATGACACCATATTTTGTTAACTAGAGAAACCCTGGCCAAGGGAAAACCCCAGTGGGGATGATACCCACTAGATAATATATATAGTTCCTTGTTAGAGGATGGACCCTGTTAGGAGTCAATGAGAAAATTTAGTATAATAGTCTTTGTTAGGAGACTTTGAATTCTTGTTAGAAGATTCCAACCCTATTAGGAGTTGTAGTGTAATGTATGCAAGATAAGTGCACAGCCCAAACATGCAATTTTAACTACATGAAGAGCTCACTACTCAAACAAGTAATCTATTATTATTTTCCTTCCTTTAACTTGATCTTGGATCACTAGATAGTTGATACAAAACTTCACATATATCGCTTTCACAAAAGTTCACTCATAAGTTTGCTCTCATGATACATCAAGATTACACACTTATTATTGCAAGAAGTCCTTTGCATAAATACCATGCCTTTACATAAAATAATTTTGGGTTAGCTAAGACCACGATTCATTTTTCCAAGTTAGAGTAAACATATAGGATGTCCACCCTAATTGCACAAGTAATTATTTTGCAACCAAAACAATTCTTTCCTTCAATTCTATTGTCCTACTTCATCAAAACATGATTAACTTTGTTCTGTATAGTCTATACAAACTTTTGAGGTTATACATGTCATAATCAACATGTATATTATCTCCATGTAACTTCACTTGTCATAATATGATGTCTGCAACATGTTATAAACAAAACAATATATTGTTGTAGACTAAATTCTGTACCTAAACAATTTTTTGATCACCAAACATTAAGTATCTTTATTTCTAAGGTTTTCTATCAAGATGTACATCATTTGTTGCCATTAATGAAAATAATTACATATCACAATTAGCCAATTGTTAATAGAGATTAGGGAGGCATATAACAAACTTTGTGATAATGGTGTTTTGAAGGAAGGATTCAAAATCATTGAGAGAAAGGGATTAACATGAGCCCTAGGTTTTCCAAATGTATTCAAAATAAAATGGATTAGGATAGTGCTTAGTTGAATCCATAGTGGTTTATTATTGCTAGACAATGGACCTATTAAGATAACTAAGAGAATAATCCATAGTTTACTGGTTACCCAACCCTAGATCGGCCTAAGGCACTGAGAAGTGACTCTAAGGAGGTGATTGAGAAGAATACTAGAGCTATTTGGAACAAGAGAGGCATGAAAATAGATACAATCACTGATCCATTGATTGATTTTTCTGTAAGAGTAATACTGCACAAGTTCTATCAATCTAGTAGATTAAATAGTGTGCCCTGTATAGCTATGGATGTGGGATTTACGATTGTAAAGACAAATCATACATATGATCTAGCAGAGCTAAAATTGCAACAATTGATGGAGAACCTTGGAACAATAAAGAAAACTAAGAGTGCATAGTGAAAATTTGGTTCAATTTTGATTTGTACATTCTTTTATGTGCAAAACACATTCCCCTCATTTGGCACCGTGGGATGGAAAACCAATAGATCAATAGCATTACAGATTGGTGAGTATATTGAGCAGCTAGGAGAGAATTTTGAATCTCTAATAACAAGCTATTTTGAAGATTTCAAGAAGTCAATGAAGGAAAGATTAAGAATACCAGTATCCTTAGTTGAAAAACACTATGATGACATTTATTTTCTTGTGGATGCTAACTATACTTTTGTGCAAGCTGCTACACCAAGAGTAAGATGGTTGATGCCACTTGGTTATGAAATAAATGTCAATGATGCCTCTCCAGCCATCACAACTTTATTATCAAAAGAGGTAGATAAAAGTGAAAAGGTATTTGGAAACTATGAGATGGTAAAATCTAAAATTACCATGGAATTGAAGAATACTTCAACTTTGAAGAAAAAGGAGAGGATAGTAAAGAAGTTGAAAGCTAAGTTCAAAGAGGGTGCTGAGGAGGAAGATGAAAAAGAAGAAGAAGAAGAAACCCAAGCAAAAACACCTCTAGCTTTGACACAAGGCATGGGAGAAGAGACTGAATGTGTCAAGGTAGAAGAAGCCAAGGAAGCACCTACTCCTATTGAGCCAAAGAAGAGGAAGGCCAAGGCACAACTTGTGGAAAGGGCTAAGAAAATTGTTAAATGAAGTCAAGCTAAGCCCACTACACCTACTACAAGAGACAACACACGTGCAACTACACAAAAGGCCAAGGAAAAGACAACAAATTGAACAAGGAGGTCAAGAACAAAAGAGACCAAGAAGAAAGTATGTGTCACAAGTAGAGTCTAATAAAGAGAAAATATAATCAAATGATAACAACCAATTAAGGTGGTGAGTCATAATCCTCTCTCAGATGTTGAAAATTTATGTGAAAATGTTAGAAAGAGAACAGATCTATCAGGATTAGGTCATGTTGATTTTGATAAATTGAGTAAAGTAGAGAAAAATCAAGTGGAGGAGGCCATATATGCCATGATCACAAAATTCAAGACAACTCCACTAGAGTTTTCCAACTCAATGCCTAAGAGTTTATATGACAACGTTAAGAAAAAATGGCACTATTGTCTAAATATGGAGAAACAAAAAAATCTCTAGCCCAAGTGATGCTAGAATTAACAAAGGCACAAATTTCTAAGGTTGTGAAGAAGTATGCAATTAGGTTTGTACCTAAATACAAAGCCTTCAACATTTTGCAAAACAACATTGGGGATGTTGTCAAGAAGACCACTTAGATGTGGAAACTTACTTATGGGTTGACAATAGTAAAGGAAGGAGAAGAAGAACCCATTGAAGTAAAGGATGATGAAAATGATGAAAAAGGTGAAAAAGTTGGAGGAGGAACATAAATGCAAGAAGATGACAAGGCAACAACTAAGCCTGAGCAACCAGAAGAACAGAGTGTGTAAGATACACAATTGTTGAGTGTCAGTCCTCCACATGTCACAAGTGAGACTTCTGAAACAATAATTGTCAAGGATCTTTCTAATCTATCAACATAGAACATTAATCCCCTCACTAAAGATGATTTGAAGAAGATCTTAGATCAGTCTACACTACAAGCCAAACTTGGTGACAATCCTATTCTGGTCAGTGTGGACGAGCTACATAAATTAGTGACTAATGTTGCAAGGGAAAAGTTGAGTCCACAAGAACCACCTTCCATCATCCCTCTAGTCACTAATATACAACCTTTGGTAAATATCCCAAAATTCATATCAAAAAAGGTTGGTACAATTGCCAAGATTGATATTGTAGAAAAGAGTATAGTGGAAGCACATGTTGCTACTGTAGAAACATGTTAGGTAGACTTATGTGCACCTACTACATAAGGACAAGGTGTAAGTCAGGTCCTTGTGGAAAAACAAGGCAAGCTTGAAGAGAGTGAGATGACACCACAACCAAAGGAGAAAACTACCATCTAAGCTTTGGTAACCTTACCAGTATTTAGCATTCTATCAAGTCATACTCTTCAGAAGCTAGGCATAGATGCTAAACCACTACAGATCTTAGTGCCGAGACCAAGTTAATGAAAGGCTGAAGAAGTAATTCAATATGGAGATGTGAGCCTTGATGAATAGATAATTTTACCAAAGTTTGATTTTGATTCATGACAATAGAATAAATGGGCATATTACAGTAGGTCCTAGCAAGGAAAAAGCATCAAGAAATGCTTAGAAGGGAGCACAGGTAGAAGTCGACACTTCAAGAAATCAAAGACATCTTTTTAGATGCATTTAGTCTACCAATTCTAGATGAGACCAAGCCACTAATGGATCAAATAATAGATATAGTGGAGAAGGTCAGTAATGAAGATTGGATACAAATACCAAATTACTTGAATGGTCAGAAAAGAAGTTCCAAAACAAAGTGAATGAGAAAATGTCTAGTGATATAGCACTAACACAAGTTGCATTACCAACTAAGGTTGAGGATGTGAAGAAGGTACTTGAGAACATATTCTCATTGTACACAAAATTATGCAATCCAACACTCTTCACCCAAGAGACCAAAAGTCATATTTTGAGTCTAGAGAGCCAAATTTATGCATCAAGTGCAAGACTACCAATGAATCCAGCTTAGAGTGAGAAGCATTTCGGGACATTTTTTCAAACATAGAGTTAGTTAGTTGTATTGATAATAGATGAGGCTAATAGAAGGGCCAAACTAACATGCATCCAAGCAACCCTCACCCCCATATGGAATTATTGCACAAGGAGCTAGGCTCTGCTGAAACCATAATGAAGAAAAACCCCAATCTTTCTACCTTAGATGGTCTAGTTCACCTTACTGTCGATCTTACAATCCAAATTGAGTCATTGGATGTAGCATGTGAGAACTAGGATGCAGCTTTTAATATGATATTATATGTCCATATATCTTTTTTGGACAAACACACAATTAGTGTATAGCCCATTGACATAAGTGTCAAAAAGGAGGAGATATATATTTTTGAGGGAGAGAAAGAAAAAAGAAGAAAATAAGATAAAGGGAGAATAAGCATCAAAATACAAGAAATATAAGATGAAAGATAATTATATGAAGTCAAAGTGTATCAGTAGAGACACATTCACTCAACAGGAGTACGCAATTTTGGATATAGAATAGACATATCAACTTAGGGGGAGTTATCAAACTTTAAGGTATCTAAGTTATTGCAAAATTTTTAAGTTTTGTATCTAAGACGAGTTGAGACATTTTATGCTCGTAAGATTAAGGATGATAATGTATACTCAAGTGTTTTTGACACTCATTTCAAAGGGGGAGATTATTGATCTTAGATTGGTGTTGACAAGTGAATGTCAACACACTTAAGTTATTTACTTAGTTCATGCTGAAAAAATAACATATGCCAAGAAAACCATAGACTATTCTTAGTTGTAGTGAGTGCCAAGTCACTCATGTGCCGAGTCACTCAAGTACTGAGTAGACAATATATGTCGAGTGACACAAGAGTTGAGTAAATAGTGGATGCCAAGCAATGTAGGTGCCGAGTCACAACAAAAAGATTAATGGATACCGAGCATTAGAGAATTCAGATGCTGATTGACATAATTTTGACATATTTGTTTGTAATGGCACAAACAACTATGTAAACCATTTTTGAGCCAACTTAAGATTGAATTTAGATATTTTGGAGATAAGGACGAAACTCCAGTTGGATTCCCTATGCAATTAGATACAGCCAATCAGAAAATGAGAAGGATTAAGCAACAAAATGGATGAATCTTAGTTGTAGATTCATACCTAACCCTAAGCCACTAAGTCTTCTTAAGGAGGACAAAACCCTAAACTATTAATGAGTGTGTAAGGAATAGAAGGAGCTAAGAAAGAAGTTTTCATGTGAAAATAGAGCATTAATGGTGGCTTAGAAGTTATGTAATGAGATTAAATTGCAAAATCAGTTAGAGCAAAATAGAGGATAGAGAAGAGTATACAACATAGAGACATCAGATCAAGAAGGATCAAGAAGAGAAGTGTTTAGAGGTGATCTATTATTAGGAAAGCAAGTGCTAACCACAAGATCAAAGTTGAGACATTTTAACAAGTGATTTTAGTCAAAATCTTTTAATAGAGTAGTCCTAACAAGTTGTATGAAATCCTTTAATAGGGTGCTTACTTAGTTGTAAGTTAAAGTCCTTTAGCAAGGTAGACTTCTGACAAGGTATTGAAATCCTTTAACAAAGTGAGACCTAATAGGCTTTTTAATCCTTTAATAGGGTAGACCTTTCACAGGGTAGATCATGACCCATGATCAAAACATTGTAACCTTCATTGGATACACTTTATTGCTACAGTAGTGAAGATTTGTGGATGGCATCCCCACCCTAGTTTTACCTTCTCACTTGGAGGGTTTTTGGGTAATCATATCTGGTGTTATGTGTGTGAATGCTTACATGTTTAAATAATTTAGATGTATATGCTTTGCATGTTATTTCAGTTTACTCATTGAATGCAGGAGATGGATGTGTGGTGAAAGTTTTATGGATTCAAGTTTAAACTACTGATTCACCCCCCACTCTTAGAAGTTTACCATTCCTATTGTAATTCCAACAATACTTCCCCATTGACATCAATACCTTGTTCATGTAAAACTTTCCTCCATTCTTCTCTTCGTATACTTCTCTCTTCCATAAATAGGAGACCGTTCTCTCCTCCATCTTGTATGCTTATATTTCCATGCATTCTCTCCCCAATATTCAAGATATGTAATTCATGCACTCTCTCTCCCATTGAAATCAATGGAAAAGACATCATTATGTCAATTTTTTGCTCAAATTTTTTCAATCGGGTCATGTGTCCATAGATATTGTTCAGTACCAACTACCAAGAGTCCTTTATGACTCTTATCAAACACAAATACTCCCCCATAGAGTAAGCATCAACATTTAGTCTAGATAAAAAATAGTACTCTAGACTACTATACTGATGCAATTTATGCATATATACTCTAAAGTAGGTATGGGCGTAAGCCCAATAATACCTTGCAATTATGCAAATGTATCCTTAGGTAAAGGCTTTGTAAATATATCTACAATCTACTCCTTTATATTCACATATTCCTATCTGGTCTCTTTCTCTACAACTTTCTCTCTCAAAACATGATACTTAATAGACATGTGATTTGTCTTAGAATGTAACATAAAATTATCAGACATACTCATTGTACTTGTGTTATCACAATGTATGATAACAGGTTCTAAAAACTCTATTCCAGTGTCCATCATCTATTTCATCCACATAATTTGATTGCAATTGTTTGTTGCTGCTACATACTCTACTTCTTTTATACTTTGTAAAATACAATCTTGTTTCTTACTTAGCCAAGAAACCAATCTTCCTCCAAGGAAAAACTCTCCACCACTTGTACTCTTTTTGTCATCCATACTTCCTACCCAATCCACATTAGTATATGCACATAGAGTAAAGTCATTTGATCTGTCACACCACAACGCAAAATCAAATGTATCCTTCAGATATCTGAAAATCCTCTTTACTACTGCATAATGTGCTTCTTTAGGATCAACTTGAAATCTTAAAACAATGCCAACTGCATTAGCTATGTATGTTCTTGTATGATTCAAATATTGTAAACCTCCAATCATGGATCTATCCTTCTTCTACTCAACAATAGGTGTCTTGTAACATGCCGCTGAGGGATCCAAAAGAACTAACCTAAAGTTTACTAAGTTTTCCAAACTTTTTTTCAAAAGAATAATATGTACAACAATCATAAAGTAGTGGAAGCAATAACATACAATCATACATAAGCAAACATGACAGATTACATTCCTTAAGGATCCCAAGATGTTGAGTCACATTTAAATTTAATTAATACTTAGTCAAATAAATAACACATCCACATGAAAGAATAATTACAAGTCCAAGTCCATTTAAATAATATACATTTATTCTAAATACCTCTTGGAAATAAAATTTAGAATGCACAATCATCCACTATACATGTCCTATGGTATGAAAGGTTGAAAGAATATACATTTATAAAATAGATCACATCATCCCTTTCAGATCCATGAAACAAGATACAATACAATAAGTAAAATCATCCATCAAATATATATAACCATCCATCATAATACACAAAGATAGAATGAAAGGAAATGCAGAACAAGGAACTCTAGCCACGACATCAACAAACAGATCTCAAAGGTAAAAGTAAAAAGCACTACCACCTGACCTCATGGTAACCCAAAAAGGTCCACTCCCACTACGTTGAGGAGATAGTCTCAAGTCTCAAATAGGATATCAATCCCAAAATCAAAAGTAATATCTAAGTCAAGGATACCCTAAAAGTAATCTAACTCAAAGGTTCCAAGATAAATCAACATATAGACCTAGAGGAAAGCACAACCACGTAGGAAATCTATACTGCTAATGGGCAAGTGTCATCACACGAATCAATTCTAGGGTTACCTAGCTAGTCTTTTAATCCTCTGCCCCCATAGTGACTCTATGTGGCACTAGTATCCTTTCATACTGACAAGTCATACTAACGATGCATGGTCACAACCAAGCGTCCTCTCTACTCCCATCCTAGTCTGTATTAATACTTGAGGCATGAGCAAGGAAAGACAAAGACTCTTATTAGGTTCATTTTATTCTCATTTAGTGTAGTGTTTTCACTTATTAACTACTTACAATGGGTTACCCTGACAACCAATTTGGGCCTTGGCCTCCATTGCAAGCCACTTCCCAACTTAACACATAGATTACCTACCCTAGGATCATACAAGTACAAATCAAAGAATCACAATTTTCCACCTCAACTCTTTATAAGCAACTAGAAAGCATCCCAAAAATAACTGATCAAAGATTCAAAGGTCATAACATTCATCTTAGTTTTACACAAGAACACTAAAAAGCAATAACAAATAATAAATCCAATCTCATCATAGAGCATACCAGACACATTACCATGGTTGAGTTTAAAAGATCAAGATCAAATCATCATCATGACACCACAAACACAAAACTCTCAAGCCTCTAGTAACACAACCTAATTAGTCAACACTCTAGTCCATCTCCAAACCCGACATACAAGAAAGCACTTAGCAAACAGTGTAATTAGTAGATTCATAGATTTTGATAACACATAGTTGAGTTAATAGTAAGGTTTAAGTATTTGTTTCAATGTATGTTTTCAAGTAGATGAGATTCACAGTTTACCCTTACGAACTAACCCATTTCTTATATTTGGATATATCACATGATTACCCTTAACTTATGAGATAATTAATAATTCATTATTTTAATAATTTAATAAATAAATTATTTTAAATTATTATCTTAATAAATAATGATTATTTTAATAATCAAAGATCATTAAAAATAACATAATGAATAAATTTAAACTTAATCCCATAACATTTAATTAAACTTCATTTAATTAAATTTAACTAATCATTATAAAAGAAATTATTTTAATATATTATTAATTATTAATTAAAAATAATTAACAAAACTATAAATAAAATTATTAATAACTTATTATAATAACTATATTAAACATTGATTAATTAATTAACTTCATAATTTTTTTAATAAAATAATAATAATTTTTTAAAATAAAATTTATTAAAAAAATACACCTTGTGATAATCTTTTAAGCCCATAGACTTTGCTACTAAAGTAGCCCTATTGCCGTGATAGTAGGTGTACCTGTTGTTCATGGCTGCAAACCTACCATGCGGACCATAAATGGCTGCCTGTAGTACATTGTCGTGGTAAGGGGGGTTGGTGGGAGGTGGGGGTTTGATGGCCTACCTCCCCACCAATATTTTTTATATATTATTTTTAAAATGTATTTCTTTTTAAAAATAAATTTTAATAATAGTCTCCTCCCCCCTTAATAATTTTTTTATATTTTATTTATTTATTTATAAATAATTCTATCAATACTCTGATAGAGGAATTATGACAAACCAACCAAATTTATATTCTAAAGATTTCCATTTCTTTCAAAACCCTTCTCAGTTTAATTTTCAATTTTTAAATCTATAGAATGAGAGTTTTATTGATACTTTAAATCCTCACGTATATAGAAGAAATCAACATGCATACCAGTAATTTCAAAATGAAATATTGAAAGATTCATCACAATAAAATTCAAATAAGCAATTCACAATCACGAACAAGACATGAATATTAAATTACATGATTAATTGGGTGAACAAAACACAAGAATCTACCTAGTTCTGATGCTAATTTGCAAACACCCAAAAATTGTGAGAGAAATCTCTTCTCTCTAAATCTTCTCTCTAAAAATTCCCTTCTCCTAAAATTCCTCGTTCTCCCACAACTTTGGTTTTTGGAAAATGAACTCTAAATTGCTGATAAGGAGTTCTCTCCTAAATTTGGGGCATTGATTGTACAATCACCTGAGGAAACTCCTTGATCACCACTCTTTAACTCTTTATTATCTTTTCTTTTATATTTTCATGCACACTTTTTGCAATATAAAATATCTTTATTAAATTTATTTGCTTTCTCTTTTTAATTAATTTATTATATTTTAATCTCACGCATAAACTTTATGCAATTTAATTAAAATAAAATTTATTAAATAATTGCTTACTCTCTCTTAATAATTTTTGAAGCGTTTTCTAATATAATATTTATTAACTTTTTTTTTTTTTTTTTTTTTTTAAAGAGGGGTAAACGCTTTGACCTGGAGCTATGAACCAGTGAGGCCACAAAAGGGGGACCTCATCCCCATTAGATTTGAACCTTGATGGCAAGGATAACAATGCAACAACTTAACCATCACAACATGCCACTATTGGCCAATATAATATTTATTAACTTAAGTAATAATAATATTTAGCATTTATCTAAAAATGATCTACTAAATATATTATTATTAAATTAAATAAATATTATTACGCTCTCAAAATAGATTATAATTTTCTCTTTAAATTTAATTCTTTTTATTTAATTAATTTTCTAATTAATTAAATATAATTAAATATTGAAATTATCTTGATAATTTTCCATTAAATTAAATTATTAATTAATCTTTTAATTTGACTTAATTAATTGAAAAATCACAAAATACTTACAAGAAAACTATGAAATTCCATCATTAAATACCACATACAAGATCAAACTCAAGGGTTATAATCACAAATTTATGTCATATGACAAATTTGGAAGGGCAAACATCACAGATGCTTGTCTTAATTTTCTAAGACAATTGATTTAAAGGTTAGGATTTGGATTGTTGAATTTATCTCCCCTCTCTTACCATTGAGATATTGCGATAGGGTACGCTCATCTTGGAAATTTAGAGAAGTTGATACCCAGTACCTGTAATCTGCATAAAATTCATGCATGTACAAACACATATATTCTAAACTAAATAGGCAATGGCAGGATGTAATGTCCCCTTTTAGGACATTAGGGTTAAAACCTTGCTCTGTATACATTTTCTCCTTTTTATCTCTGATTGCAAATTATTCTTTTTTATTTCCCTTATGTTTCTCCTTCCTTCCTTCCTTAATGATAAAATCCTCTATGTATATATAGCTTTCAATTCTAGGAGTCACGTCTTTTAATTAGTTCATTACAGTTGTGTCATAATATATTTTGTAATACATTATCCCTATTATTATTATTATATGCTATTAGACTATTTACTTTTATATTTATATATTCACATTGTACTTATCATTTTATATGGTTGTACCATATTTATTAATAGATTTATATCGATTAATATATTTATTTAATCTTTGGTTATAAATAGTATTTATACTCTAAATGTCATAATATTTAAATATATCATCATCTTATAGGTTTATAATATAATTATAATATTTATTTATTTTTATATTTTGATATTATTACTGTGAATAATAATAATATATATTATTATGAATAATTAAGTAGAATAAATATATCATAAATATTTATGTATATAGTTCATCAATATTATTTATTTATTTTTAAATAATCAATAATAGAATTATTATTATATTTTATCACATTATAATTATAGGATTCTCTTTAGGAGGGGTCATGACAGTCTCACCTTCTCAAAATTGTTTGTCCTCAAGCAATATCACTCATGCACAAGCTCTTTCATTGACAAGAAACATATTTTCATATAAAAGGCCTAGAAGATTTTATAAAACATAAATCTTTAATGAATGAAAACATGGAGAAGACACGATACAGACAGATGAAGACACGAAGCAAACACAATGCAGACACATCATACATTTTTTCTATTTTTTCACAATGATGTAGAGTAAAGGGAATGATTTATAACATATAGTTCCCCAGTATATCTTTTGATCATAGATCCTGCAACACAAACAATTATTAGCATGTACATGTATATAATAGCTCCAAAGAAGAGTTCAATCATGATAAATTAGTTCTAAACCAATATCCTACCAAGCCCAAGAGAAAAACTTTGGCCCTCTTGGCCTTGATGGCAGCCATTGACATCCATCAAGGTGGTCTACTTGGCAAATTCTTAACTGAATAGAGTTGACATGATGTCAAGTCTTAATCAATCTAAGCCCAGAAGTGGAACATTGGCCCTCCTAGCCTTGATGGCAGCCATTGACATCCATCAAGGTGGTCTACTTAGATGGTAATCTTATTCTTCCTACCTAAGCCCAAGAGCAGAACTTTGGCCCTCTTGGCTTTGATGGCAGTCAGTGACATCCATCAAGGTGGTCTACTTAGGAGGTAATTGGATTCACCACTTTATATCCTTTCTATTTCGATATTTTATTCATCCTCTTTGCCTTAAGATTGGATCTTGTCATCCTTCAATTCTGATGGCAAGATGACTCTTTTCAACCAAGATCTGCTTAATGACACAATATAATTTGCAAAATTTATATTAGTGATAAGTTATATAATGTTGTCAAATAAGATTGGAAATAATTTAATATTAACTTTGACTTAAATAGGAATTTCAATATCTTCTGACTAAGTAAAGATATTTATGTTCACTGTAAAATAATTTTAGAAATAGAACTTATCTTTATTTAGAGAAATGTGCTTGAATATTATGCAGGTCATTGTAGACTTTATTGTTTTATTATTTATCCTCCTCCCTGAAGCTTGATAAGACCATTGTTGTTCAATTTCTCTTCTTATAATTATGATTTAGAGAGAGAAAACTATGATTTATACACAAATTTGATCAATATGCCTTGGTAAATTCAAAGTCCGGTCTGGCTTGACAAGTAATTGCGTGTTAACTGAAGCGAAGTGTAAACCATGACTATCTGATTTTCTTTGATATTAAGATTGGTTATATCGTATTTCTCCTGCTCCCATTAAATACATGTTGACCTATTTGGAGGATGCCCCATAGAAGAAGAATTAGCACCAACTTATGTAGTTGAAGATCTCCCCCATGAGGGCAAAGGTGCAGCCATAGGCATAGCGTGACAATGTGCAAAATTTGACCACGTGACCTCTGCCAAAATATCCTTAAAATGACCAACCCGAATGGCTGCAAGACTTCACCCATGTGGCTCAAGATCTCACCATAAAACATGTTTTTTTCTTTATCTTCTTCCTCTGTCATTTGAAGATATGTGTTGACATGAACTATGTATGGTTGCCGGTGACACATAAAATAAAATAACAGGGTGTTGTCAAGTACTGATATTTGCACGTACAATAGACTTCAGCATTTCAAGGCACACCATGCAGATTGTGACCCCACATTTCATCTAACATGGAATTTCCAAGCTAGAAGAGGGTCCACATGGCAATTTGGAAGTGGTTGGACCTAGTGTAAGGGAGTAAAGATTTGTTGCTGTCATGAAGGCACAACCCAACTTTAGCTAAAAGGAAGCTATAAGTTTTTGCAAAATGTCCATTGATTCTTCAATTTGTACATCACCATTGTCCATAATATATTTTCTATCTATTTTTCTATGGCATGTATTCTAAACCTGCACTTATTTTAGAGACTCAAATTTATTGTTCATTGGGCCTTTCATTTTCACAATATAGTTTCAAGTCTTCCACTTCTATGTGGAAGTATTCAATTCCTTTAATTTTATTTCTCATTGCATTCCTCAACCATTTCCCTCATGAAACTTTTCTGCTATGAGTTGGTATGACGAATGAGATGTAAGTCCTCCAGATGATCTTATCATCCCATATAATAATACACTCTACCTCAAATAAATCTTTGCAAGTGCAGAACCATCAACCATCGAATTCCAATTGTGTTGTTCAAAATTTTACTGGACATTAGTATTGATAGTGAAAGCCTTTTTAGTTGCAGTCATTACTCAAAGACTAATTGCTAAATAGTTATCATTTCAAATCCTACATGAAAAATCCATCGTTTAATAATTGAGCATATCCAGGCATCTTGTAATTGACTGTGATTAATGTGTTCACTAGTGAAATGAATTAATAACTATTGTTGATTCCATTTTTTACTTGATCTTGCACTGAGATTGAAATATTAATGTATGATCAACTACTGACTTCCTTTTTTTTTGATATTTCTAAATTTATTTCCACAGGCTAGCAAGATGTTTGCTCTGATACCACTTGTAATGTCCCCTTTTAGGACATTAGGGTTAAAACCTTGCTCTGTATATATTTTCTCCTTTTTATCTCAGATTACGAATGATTCCTTTTTATTTCCCTTATGTTTCTCCTTCCTTCCTTCCTTCCTTCCTTAATGATAAAATCCTCTATGTATATATAGCTTTCAATTCTAGGAGTCATGTCTTTTAATTAGTTCATTATAGTTGTGCCATAATATATTTTGTAATATATTATCCCTATTATTATTATTATATAACATTAGACTATTTACTTTTATATTTATATATTCACATTGTACTTATCATTTTATATGGTTGTACCATATTTATTAATAGATTTATATCGATTAATATATTTATTTAATCTTTGGTTATAAATAGTATTTATACTCAAATGTCATAATATTTAAATATATCATCATCTTATAGGTTTATAATATAATTATAATATTTATTTATTTTTATATTTTGATATTATTATTGTGAATAATAATAATATATATTATTATGAACAATTAAGTAGAATAAATATATCATAAACATTTATGTATATAGTTCATCAATGTTATTTATTTATTTTTAAATAATCAATAATAGAATTATTATTATATTTTATCCCATTATAATTATAGGATTCTCTTTAGGAGGGGTCATGACACAAGAAGTGGTGCATCATGTAGATCTCGACTACCAGGTGACTACAACTCCCTTCCTTAACGATATCAGAAACATCATCCATAAAGAAAACATATATGCACACCATACACATGCAGTATGACGTAAGTATCCATATAAAACACGTATAAATAATTCATCAAACTAACATCATCAAATAACTGAAATCACTGTAAATAATCATCATCAAGGTATAATCATGCATACATGAAGTGGCTAGTACCAAAGTAGTTTCATCATATAATCAACTGAGTATGAAAGCAATATCCAATAATCTAGAAAATACTACTACTAATCATCAAACATAAACATATACTAGTCTAAAATAGTTCGACACTAAAATTAGAAAAGTTAACTAGGGGTAGGCACTACATATCTCATCTTTGCTAGATAACTTATGACCAATTATCATAGGTGTACCAACAAGCTTACAGCTTTCCCAACCAAATCTCTTCAATAAGTCTTTCAAATATTTAGTCTTGGAAATGAAAATACTTTCACTATTATGCATAATCAACAAACCCAAGAAATATTTCATCTCACCAATCATGCTCATCTCAAATTCTTTCTTCATTTCATCAACAAACTTGTCACTTGCATCATCATCACCTCTGAATCTTACATTATCCACAAATATCACAATAATCAATAGACCATTCTCAATTTATTTTAGATACAAATTACTATCTACAATACCTTTAGCAAATCTCAATTATTCCAAATAATTATCCAACCTTGCATACTAGTTTCTAGGTGTTTTCTTTAATCCGTACAATAATTTATTCAATTTACATACCATATCTCCTCCTTTTTTCAAAGGAAATCCTTCAAGCTACTCAATGTATACTTCTTCTTCAAGTTCTCTATTCAAAAATGTTGGCTTCACATCCATTTGATACACTTTGAATTTCTTGCTAGCTACATAAACCTAGAACATTGTTACTACAATTCTAGCAAAAGGTGCAAATGTCTCCTCATAATCTATACCTTCTGATTGTGAATATCCTTTGTATACTAGTCTAACTTTGTTTCTCACAACCTCACCTTGTTCATTCATTTTATTTCTAAAAACCCATTTATTTTTGTCTTTAGCTCTAGGATCTAATTCTCATGTTTCATTCTTCATAATTTGATCTAGTTCTTATTTCATTACTTGAATCCAATGATCATCTTTGCAAGCTTCATCGACACTTTTAGGCTCTACTTGGGAAATCAAACATAATTCTTCATGTACTATGTTTCTTGTCATAACTCCTTTGTCTTTGCTTCAAATAATTTGATCAATAGGGTGATTCTTTGTCAAATTCTTATTTGGTGTCACTGTCTAAATTCTTACTTATGCTCTAGGTTTAGATCTTGATTCCTCTCTTTGTTCCACAATTTGGATGACATTCTACAAATCATTGTTAGTTTTAGGAAAAAAACTCAACATTTTCTAGGTGATCCTTAGGATTAGCTTCTTCATCAGAATTATAATCAAGTATTCTTTCTTGAACTCTAAACTTCTCATCCACTTTCACATCTGCACTCTCAACAATAGACTTAGTCATCTGATTAATGCATGTATAAGCTTTTCTTTTTAATGAATAATCAGGAACATACCTTCATCACTTCTTGAATCAAACTTGCCAATGTCATCATCTTTCTTAATATGAAATTTACTTCCAAAAATTATGAAATACTTCACTAATAGTGCATGTCCAAACCATAATTCATAAGGAGTCTTTTTTTTACCTTTTATGATATGTACTTTGTTCATTGTATACATTGTTGTATTAACTACTTCTCTCCATAATGCCTTTGATGCATCATTCTCAAACACCATATCTCTCACTACTTCTATTAAAGCCATGTTTCTTTGGTCAACTTTACCATTCTTCTTAGGTGTTTTAGTGTCTTTTAATACCATTCACTTCACAAAAATGTTAAAATTATTTGAGGTATCTCCACCTATATCGGATCTTAAACAGTTAATCTTTAATCAAGATTCATTTTCAACTATGTTCTAGAACATCTTAAACTTCTCCAATGCTTTAGAATTTTCTCTAAGAAATGCTACCCAAATCAACCGAGTAAATTTATCAACAAGAATCATAAAGTGCATTTCACCATAGAATCCTCCCATCTTTGTAGGACCACTAAAATTGTTTGAACAATCTCCAACAATAAATACACACTATGGAAACAATTTATGATTTCCTTTCTTTCTCTTTATGCTCATCTTCATCAAGTGGTTTAATAATAAGGAATTAACTTGCTCATGATTTAGTAGTACTACCCTCAACATCAACTTTAGGCTGACTCCATCAATACTACCCTCATTTAGCAAAATATCTCGCTCCTTACCAACTATATCTCTCATTTGATGGACTAAAGATACTACCAAATAGGTATTTGTCAGATCTGTCTTCCTTGATTGAGGGAAATGCAAGAATAGAAGATGAAAGTGAGACATATAGTAGGTTTAAAATAGGGGGATAAATTAGAAGTCAAAAGATTAGAAGAAAATTTAATAAATGCATGCAATTTTTCCTTGCTAAAGAGAGGTCATGTTCTTATGATGATGAGACCAAAGGTGATATCAAAGGAGGTGCACACATCTTTAGAAAGAATGGGTACCAAGGAACTGCCTCTAATTAACATTTATTTTTGTGTTAATCAGAGGATATATCACATAGCTCCATCGTCATTACATAGTTTAGGTCTATGTTCCATGGATGACATAAAGGTTGGTTATAACAAAGTTGTTGAGTTGATGAAGTATGTATGACCATGTTACAATTATAATAATTGGATGAAGATTATTTGATATATAAAAAATATGCGTAGGTATGCACCATCAATTTTTTTTTATAAAAAGGAAAGAAAATGATCATTGTAAAAGTCTCGTTATGTAAATTAATGGAAGGCCAAAAGAGACAAAGAATATTGCAGGTTTTATAAATAGTATGCCATGTAGGTCAACCAATAAGTGACCCAATCACATATATGAGGTGCATGAGAATTTTTTTTTTTTTGTATGTGTGATAAAATCAGTAAGTGCAGTGGAAGAGATGCTAATAGATTACAATTTGGATCACATAGATACAAAAAAAGTTACTACCTTGGGACTGGTAAGTACTATATAACATTTAAATTTCTAGCCTCCAATTAATGACTCCAATATACCATATACCATTTCATTAATAAGTTTTTTTGCTAAGTCAATTTCTTTCATTTCATTGATGATTTTATATTTAATCATTGTCACAAGACAACATGGATCTATCACATGATGAAGGTGGGGATGTTCATCAAACCCCTTCTTTGTAAAGGTAAACCTTACTGCAATTGGACAAATTAGATATTAGAATTTAAAAAAAATATTATTATGTTCTTTTCTTTAGGGTTTTGGAGTTATTTTGATAGTTTTATTGATATTCCTGTCATAAATCAATGTTTAGGCAAAGAGAAAAGCACAAATAATGATAGAGAAATTACTTGTTGATATGGAGGTGACAATATTATGCTATGATGACATCGCATATATCATTGACCCCATAAACATGGTCAGAAAGAGCTTTAAAAAAATCAATGCACAAATCCTTAGCCTTCTAATTGAACCAAATGAAAAAGGGGAGACACAAGAAAGGAAATATGAATCGATATGGAGAGCAGTTTATCTGGAAGTAAACCGTAATGAATCTTTAGATATAAAAAAAGTTCAATAAAGGTTTATATTTTATACTCTTTTATGGATCATGAAGTAAATTATGTATGTGTTCTTCTTATAAGATATTTTGTGAGCTAAACAACCTACTGGACATGATGAAAGTACTAGCGCAATTCCTTTAGATAAATAGTCCTTAAGGGACTTTGATAAAGTTAACAAGTTACAAGGAATTTTTGTTTTGGAACATATACTAACTAGATTGGACTTAGATGATTTTATGAAATGAAATTTATTCTTGTTTAATATAAAGGAATTATGCAATAGATAGATAAAGAACTCTCTATTCTAGGGTTAAACAAATCTTTCACTTGACCTTTAACCATTCATTGAGCTATCCTTTGAAGGCATTATTGACTCAACTTATGTACGAGAGGATTCTAATGCCCCATTTGATCTATATCCATTACAAATGTCTTTGCTAATAAAGTATTCTTTAGGATGAAGTGAAAATGCATCCTTCGAGGAGCACCACTATGATATTGTTGACTACAATTTCGGCAATAAGGAGCATGTAAACATCCATGTATGCACTGACTAGATCTGGTAAATCCTTTTTTTTCTATATTTTGTTATGTGTTAATTATGATTTGATTTGTACTTTATTGGGTGCATTTCATAGTCATCATGGATTAATTTTGTATAGATAGAACACCTCCTCGGGATAGAATAGAGGCTAGTACTAGCGATAATTTACCATCATTTCCTAGATCAGCCTGTGTTGCTAGTATGTGATCCTTGCAGGCATCATTATTGTTGACCGAGAAAGATGTGATTCCATTAAAAGTACCTAAGCTTCCAGGTAGTTTAAAATTATTATTATTTATAGTCCAATTATAGTTTACTTTTTCATAACTCATTTTGGAGTGATTATCCCATGATATTTTGCAGGAAATGATGTTTTCTTATGAGACTCTTTATGAGATGAAATTGTAGCTATTCAAGCCCATCATATGTGAAAGGTATGCAACTTCATATCATTGCTAGAATAATTTTTCTTTTCATACATTTATTGTACTATATTAATGATGCATTGCAAGGTAGGAGAATCCCCAAAGGAGATGTCCTAGCCCCCAACAAATAACCACACAACGATAGATAAACAACGATGCAAGATTTGAAACCAAGTCACAATAATTTATTCGTAGATATAACTGATTACATGCAATGTGCTAGGCTGTAAGGCCTTCCCAATTATGACCAAATATAAAGCAAGTAATACTTCTACAAGATCCCTCAAGATACAATCCAAACCCTAGCTAGTCTAGATCCACACTCTAGTAGAAATCTCCAACGAAGATCCAACGGGTACTTGCAAACCCACCAAGAAATCTCCTTGTTTCCCAAACCTTGGCTACTAGCCTTCTCAAAATTTATTGATACCAATTTAAGATAATCACTAAAGACTTCACCACAACCCCTACTTATACCAATTTAAGCCACAAGTTGGCCCAGTATGTTACAAATTAAATATCCCTTACATTAACTACTTGAAGAGCCACAAGTCGGCCTCCAACATGAATTAAATACCAAATGCCTTTAAAGGCATACAATAATTATTAAATACATCAAAATTAACTACCCAAGACCCAAATAGGTCCACTCAACCCCACCAAAATCCCTTAATCATGTAGGATAGACAACTACCCTAGGATGCTCTTGCATCAGACTTCCCAGGTGCAAAAAGATGTTCGCAATAGCTGGAAGAACATCTTCTGGGATTCAACACACAAATCTCAAATTGGTTCTTCGCATATACGTCCTCAAAGTCTTCAACTTGTACACTCTTTCCCTTTCTCTTCTTTTGTTTCTTCACCTCCATCCTTGGTGTTCTATATGTTTTCTATCCACACTGATTGCTAACCCTTTGAGAGTTTGCCAACTCAACTTGGCTACCAATAATCAGGTTCCTTCTACCGACCTCTTCATTCTACAAAGGAATCAAGGAATGCTTCCTGCCACCTTTCTCAATTGGAAACACATTCTTGACACAGTCATGCACAACTCTATAATCACACTACCAAGGTCTACCAAGAAACACATGACCACATGACAATTTTCCATGTCCATAATAGCACACAACACTTGATCCTTATACTGCCCAATCTAGAAATCAACAAGGCATTGCTCCATCACTTCTAAAGCATGCTCACCTCGCAACTAGCCAATCCTATAAGGATAAGGATGTCTCACTCTCTTCAAACCAAGTTTTTGAACCATCTCCTCAGCAAAAAGGTTATTAGTACTACCACCATCCACAATCACATTGCAGACTTTACCACCAGACTTACAATGAGTCCTAAACAAACTAGTCCTCTGACAAGAATCCAATGTCCTCTGACCAATCAATACTCATTGAACCAATAAAATCTCCCCTTGCTCAAGTTCATGATCTTCAACGTCATTCAAAATAATAGATCTTTTCTCACTAGCCTCTTATGGGCATTCATAAATCTATGTCCTTCTCCACAGTGAAAACATTTCTCACGAAAGCCTCCTCTTCCAAATCCTTGTCCTCTACCTCTTCCTCTCTGATCTCTATTGTTCTAATCATGGAAATGATCAAAAAAAATTTCCCTCTGGTTTTGATTGCTACTTCTAGCCTCATCCTTGTTCTTCTGATCATCATTACGGCCTCCATAAGATCGTCCACTAGATCTTCTACCATGACCTCTTTCGCTATTCTTGTTGTCAAACTTCTTGCTCAATTTTTGCTCAACTTTTAGGGAAAATTGATATGCCTCCTCAATAGTATTCATTTGAATGAGACTGGGCTTGTCCTGAATGCTTGGCCTTAACCCATAAAGATAACAGGCCACTTTCTCCTTATCAGCTTCTGCATGGCTGGTTCTAATGAGAACTCAATAGAACTCTTTGGTATACTCTTGAACAGATTTTCTCGCTTGCTACAACCCTTGTATTTTCTTCAATAGATCAAGCTCATAATCCATGAGAATGAATTGTCGCTTCAATTTTGCTACCATCCATTCCCATCTAGTGATTTTTTCCTTTCCCTTTCTATTTTGCTCTAACTGAACCTCCTACCACCTAATCTTCGCATGTCCTTTCAGTTTTGCCTTCACAAACTTGACCCTATTAGGATTCTCAATATCTTCGTACTCAAAGTACTCCTCTAATTCATTGATCCAATTGATCAACTCCTCTGGGTTAAGATTTCCTAAAAATGTGGGAACCTCAAACTTAGGTCTTTTTCCAATCTTGGAGATGGCCCTAAAAAGCCTCTATTCCTCTAGGTTTAGAACTGCCTCTGCTTTGACATTTTCTTCTACTTCATCCTCATCCTCACTTTCATCTCTTATAGGAATATTCATTCCTTTGCACATTTGTTCTTCCAATGCTTGTATTTATCTTTGGAACGCTCAAAAACCCTTAGGTGTAACACCTGCAGCTCTTTTGCCATGCTCTCTTCGTGGAGGCATTTTCGCGCTTCCATTGAAACCCTAGTGCAAACTGCCTCACAATTGGCGATCTATCTACATGCTTAGTCCAAACCACAATCCTAGTGAGAATTGCCTCACAATCAGTGATATGTCCACATACTCAAGAAATTTAGCTTTGATACCACTTGATGAAGGTGCAAGGTAGGAGAATCCCCAAAGGAGATGTCCTAGCCCCTAGCAAATAACCACACAACAATCGATAAACAACAATGCAAGATTTTAAGCCAAGTCACAATAATTTATTCATAGATATAACCGATTACATGCAATGTGTTGGGCTGTAAGGCCTTCCTGGTTATGGCTAAATACAAAGCAAGTAATAGTTCTACAAGATCCCTCAAGATCCAATCCAAACCCTAGCTAGTCCAGATCCACACTCTGGTAGAAACCTCCAAGGAAGGTCTAATAGGTACTCGCAAACCCACCAAGAAATCTCCTTGTTTCCCAAGCCTCAACTACTAGCCTTCTCAAAAAATTTCTCCACTACCACCTCATCTTCTCCAAGATGGACAAATAATCACTAAAGACTTCACCATAAACCCTACTTATACCAATCTAAGCCACAAGTTGGCCCAGTATGTTACAAATTAAATATCCCTTACATTAACTACTTGAAGAGACACAAGTCGGCCTCCAAAAAGAATTAAATACCAAATTCCTTTAAAGGCTTACAATAATTATTAAATAGATCAAAATTAACTACCCAAGACCCAAATAGGTCTACTCCACCCCACCAAAATCCCTTAATCATGCAAGATAGCCAACTACCCCAAGATGCTCCTACATCAATTAAGGGTACATGGATTCAATTATTATTTTTATCTAACAATTTTATTTTTCTTAAAAGGTGAAATGAACAAGATGATAAGTTAAAATATTAATTCATAAAATTTTTAGAGGAGTTGTTTGGAAATAACATTTTTTACAATGCCAAACTTTTTTAGAAAGCTTGCAAACATCTAAAGTATGTGAGAGACCAATATACAAGGGCTCTAGTGCTCAACCCAAAGTACGAACATCCTCCTTTGATTTCAAAGCTGGAGCGGAAGGAAATCATCGCAGGTGCAAATGAGAAAGCACAAAAGGATAAAGGAATTCAACCACCAGCCAACAAAAGAAGGTATGTCATAGTATTAAGTATAATGGAATTATGCACTAATTAGTGATCTTTATATTTATACAATCTAACATTTTTCAAACTTTTCATAGACTGTAGGACACATCAAAGGCTACAAAGGCCAGACAAGAAAAGCATGGCTAGTTCAAACTTGGCTCTAGTGGTTATATGAAACTTTACACATGACTTGTAAGTAGCAATAAATAAAATTTCAAAACAATTTTTTAAAATAAAATTAGAATTTGTTTTTTAATCAACCAATACATGCAAATTTGATGATATTAAGCCAAAAATATAGGACTCAAAATTTACTCTAGTGCCCATGGAAGAAGACAAAAAAATTGCCTTCAAGCAAGGCTCTAAAGTCATGGTTGCATGCCTATACCAAGATTCTAGTGCATTAGTTCAGACACAGGTAAATAGGTCAAATGAAAAATATTTCAAATTGAATACTTGAGCAATAATCTATTTGATGTTAATTTCGAACATAAATTGACTATTTTTTTATAAAGCAAACAATGATAACAATGCACATGATGATATTGCACTACAACCTTTATATCCTGACACAAAACCAAGACATGTTGAAGGCCTGGATGTGCATTGTAGTGTTTGAGATATTCATTTGCTATAAAAAATTAATTATGTAATTATATATACAATTTAACATCTTAAATTACAAGTAGTGTAACCTTTTTGTTTATATTTTAGAGCATGCAAAATGTCATGGTGAATGAGTGGAGCATGATCTGAGTGTGAAACATATCAAGGTTGGGGCTGAACAAAATGTTATTGTAGATGATGTGGCATTGTCAGCAAAAAAAAATTATTGTTATGTTATTTTAATTGATCAAATACTCGTAACATTCATAAAAAATATAATCAATTTGACTTATTTATTTGTTATTGCAGTGGATTCTCCCTTGGCATAGTGGCCTTGTGCTCCTCAAAACACGAGGAAGAAGCTTATGTTGAGATCACAATTAGAAGAGGAGGGAAATGATGAAGAACTTGATGCTCCTCTTTACCTTAAAAAACCAAAGAAAAAACCAAAAAAGAGATGATTGTACTAAACATTTTTGATAATTAAAGAACGTTGTCTTAAGGAATATAATTTTGTGCTAATAAATGTTGATTAATGATGTGTTAATGATGATGATGATGATTGTCTATTATTTAATTTTATGTGTTAATAAATGTTATGTGATTATAATGATTGAGTGTAATATTTCAAAAATGGATGAATGAATGAATAAATGTAATTAAATATTAATGTAGAATTTAGAGTGATGTTAGGGGGGAGGGGTCAAATGAGCTTCTACATTCTCATGGTTGGCCTTGTTAAGTAGAGAATATTAAACTAATCTCAAAACCAAGTGAAGTTCAAACTAAACCAATCAACACCTACTCAATTCGTACTGTTCATTTACTTTTGGTAGTTAGAGTTGTTCATTTTCTTGTAACACCCCGCCAAGGGATCCAAAAGAATTAACCTAAAGTTTTACTAAGTTTGCTAAACATTTTTTTTTTTAAAGTAAGAATGTATAACATACACATCAAACACATAGCAGCGGAAGCAATAACATGTAATCATCAACAAACATACATAACAGGTTACATTCCTTAAGGATCCCAAGACGTTGAGTCACTTTTAAATTTAATTAATTCTAAGTCTAACAACTACCACATCCGAATGAAAGAATAATAAGAAAGTCCAATGTCCATAAAATATACATTTGTTATGAATGCCTCTTGGCAAATTAATTCGGAATGCCCAATCATCCACTGTACATGTCACAGGGTATGAAAGGCTTAAAAGAATATACATATGTAAAAATAAAGATACATCATCCTCAAATCCATGATACAAAGTACAGTAAAATAAGTGAAATCCTCCACCATACATGATACATCCATACATCCATAATGATAAAACATCTATCATAAAATCTAACCATCCATCATAATAATCCAAAAACATAGTGAAGGTAAATGCCAACCAAGAAAGCTCCAGCCACGGCGACTATGGACGGATCTCAATGGTAAGAGTAAAAAGCACTACCACCCGAACGCGTGGAACCTAAATGGTCCACTCCCACTGTGCTGAGGAGATAGTCTCAAGTCCCAAATAGGATATCAAATCACATAATCACAAGTACTCTCTAAGTCTAGAAAATCTTAAAAGTATACTAACTCAAAGGTTCCAACACATAGATTGACATCTAGACCCAGAGGCACCACACAAACAAGTAGGAAACCTGCTATGCAAGCGGGAAAGTGTCATCACATGAATCACATTCGAAGTTAGCCGAGCAATCCCTCAGGAATCTCGGGTCCCCAGTAATCCTGCAGCCATTAGTATCCTCTCATACTGACGAGGCATACTATGGAATGCAAGGTCGCAACCAAGTGTTCTCTCTACCCCATCCTAGTCTGTACTAGCACTCAAGGTATGGAAGAGAACATACAATTATCTTATTAAGTTCATTTAAGTCAGTATTTAGGTGAGATGTTATCACTTATTAAAACAAACAACTTACAATGAGTCATCCCCAGAGCCACTTCGGGTCTCTCGTCCCTCATTGCAAGTCACTTTCCGACACTACACATACATAACCTACTCTAGGCTCATGAAATCACCAAACACAAAATCACCTCAGTCCTATACAAGCGACTGGAAAACATCAAAAGATAAACCACAATAGTCACATCAGTTCTCCACGAGAAACTGGAAAGCATCACATAACAATCATAATGATCACAATAGTTCTCTATCAATGATAAGTCACGATATCCAATGGTTCTCCAAGGAGCAACCAACAAGTATCCCAATAATAGATCACAATACTGATCGAAGACTCCAAAATGGTCAAGTCAAAACATGTCACAACATGACATCATCAAGAACAAATCACTTTAAAACACCTCAGCTTCACACAAGGAAACTGGAAAGCAATAAAAAATAGTAAAAACATCCATCATAGAGCACTCTAATCACATCATCATGGTTGGTTTAAAAGATTAAGAAAAAATCATCATAATACCACAATCACATAACCCCCGAGCCTCTAGTAACAACCTAAACTGGTCAACACTCTAGAACCACCCAAAACTCCCAAAGCATAGATAGTACAAACTAAATAGTACAGTTCAAAGTCTAAATTTGATATGAAAGCATACAGTTGAATTAAAGGTAAGGTTCCAGTTTCCAGTTAAATGTATGTTCCAAGTAAATAAGTCTCGTAGTTCACCCTTTCAATTAACCCATTCTTCTTTTTAAATAACATATAAATTTACCCCATTTATATTTAAAGTCAATAAAATCAAATTTAATAAGGCTAATGATTAATTATTTATAAAATAACTAGATGATTAACATTTAATTAATCATTATAATTTAAATCTATTAGTAAATTTAATTATAACCTACAACTATATTAATATTTTATTAATTATTAATTACTTAATAATTAACGTACCATTTAATAAGAATTATTAATAACTAAATTAAATTAAACTATATTAAATTTAATATTTATTAATTTAACACTTATTTAAATAACTATTATTAAAAACAATATTTATAAATTTATTTTAATACAACATAATATAACATTATTAATTATAATAATAAAACAAGAATTTTTTTTTAACTATATGCGGTTAGGGCCCACCGGCCAAATAAAGCCTTGCGGCCCTTTTTAAAAAGGATGTCGTAGGCTTAAAAGCCGTGCAGCCCCTGTACCTTCGCAGGTACACTGCGAATGGTATAGACCGCAAGGTATTAGTTAAATTTTTTTTAAAAAAAAACTTATTAAAACTTCCTTTTAAAAAAAAACAAAACGTTTTCTAAAGAGTAATATATATATTATTATTGTTTTAATATATATTTTTGTTTAACAAATTTAAAACCAACGCCCCTTCCAAACATGTATAATTAAATACAATCTCCTTTCAAATTGAATAAGCTATGTAATTCATTTTATTTATTTATTTTAAATCGATTTTAATTAAATTAGTTCTATTAAAATCTTTTATCAATTATAAAATTTAAATACAACAAAATTCTCAATTGATATAATAATTTATATATACATTTTTTTTTTTAATCCTTATTCTGATAGAGAAGATATTACCAACTATCTAAATTTTTACTTTAGAATTTATTTTATTATTATTATTATTTTTAAAATTCACTCCCTCCCAAATTCAATCGTATTTTCTTTAAGCTAGAAGATGATGGTTCCTAACTGATTTATTTTTTTCTTCTAAACATATTTTAACAATACTCTATCGTAGATACAGAACCAAAGAACAAGAGATTCATGCAATGAAACCCAGAGACTTGATTTTAACAATCACGAAGAAGACATGAATCTCATATTGCATAATTTAACCAGTGATCAAAGCACAAGACCCTACCTGGTCTTGATGCTAATACGAAGTCCCCGAGAACTGTGAGAGGATTTGCTTCTCTTCAATATCTTTCCTATAATTTTCTTTCTGAAATTCCCTTCCAAAAATTGTCTCCCAAAATTCTTGTCTCCAAAAATTCTTTCCCAAAATTCATTGTCCAAATTCATGTCTCCAAAATTCGCGGTCCCTCAAAAATGAACCCCCAAAGTTGTGATAAAGAGTTTTCTCCTCAAATCGGGACACTAATTGTGCGTTCACCTGAGAGGACTCCTTGCTCAACTCAGTTAACTCTAAAATTAACTTTATTTATCTTTGCTTATTTTGCATTAATCTTTTCATGCACATTAAGTTGAATTAAATAACTTTATTTAATATTCCACTTGACTTCTATTTTAAATTAATTTATTACTTTAATCTCATGTGCACTTTATGAAATTAAAATAACATTATTATTTTCTATTATTTTATTTTTTAATTTATTTCTTTTATTTTCAACTCAAGCTCACATCATGCGATCTAGAAACTTTAATAATTTAATATCTTTTCCACTTTTAATTTATTTTAGAAACTTTAATTGATAAAATATTTATTAATTCAATTAATAATAATATTTAACATTTATTTAAAAATGAACTCTAAATATATTATTATTAAATTAAATAAATATTATCACTTTCTAAATTTATACTTAAAACTTTTATCTCCAAATTCAAGTCTTTTTATTTAATTAATTAAATATAATTAAATATTAAAATATCATAATATTTTTTTATTAAATTAAATCATTAATTAATCTTTTTAATTAGAATTAATTAATAGAAAACACATCAAGGACCCATAAGGCAACATACGAAAACCCATCATAGAAAAACACATACTAAATCAAACAGAAGGGTTATAATCATGAAATTACATCATTTGATGCATTCAGAGGGTACTTAACTTAGATACTTGTCCTAATTATCAATTAAGACAATTGGCTAAAGGGTTTAGGATTTGGACTTAAGAGTTTATCTCCCCTCTCTTACCATTGAGATAATGCGATAGGGTACGCTCATCCTGGCAATTCAGGGAAGTCGATACCCGGTACCTGTAACCTGCATAAAATCCACACATGTACAAACACAATATTTTAAGCTAAACAGACAATGGCAGGAAGTGGTGCATCGTGTAGATCCTGACTAGCAGGTGACTACGACTCCCTTCCTTAACCACATCAGAAACACCATTCATAAAGAAAACAAACACGCGCACCATACACATGCAGTATGGGGTAAGTATCCATAAGAAAGCACATGTGATAATAAACCATCTAACTAATCATCATCGATAACTGAAAACATTGAATAATCATCATACATGCATGAAATATAGAGTACCAAGTAATCTCATCATATAATAAACTGAGTGTAAAACAACAATTGATAATCTCTAAAATAATAATACTAATCATCAAACATAAAATTGGCCTAAAAGAGTTTGGCAAAGATAACTGAAATGCGACTTAGGGGTAGGCAATACATTTCTCATCATTTTGGAGATTATGCACAAAGCCTTGAAGACTTCTAATCAAAATAGCTAGGAAACATAAACTTTTGTAATGTGTCTCAGCTGATTTGATTAGAAGTCCTCAAGTATTTGAGCTGCGACAATTCAAGAAGGGGCAAAAATTGTCTATATCAAATGCATGCATGATATTATCATGCATGCCTTTGATATAGAGATAAGTGAAGTTGAAGATAAAGGCATACTCATATTTTCTTATTGTTGATGTTGAAGATGAGGTTAGAGAATGTACCCATTTAAGAAATAAAGGCAAGTAAAAAGAAAAGGTATTCACCCCTAATATATGTAGCTGACTATCCTCATTTCTATATTTCTATATAGTATTTGTATTGTTCATTGCATGAATGACATTAAACCTTCTTCTTCTTCTTTCTTTCTTTGACATCAAACATGTGTTCCTTTGATCTGAAAGATATTCTTACAAGAATTTATAGTTAAAATCATGTATGGGATTGAAAGTGAAATATGTTTCACTTGTGATTGGTGTAGGGGACAAAGATGTTATTTAATATATGCATAGGGAAGATTCAAAGACTGTTATTGAGTTGGAAAATTATTGATTACCATATTCAAGAAATAAAGATGGAAGGATCTACTAGCATGCATTTGGTGGTCAAAGTCCATATTTCAGAAAAGGTTTATTTGGAGTTTCTTTCAGCATGTTTAGTTGTAGATAACCTACAGGGTTTCGCTTATTGCCTTAATTATTCATTTATAGAAACTTTGCATGCATATATGTTTTCTATTAATTGTATGAAATGGATCTCGATATAGGTGGATAAGCATATCATCGTGCCTGTCCTACAAACCAAATTGGCCTTGCTTTACTACACTTTATGGGTAGGCAATGAAACATAACAATCAATTCTTTGTGGAATACTTTGCACTTGATCCTATCATGGATGATGATATAAGAATTGTAATGATGTTACAAAATTTTATGTGATTATAATGATTGAGTGTTATATTTCAAAAATGGATGAATGAATGAATGAATGTAATTAGATGTTAATGTGGAATTTAGAGTGATGTTTAGGGGGAGGGGTCAAATGAGCTTCCACATTCACGTGGTTGGCCTTGTTAAGTAAAGAATATTAAATTGTTTTCAAAACGAAGTGAAGTTTAGACTAAACCAATTAACACCTACTCAATTTCTACAATTCATTTACTTTTGGTGGTTAGAATTGTTCATTTTCTCATCATTTTGGAGATTATGCACAAAGCCTTGAAGACTTCTAATCAAAATAACTAGGAAACATAAACTTTTGTAATGTGTCTCAGCTGATTTGATTAGAAGTCTTTGAGTATTTGAGCTGCAACAATTCAAGGAGGGGCAACAATTGTCCATATCAAATGCATGCATGATATTATCATGTATGCCTTTGATATAGAGATAGCTAAAGTCGAAGATAAAGGCATACTCATATTTTCTTATTGTTGATGTTGAAGATGAGGTTGGAGAATGTAATTGTTTAAGAATTAAAGGCAAGTAAAAAGAAAAGTTATTCATCCCTGATATATGTAGTTGACTATCCTCATTTCTATATTTCTATATAGTATTTGTATTGTCCATTGTATGAATGACACCAAACATTTTTTCCTTTCTTTGACATCAAACATGTGTTCCTTTGGTCTGAAAGATATTCTTACGAGCATTTATAGTTAAAACTAAGATTGAAAATGAAATATGTTTTACTTGTGATTGGTGTAGGTGACAAAAATGTTATTTAATATATGTGCTAGGAAGATACAAAGACTATTATTGAGTTGGAAAATTATCGATTGCCGTATTCAAGAAATAAAGATGGAAGGATCTACTAGCATGCATTTGGTGGTCAAAGTCCATATTTCAGAAAAGGTTTGTTTGGAGTTTCTTTCAGCATGTTTAATTGTAGATAACCTACAAGGTTTTGCTTATTGCCTTAATTATTCATTTATAGAAACTTTGCATGCATATATGTTTTATATTAATTGTATGAAATGGATCTTGATATAGGTGGATAAGCATATCATTGTGCCTATCCTGCAGACTGAATTGGCCTTGCTTTACTACACTTTATGGGTAGGCAATGGAACATACCACTCAATTCTTTGCGGGATACTTTGCACTGGATCTTATCATGGATGATGATGGTAAGAATTGTATTGATGTTACAATTGAAGGTTGTATTTTCAACATTAATAAATGATTTACATATATGTAGGCCTTATATCTGCCTTATCTTACAGGTTAATCATTTGCATCCATTTCTTTATTCATCAAACTTCCTCTTCAACAAGCTAGTGTCAAAAGCTGGATAGTGGCATTTCTTGAAAGAGTTATAATATATGTGGCTTCTTGAAAGAGTTATAATATATGTGGCAGGTATGCATCTTCATTTATTATTGAAACTAAAGACAATGTATGGTAATGATGTTAATGAGCCAGGGATTGATTAGACTATTTTGTATGATTCAAATGGTGAGCAATTTAAATTTGTGTATGGCATGAGAACATATATACTACAATGTATGTTGGCATTCTCTCGTGATTATTTGAAAATATGGCTAAAATCATTCTTTAGTAGTGTACCATTCAACAATAATATGTGAAAAAAATCTGCACTTACATTTTCTTCTTATTCAGCTCTGTGCTCTACTGAAATCATTATTGTTAAGTTAGATTTTGCCTTCAACTCTCTAATCACTGGAGTGTTTAGGTTTTTGTATTGAATTGTCTAATCACATGAGTTTTTGCTTCTCTTCATTGATTCCAAACAAAGTTTATGATTCGGGCACTTCTAAAAAAATTTGTCTTGAAGTCACACTATTTGGACTTGCAGTTTTCTAATTAATTACTAGAAGCAATTAATGTTGTAGTTATTTGTTGTATTTCATATTCCGTACAAAAATGATTTAATTATATGAATTTTTCATTATTTACTTAGTTGATTTGATTGTATTTCATATAACGTGTAAAATTGAATTGATTGTGTCCAAAGCATAAGAACATATTAAGTCTACTTTACCAAATATCTTGCACTGTGAGCCTTGATTGCGTTCAATCACAATAAATAGACATTGAAGTTGGCATTCATTGTTCGTTTTATAAGTATATATATCACCATTTGTTCGCAAATAAATATGGATTGAAGCTCTATAGGAACTTTGGCAGATGCATCAGGCTAAGTTTTTGTGAGTTTGAGAAACCAATTTCTGCAAAATATAGTAGACAGTCCTTCTGGTGATATATTTCTTTCTCAGAGGAAGGCAATGACAATTTACCTAAAATATTACTTTGTTTTCTAGATTTTGCCAAAGTTCTTTGTTTAGGAGAATACTAAACTTTTATCTTACTTGAGCCTGCTCCTATTATCTAAATAGCAAGACTTAAAATTGAGATTGTTAACTGAATAAATGCAAATTGGACGAGTTATCATACCCGCAGTCACATTTTTGCTTTAAGCCATTTTTATTGTTTTTTCTCTTATGTTGTGATTAAAAAATGTTTGTTGCTTTTTTTAAGACATTGGAAATACCTTTTTAGTTTCTCTCTGAATGAGTACTTGTAAGGATTGTCTTCCCAAGTCTCTGTTATGTCTCACTTATAGGGGTGCCCCAATATATTTATAACTAACTCCGGGAAATAGAAATAATTCTCCACAAAATTTCATCTCCCAGTAATGCAGTGATGATTTAGGGTGGACTTTATAACTGATGACAAGAAATTGCATTGCCATATTGGTCTATGGACATTGATTACATCACTATGAAAATCATGTTAAAAAACAAATGACAACGTTATTGCTTTTCTATCTGCAGTGAAATCTGATAATGCATAATTTTATTGAATCCACATATTCTATGATTTTTAATTAGACTATTAAAATGTCTTGTACCTGATCCTCTTGTCTATTGCCTTGTGTTGTCTCCCTTTTACATTCATTCTTTTCTTTTTTTTTCCTGTTACTGTTTCCTTGTTGACAACAATCACAAACTACTTGTTTTTAAGTTGCCTCTACCTTATCATTGCTAGAAACAGGTTGATACTCAAGTTTAATTCAAAACAGTGGCAAACTAGAATTCAAGATATCCATATGTTTGTATGATATTCCTTTACTATTTGATTCAAATCATTAAATGTAAGAGACTATGTCCTTGTTAATTTGTGTTCTATTTTATGAACCTCGAAGGAGGTGCTGGCCACCAAGTCAACAATTTCAAGATGTCAACCTTATCTTTCGCAATTTAGAGGTCCATTGTTGGTAAAAAAAATTTCTAGCTTTATATTGTTATGTAAGACAAAATTAGAGCCACTAATATCCATATCTAGTGAAATCTTTTTTTGGTTAACATTCTCCCTTTATCATCACCTTTCATAGCTTGTGAGAAATTATGCATGTTTTTAGCAGGTAAATATATCCCACTAGAAGATTCTCAAAACTAAATTCAAAAGTTTGCCATTAGTTTAGTTCATTTAGCACTTATTTGTCATAGGTTAGGATTATTGCATATTTTTTTCTATTTGATCAAAGGGTTTGTATCATCACTTTTAAAGCATTTGAGTGGCCAAAAGATTATTGTAGGTGTTATCTTGATAAACTTGTAGTGTTTGAATATGTGGAAGCATGGGTAAAGCTTTGTGATCTGGGGATTTTAAAGGCCTATTTCACAAGATGTATGTTTTCTCTTTCATTAACAAGTATCTTGTTGGAGCTTCCTTTGGATCCAAATCACATGATGTGAAGTTCAATAGAATGTTAAGATGGTTGCATCGTTAATTGTTTTCCAACTCTACCTTTGGCAAGCCCTTGTGAATAAGGTGAAACATACTTGGATTGCTTGTTGCACAATCATATGATGGGTATGAACAACCTTAGGCCTAGTTATTATTTATGATCATAGTATAATCTGCATTTGCACAATATAGTATGGTGTACTTAGTACCATTACTACTACTACCACTACTATTGACTTACCTAGCTTCCTCATATTCCTATTGGACACTAATGTGGTATGTAAGCCACTTGTACTACATTGTGTAAACAAGACCCTTCCTTTCCCTTATCCTTTTCTTCCTTAACAAGGGCATAGCAAGAGACAAAATATGTATTCACTCAAGAATCCGAAATGAATGGGTAAACTAGTGGGCACATAAGTTATAACACAACCAATCAAAATCTAATGACTTTTAGTTTCCCTTCCATTCCCCCAACTCAACAAAAGCTTCCATTGTGTAGCTCCATGTTTATCTTTATTGTTGATTTGTGTATATGTAAAGAAGAGAGAGTGAACACATCATCAAATATGTTTACAACAATGAAGTGCATTGCTCAACGGCGAGTCATTCATGACTTATGTTCTTACCCACCTTGGTAAAATCCATCTATTTCTCATCAAATTCCACCTAGCTTTATAAATCAAAACCCCGCAACCAAAATTTTTAAAAAAAAACATAATTAGGGATCAATGGATATACTAAATGAATATGTGATTGACATGGGAATGGGTGTGATGTACGATTAGGTCAGGAGGTGGCATTTGTGTTGCAGCTTAATGTTGAGTTGTAGCATAGTTTGTCAGTATTGTTAAGAAGTACCAGAGTTTGTCAGTGGACACAAACTCAGTACCATCATGGTCTCATGGCATACAAAAATTGTACCAATTTTGTTTTCTAAAACCAAAAATGTTCATTGCAATTCTGACGTAAACCCTAGAACACAAGGATGAGGACTACGTTGCACATATAGAATCCTCATAAACTGAACTAGGATAGCATCAAAAATTTCCACTTTCGACGACAAGTCTAGACCAAGTTCAAAATGTTTTGCGATGTTCGGTTGGTTGTAATTTCGACGACGAAAAGTTCAATTCTGGCAACATCTTCTGATTGCGGGTGCATTCATTTCCGATGAGGTGTGCGTCAAAATTATGACGACCAAGTTAGTCGTCATTCCATCTGACAAAAAAAATAATGACGAAGACCATGGTCGTACATCCGACCATTTGTAGTCGAAAACCCGATCAACATGAATCGAAAAAGAAGCTGAAATTTATTAGTAAGGGGATCCAAAACCATCTTTAAGGGGTTCAAAAATAAATGATGGTTTTGGATCCCTGATTGTGTCTACTTATAATTTGGGGAGCAGAGGCTCTTTCCATCATTTGGGTATGCAAATCAATTATGTTGCGTCTGAACAAATTTGTGACCATGATGCTTATGATGTTTAGATCAGTTGTGTTCTAAGAACCCTTATGACACCTTATGACCCTTTATAGCCCCTAAGAATACACAACCCTTTAGGATCCCTGAGAAAACATCTCAGAGGTTTTAAAAGGTCATAAGGGGTCATAACGACTCTAGGAGGGGCCAAATGAGCTTCCACCTTCGCATGGTTAGCCCTGTTAAGTATAGAATATTAAATTATTCTTGAAACAAAGAGAAGCTCAATAAGGTAACACACCTTTTAATATTTCATCGTGCTCCATTGTTGATCTTATTTATGCTAACCCTTGTTTTGTCAAGTTACATATTCAACGTTGCAAGTTGTGAACATGCTTCTACAAGACAGTTCCCCATTACTAGTGAATGCATGCCTCATTGGTTTTGTGAGCTTATTTTAGTCTATAATAGATAAACTTCCTCTGTTCATTCCTTGATATTTGTTTATTTTGTTTTAGAATACACACACTACCTCATTGGGATTTGTGACAAGTTTTGATTCTCCATTGGAAATTCATTCTAGTAAAATGGAGTACTTTTAAGATAAGTATGTTTTAAAATTATGTATGAAGAAGGATAAAAAGTGTTGTGACAAATATCAATTCATTTTTTAAAATCTATATTGCATATAATCAAAGTATAAATGCTTCCTAGGTAACTTGATAAATCAAGATTTGGAAGGATAGAGATCATGTTATATGGGTTCACTCAGCCCTTCTCTCTTGTCCTTTATTACTTTAGATACAGACAATCATACTAAAATAATTGAGGGGTAGGTTATGATTTAGGAAAAATAGGGCTTCAAGTTCACTAACTCATTTTAGGGTGATTACACAACTATGTCAGCTACTTTAACTCAATATATTCATGATGGCCTAGTGGATATCTAGAAGCACAACTATGTGCTCAATTTCAAATCTTATTATATTTTGATGCACTAAATTTTCTACTTCAATGTTGACTAGATGGATATGGAGCTAATTCTCCAAGAGGAATCGGGAATGCCACTACTAGTGCAAATGTGGATAAAGTTTTGGGATAGCAGTACCTATCTTTCTTCTTTCCTATACTTTGAAAATTAAATTTTTTCACCTATTATTGAAATGTTAGGGGTTAACAGGGATAGATTAATTGTAGTGGTTTAGAGGATCTTGAGGTGTCATCATTTTCTTCAAAAGTGACATATTACACACAATTGAGGGGATTTCTATTTCTTGATCATTTTACTATTATGAGGGTGTATGGTTGCCCACAACCCTCACATATTCTACACAAGTATATTCCTTTTAAATTAGCCTGTGTTGAATTAATTTGTTAGATGAATTTTGTTTATGAGGAATAATTAACCCCACAAAGGAAAGGCACCTTTTTTCCTAGGTTATGGGTAGTACCAAACTTCACAATTGGTAAGAAGGCTTTACAAGAAATGAATACATTTTTGAAACACCATAGGATGATTATTGCCGCACCTAGTTTTGTGATCTAGAGATATTTTTGAAGATTGTCATGAAATTGACGACTCCATGGGCCAATATTAAAGATAACAAGCCTTTAGATGATGAAGATGTGATAAGAAAATTGATGGAGAGGAGTGTAATCTAGGAAAGAAGAACAAAGTGGGGAGATTTGATGACAGTAAAAAGAGAATTTAGAGAAATAGGCCCCAACTTTCCTAGTTTTTATCCAAAGGAGACTTATCTTTAAATCATTAAAAATAAATGTTAAATTTACAGGATGATCTTTGTTAAAAGATAGGGTTTTAGTTGTACCAAAAGATCAACATGTCAATGCCCAATACAACCTCTAGACTTACGGAACAAAGGAGGCAGTTCAGCCATGTCATGAATCATGAAGGGGAATGTTGGCGGTTAGTCCAACAATCACCCTCCCCCCACTCACCATTATGCAAGGAGATTCAAACCTATGACCAAGCTATAATACCTTGTTACATGATATAGTCATTGTTTCACCGAAAGATTGACTTGCCAATGCCCGATACAACTTCTAGACTTATAGAACATCGGAGTGGTTAAGCCATATCACAAATCCCAAAGGGGAACATTGGTCGTTAGTCCAATAGATCTTATGACACAAATGTCACAAGGTCTTGAGGCTACAATAGAGCTACAAGAACCAGAAGGTGTTATGTCTTCTTAGGGAAACAAGACAATTGAGCAACTCATTCATGGTGTAGAGAGTTGTGAGGAGCCACCTACCAAGAGGTACAATATTGATCAACTATGTACAATTGTGAGAAGAGCTCATGTAAAGGAAGTGATAGTTGAAGAATGAAAATACTTCCATGAGCTAAGACAAAGGCTCAAAGAGGAGTGTCACGAGGACAAGGTGGGAGAGATTGATTTGCCCCATGCAAATCCCATTGATGACAAGATTATATTATCCTAGAACTTTATGGAGGATGCGTCCTTAATTGAATCTGATGTGTTTAAGATCTTTTGTTGAGATTGAAACAAGATGAATTGAGGAAAAGTAGTGACTTAAGAGATGCACACAATAAGAAAATTGTGCAAGCCTTGTCGCAATATGACCTTGAAAATGAAGAAATTACTATCGAATAGGCTAGAATATTAGTCAAAGAGACTGAGATGCTATTATTTCCAGGTTGGGGAATTCAATCTAATTTCATCATTGACCACATTATTTGGCAACCTAAATCACTCTTCAGGTTAAAGATGGAGAGTGGAGATTTGTAAAGGGATCAGGTTTTGATCCAAAATCTAAGACTTTTTCAATTTGGTCATTGGCTCCAATAACTCATAAACCTCATGTTGTTAACACACAAGGTGAAAGGAGAGGAGATCGATTGATTTGGAACGTAGAGAATACTAGCAATTTAGAAATTGTTGATTTAATGACACATGCTTCATATATGAATATTTGTAGAAGAGATATGAAGAGACATATCATGAGCATATGACCATTGCCAAGTGGTATGAAGAAGAATTAATGAAGAATGTAATAATGAAGGAGAAAATAAAAGCATTAAATGAAAAGATTATCAATGCTCCATCTATTTCTCAAATTGTTGTCATGATAGATGTTGCAACTAATGTGCTAGGTGACATTGCACCTACTTATACTAAAGCATCTTTTCCTAATATTGTTAAAATTAAACTTCAATAATATGCAAACAAATTGAGAAGCTTGGAGAAGCTAAGAATGAAAATGGTGTCTACTTTGATGGAGCTGTTAAAAATAATAATTGATAATCTAGGGGGAAAGTTGGGAGTTGTCCATGGTTTTCACATCTTACTAGAGAAAGCAAAGGAAGTCTCTGGTAGCGTTGTTGCATTTTTAGAGGCTCTCTTCAATGTTTGGTCTCGGAGAAATGTTTTGATGGAAAAATTGGAAACCACCATGGTATACAAAGATGACTTACTAGAGAAAAACAATGACACCAAAGACATGGAAATTAATGTAAAGTCCTTGTTTTCTTTCTTCAAGGGTAAATATCAATTGATTAGAGGTAAGTTAAAAAAATTTGTAGAAGGATATCAAAGATTTGGTCCTACAGTTTATAACAGGGATAGTGGTTTGAAGGCAATTGAATTCTAGGGTGAGTGAATTTGATATGATTTTGTAGAACATAGAGATTTTGTTACACTTAATTAGTGCAATGGGCATCCATGATTTTTATGAAGTACTTGTGTTTAAGCAGTTTATTATATTGTTAAATATAAACCATGTTATTTCTTTGAAACTCTATCTTCTTGTCTAGCCCAATAAGGATGGTCCAATCCGTTCCTCAAAATACTAATAAGAAACAAAATATCATCTTTGTTACTTGTGATAACAAGATAAAAGTCTATCTCTTGTTCATGTCTCCCATATTAAGAGATTACAATTCTATTATCGAATAGCCCTAAGTGTGGACTTAAATAAAGCAAGTTAATGGTGCAAATAGTATAGTCACCAAGCTTGAAAGCAAGGAAAAAGGGAAGGTGCAAAAAATTATTTATGAATGATAAACTTAGTAATGCCCCACTCGGAGATCCTTGGAAACAAGGATGAAATACAAGCAAGATTTTTTTTTTTAAAAAACAAGTGTAAGTGTACATGATAACAACGTACATGGATCTCAAAGATCGCAACGGAAGATTGACAATCATCCAAACACCAACGGATCTCCAAACGCCACTACTAACCAAAAACACAAACAAGAAAACATCAGAGATCAACCAAGCTAAAAGACAAAAGTTGACTCCTAAAAATTGGTTGTGTCTAAAATCCTGAAGCCCTGAAATTTGGCTAAGTCTAAATTTCTGAAGCCTTGAAATTTTCTAGAATCTTTATCTTAACCTGTAGAGATCTAGAACCTATCTCAAATGAATCGTCGCATATATTAAAATATATCTTAAGTATAAGGAATACTTAAACAATATATTTAAAACCCCAAAGGACTTACTATAGAAAAACACTCAACCAGAATCAAAATGCAACACCAAAGGATTGAAGAACACCAAAGAGGGTATTCGAAACAACTTCCAAAAAGTTTGGGTCTTACCAAAAAGTGCCCGCTACCCGCCCGCACATGTTTTTGCACAAATTCAAGCGATACTTTAAATTAGCATTGGGCGATACTTTCCAATATCGTGCAATACTTCTAAAGAAGGAGGGTGACATTTTCAGGGACTGAGCGATACTTCTCTCAAGGGTGTACGATACTTTTCAAGTATCACACGACAAAACCCCAAGAGGCGTGCGACACAAATAGGAAACACATGATACAATTCTAATGGGCATGCGATACACTATTTATCGCACCATGCTAACACATGGTCGCCCAAGAAACACAAGAAAATGCTTAAGGATAACACAAATGGATAAACAGAGAATAAAACCTCCACACTAGGGAGTACCAGATCCACATTTCGAGGCAAGAACACTCAAACCATACTGAACGATGGGAAACAATAACTAACCATCTAACAAACAGTAAGTAGTAAAAGTACAAAAGGAAACATCGCAGTGTACTGAAAACAACGTCGCAATAACACAATTAACATTGCAATGAACAAAAAAACTAAGTACGCAGTTCCTCCCAACTGTCAATGGCATCATAATACCATCGTGGGTCCTAACCATCCCCCGTGCATAACATCTCAAGCCACCTATCAAATCATCGATACTATCATAATAGGGACATCACTACTAAAACATGTTACAATCATAAGCATAAGGAAATCTAACATGCTAGTGGAAAGCATAAGATAATCCTACAAGTAAATAACATCACCTATCACATGCTAATAATCAATGTAAGGAAATGAATCAAATCTAACATCATCTAAACATGATATACAAGCATCCCAATGAAAGCATAAGTCACCAGAAAGCATACTCTGAAAACTAAAGTACCAAGTGAAACATCCAGCCATGGTCGCGCTAGAACAATATACTGTCTTTGTACACCAGTCCTTAGCAGTGATGTAGGTAGCTATGCCTCCCAACCACATGACACTCGTAGGTCCACACCTGCCATGTTGATGGAGATAATGATCCAACCACAAACACACAAAAACAACATCCATGGCTAACACACATGCCATGCAGTATGATGACTGAATCTAAGACATAGATAATGCATAAACTACAGGTCCTGGTCAGACATCTCAATGGGCTACTATGTAGGGACTAACATCATGGAGAATCGCTTGGCATCAACAAGCCCAAGCTCGGATCATGCGTATACAACATCCCTCAACGGAAAGGCTCTTACACATACATTTTATTATCTTTAATTTTATTACCACTCAATATTTTCTTTAGTTATCACTTAATTAAAACTCCCTCTGCCATACTTGTGGTGTCATGATCACTAGGCTACGAGATAGGAGCCCCCTCCATATGCTACCCTACCCTACCCATGCTCATCCAACGATGAGTGTCATAGGCATGCAAACTCCCAACTTAACCCCAATGATCATAACTTAAGAAAGAAACACGAAAGATCGGGCCTCGTAGGTCACCCAAAAAATGTATGTGTACGTACTCATGTGTGGTGCACCACCATCATGAAGATCAACACAAGGACTCGATGAGAACACAAGCATAAAGTCACTCAATCGAAAAAAATTCAGGAGGACGGACACAACACACATCTCAATGCAATAGAAAGATGCAATAATGGTCTGATTGATATCCAAATGGATCATTCAGGTCCACGAACCACATTGTGCTGAGAAAAATTGAGCAAATAGGGCGGCATGCAAAACGAGGTAAAAACTCCAAATTTTGGAAAAATTCCAAAATTAAAACCCATTTGGCCTTTGGGTGCAAAAACTCCAAAAATCCAAAAATAAATGAAATCGAACACCATATGCAAAAATGGCCAACATAATGACTCAAAACCCCAAACCCTCATCCCAAAAATAGGAAAAACGTTCATACCCCATCAACTGGGTAGAACTAGCAAACAGAAATGGAGGGGACCACTAGTTCTCAACCTCCTAACATACTGCTACAAGAAACAGAAGCTGAAATGGAGTAAAAACAATAAAACGGGAAGGCCTACCTAACAACAGAAGGGGCAAAAATTGAAACCCGCACAATAAAATAAATCACCCATCGAATTTGCCAAAAATCATGGTCTACCCGAGTTGAATCCAACGAGACCAACCTTGCGAAGATCCCACATTCACAGCTCCCATAATGACAAAAGTCCAATCCTTCAAAAGAGGATTTTGGAAAATGCTCTCCAAATTCTCAAATCTAAAATAGAAAAGTGAGGAATTAAATTCCTCTTTCAACACTTATTTTCTTTTTGGGTGAATAGTTATTTAGGGCAAATAGCCAACTATAGCAGCTAGACTCCGAATCAACCCAAACGAAGATAGGTTATTCTTCATAATGGGAATTCACCTAAGGCAAAGCTGCCATAAATTAAATTTGAAAAAATTCAAAGCCTAAAAACCCAAAAACACAGAAAAACTCTTAACACTTTCGTGACAATGTGAACTTCTAAAATGCATAGACACGCTCACTAGTCTAATTGCATAATGCAGATGAGTTTGGATTTACTAATCATCAAAAGGTTTTAATTAGAACAATTAAAATAAGGATACATCGACCATACAGGGATGACATTAGCAAAATATGAACAATTGAATCACTAACTCCATGTGCCACTACTAGGGATATAATTCCTACACACTAAAATACATGATCAAGTGCAATTGCATATAAGATCATAGCCAAAGCAGCATGTATTCAAATACCTATTTAATCCATTTACATCACTCACATTCGTAGAAAGCGTAAAAATACAAGAATGAAGTAAATAACCATGGCATAAAATTCATCTCATAACATAACCAACAAATATGTCCACTAACAATAAAACAAGATATCATCATAGATCTATTGTCATCTCAAAATAGCATCAACATGCAAATATGATAAACTGAATAGTATAGCAGTAAAGCATCTATGTTATTGAATCATAGTATAACATCTGACCCTCAAGTCATCTCAAAATACATATAATAAGAGTATCAAGTATCTCTCGAATCAAAATAGACAAGGTACAAACTGAAAACATGAGAGGCACTACAAACTTCCTAAGGTTGAGGATTTGTGCTATGTTCCCCTATTAAAGGTGAGATTTCTCACCCTTCCAACTCTTTTGTAGAAGATATTGGATCTGTAATGGAATTTTTGACCAATAATTATGGGGAATTGGGAAAGGAAATTGTTATGCATCATAAAATGCTTTTAATTATTATTTTTGCACATCAACAAAAAGAATTCAAAAGGGTCAAACTTGCTAAGAAATTTGGAGGTCAAGTATTGATACCATATAAAGAAATGCTTCATCATAAGCACTGGGAAGTCAAGGAGTAAATATGAAAACTGAAAGCTAAGAATACCAAGCTAAAGAAAGGATAACTTCCTTGAGAAATAGGTCCAAGGTAGAAAACCTAGGAAGGGTGGTTAATATAAGAAAAGCAATTACTCTAATTAATGATACCATGGTTAAGTTGACTCAAGAGAGGATGAGATCCAACTCCTTGTTAGAGAATGTTAGTCCTATTACCTGTATCAAGGCCAAAAGGCCAAGGACACAAGAACTGTTGAGAATGAGCAATCTAAATTTTGTTGAAAGGCACCTTGACTTTCTACAAGAAGAATAGAGTTGTAATGACATTCAATCAATTGCATTTTGCAAGTTCCCCATGTCATTTTATTGCAAATTTTGTGTGGCTTGTTGCTAGTACGTAAGCCCATGTGTTTTGATAACTTTGATATTGCCTCGTTGATGCTTCATCATTTTTACTATACAAGATATAGATGGGTTAGTGCCACATGTTACCTTCTATAACAAAAACCATTTAATTTTTTAAAAATATTTCTATAAGTTGCAATCGAATATTCAAAAAATAAAATAAAAATCTCTTCATATTGATCAGTTTGATCATATTTGTTAAAGTCTCAAATACATTATAGAACACTATGATACAATATAATTAAAAATGTAATTTTGTCAAGGAATAAAAATCAAATTGAAGTGAACCATGAAAAATGAAGATTTGAACATGTTATAAGGCCTTTATTGTAACGTTTATTTCTCACCATCTCAAATCTCTAAATTGGAGTAATGAGATTAAAATTGAGAGTGGAATATGTAATATGTCACTTGACATTCAATTTAAAGTTTTAGTCTGAACAAGTAATTTGTCAACCCCTTACTAAGATATAAGAATAATGATTTTCATTGTTTAAAGTATCCAAATTGAAATTTCGAAGTTTACAATATATTATATGATTTCTTCAAGATTGAATCACAATAAAAAAAGGCCTATGATAATTTATTTAGCTTCAGATATCTTATATCTATCCTTGTATGTAGAGTACAATGGTGAAATTGTGCATTTTTCAGTATCAGGTGCATGCTTTATTCAAATCAAATGTTGATCCACTATGCTTTTGTGTGTATGTGGTCAAATTAATCCCCTTACCCAAGAAATTGCCTAATTTCTTTCCTAGTACTTTCTAAAGAAACATTAAACATACACAACAATGTTACGCTCAACATTACAAATGGATGGGTTGAGCCATACAAAAAGGACTTGTTTTCCTCCATTTTGTGATGACAAAATGGAGGTAACAATACAATTCTTTTTCAACTAAGTTTTACATATCTTTCAGATAATTCACTATTTAATTGGCCAACATTGATCAACCAATCATTCCCAATTCACGTAGTGAATCCTTTTACAGAAGGCTTTCGTCAAGTCCTTTTCATTTTTTCATTTTATTAGTCTATGCTTGATTTTTGAACCCTTAAAAGTCCTTTCTTGCATTTTTCAGTGTATGTTTGGTTGCTTTTGGTCTTTTTGTTTTGTCTAATCTCTTGCTTTTAGTTTTCCCATTTTCCCTTCGATTCGATATATCTTAGGGCTTAATCAGGTTTAGTAGTCAAAATATATGACCATTCAAGTACCCAAAAAGTGGACTCTCCAGGAACAATACCATATTTAAAATATCAATGTTATATTTTAATGATGGCATTTAGCTTTAGAAAAATATAACTTAAAATGTTATGTTTTTAAGTTACTTTAGCACTTAAGTGATTTAAGTGACTATAGTGCACTTTATGTTATATTTTTGTAGTCAATGACTATTGACCAATTCAAAAAAGCAAATGGAGGTTTAAAAAATGGGCATTTTTGCATGTAGGAGGCAAAATGCAAGTTAGAAAACCGTTGAGATGCATAACATTTTTGCATAAAACTTGTTCTTGGGTGTTTTTGAGCAAAAAAGTGCCCTTCAAATGCCAAAATATGGGTTGTTTTTAGAGCTCTATCTCAAAAACATGATTCTCAAATGCCAAATCATGCCTCCAAATGCAAAAAATGCCCTCCTTGATTAATTGTATGGGCTAGAAATGCATTTTTTCTGGGGTTGTTTGACAAAAATATGTCATTTAAATGCATATACATGACAGGTTTTTGGCTTAGGAATGCAAAAATGGGTTCCCCAATATCATTTACATGCATTTCTTTGCCAAACCACACTATGTAAGTGTTATTACATGTGTTATTTCTCTTTCAAATGCCCTCCATAGGCAAGTTTGAGTCAAATTGGACTCTACAATGGAAATTGCATGTAATGTTTGGAGAGAAATGCATGTCTTTGGTATAAATTGCACTCTCCAAGCCACATTACATATTTAAAATGCATACTAGATGTCATTCCTTGGGAATTTTTGGCTTTGGAGTGCAAACTCAGGGTCTTGGAGAGCTATTACATGGGCATTTAGTGCAAAATTGGACTCTCCAAGGCCCATTACATGTAATATCTTTGGATGCAATGCAATTTACATGCAAATCAGACTCTTGGAAGCCCTTTACATGTTTCATAAACTTGCTTTTTATTTTCCTAAGTCCACAACTTGGCTTCCTAGTGTAAATCAGACTCTCCAAATACATTTACATGTTGAGGTTTTGCCTTTACATGCAAATTGGATTCTTGGAGGCCCATTGCATATTTTAAAAATATGCTTTAGTATGTGAAACACATGTATTTTCAAGTCAAAATCGGACTCTACAAATGCATTTGCATGTAAACATGTAGAAATGACATGTTAAGTTGCACAACTTAAGTGACCAAATTAGCACATGTCTAATTAATTTTTGAGGTAATATCACTTAAAGGGGTCAAAAAATACTTACACTATATAATTTATATATCATGTGCAAGCATTATTGAAAAAGTAATATTTCACTTAGATGTCTTAAAATAAAACATAAAGTAGAACTCAACACTAAATTAGAACTATATAGTGATAAAGTTACTTAAGTGAAAAATTAAAAAGCAACTCAACATGAAAATATAACATAAAGTGCACTATAGTCACTTAAATCACTTAAGTGATAAAGTAACCCTTTTTTTTCGATAAACAAGATGTTGAAGCCATTAATTATATTCTGAGGTAAAATATAAGTACAACCCAACTCATGGGGCACTGACAGGACAAATTTGGGTAGAAGTCCTTCAGTCTTCCCAGTAGAAGTACTAAACTACCCATAAAAGGATTACAATAAAATTTGGAAGCTAAGTATGAATGCTTATATAATTCTGAACCATTCAACTTCAATTTTCCCTTTTGCTAGACCTTCTTAAGAAGCACAAATCCACCACACAAAAAAATCTAATTTTCTAATCAAGCTATAAGTAAAAAATAAAAGAAAAACCCATGGTAAGACAAAATGAATGAGAAGACAATAAAGAATAAATGCTAGTGAAAAGGAGGATTATTCATTAACACTCAAAAAAACTAACTTGTATTCTCTAAGTTTTCTAGCCTCAAATGAGTACAATAAAGTCCAAAAATCAATGGACTCAAACTTGGTACTATCTATCCTACCGAATAGAAATAAACCAACAGAAGCTTAATCAACTGGCATATAGGATGAGGCAAGAGAATCTTCAACGTCTAAAACTTCTTCTTTCTCCAAGGTGGGTAGTTCCAAGCATTCCAAGCTCACTTATGTTTAGTTCTCCCACGCACCAATTCTTTCTTCCACCACATACCTATCCAACCATGACCTGCGTTCTCTTGACATGCTTGAAAAGGAAAAGGAAATGTATATTTCTATGAATAATGGGAAACCATTCAATTACTCTAATTGGATCAAAGGAAGGGATAATGAAATATACAGGAACCAACTATCTACCATGTTGAGGGATGTCATACTGACAGCGCCTGTAAATTAGCTCATTTCTCATGTTTACCAAGACTTTCTCAAGGTTCTCTAAATATTATGGCTTAAACAAATGCCTACAAAGCATATTCATACTACTTTTTTCAATGTCAATCAAACTTATCATTGCTAGGAACATTGTAGGGATATTGTTATGAACCCTGCTCCAATCCATATTCATGATGAATTATTTCCCTAAAATCTTAACGATTGCTCGAACTACTAAGAAACGGGTGTTAAGGAGAACTTCCTTTAGATGTGTTCCATTAATGGGTTCATCAAAGGCTATTTGGGATGGAGGGTCGTTCAATTTGATTATGGTATTCATCTTCGAGAGTCCCACAAATTACTACTTTGGGTTCCTAAATATAAAGTTGCAAAGAGATGTTTCAAATTACTTTCCCTCAGATGATCTAACTCCCACATTTCTATTATTATCTATAAATGAATTGATCAATAATAGCTTGAAAAAACCAAAAGAACATCATTTCTTGTTTTTCCTTATGCATCTATCTAAAGAAGCGAAGAGACATGAAAGTTAATTCCTAATATTCTAGCTTAGAAATAGATTATCCATATAAAGAAAATTACAGAAAAAACTTCTACTTTATTCATTCCATTAGGAGAAACTGGAAACACAATTCTTAATACCATTTAGTCCATAAAACTAGAGAGCCCATTATCATAAGTTTCTTATATTAATAGTATATGGAGATTTATACATCTTTATAAAATGTTCACTTATAAACTTCTAGAAAGCTTAGATAAAATAAGATAAGATAAAATTATTAATGTCCATGCAAAACCAAAACGGTTTATGGGACTGAGCATACAAACAGAAGAGCCAGCCAAGCAAAGGCACCAAACGGTGACTGAAAAGGAACAAAGCAACAACAAGAAAGAAAGACAAGGTAATGACTAAGGGTCCTTCATTGTCACAAAGAAATCCGTAATAGAGAGGTACATCTGTGGACAATCCATAGTCTTTAGATCCCATGAAGAACCTCTATAGGACTGATGTTGCTTGTAGAGATTGGTACAATGTCTGACAGATCTGGAATGTGAAGTAGTGGAAGGCCTTTCCAAACCCCGCGAAGGAGACAAGGGAGAGAAAAAGGTGGTAATGAGCTAATGAGAAGTTCATTTCTGATGAAAGGACTGTAGGGTATTCTCTCGAAGATGGGTGGCCTCCTAAAGATAAAGTGCTAAACACCGCTGATCATTATAACTGAAGAACATTGAGAGAGAAGAACAGTCTCTGAAAAGACACTAGAATCTTCCTTTGATCTCATAGTAACGAGGACAATGAAATATGAAGTGAGTCTTGGTCTCAACCTCCATCAAAGTGCATAACTGGCATAATCAATCAACCCGATCCATATGGTGATCAGTCTAAGCCCTGAGACGATGAGAACCAACCCTAAAAGAGCCCAAAGAGAACCGTAATGCATGATTCCAACGCTGGTAAAGATAGGCAGGGAAAACAACAATACCATCCTGAATAACAAGAAAATGCTCAGCATAGAAGGCCATCTTAGGTCGCAAACCACCTAGGGGATGACACCAAGTAGTGGTAATATATTGCCTATAGATATCCTGTCCTACATGCTCATTCAACTCCTGATGAGAGGGAAGAAGATGAGCCAGGGAATCCAGCAAAAACTGATAGGGAGTTAGAGGATCAATCTCAATCCCGATCGAACCCAACAAAGAGGTGGCCTAAGCGTACCAGCATCTTGATCTAGCAGAAGTGTCAGATCTCATAATCTCCACCGAAGAACAATATGCCAAAAAAGAGTATCTATGTCGGTCAACACCTGTCTCCATAAAACCATGAAGCCGATGAAGAAACCAAATCAAGTCAAAAATAATGGCAAGTTTGAGAGGATGAGCACCAAACTCTGCTAAAACAATGTTGTGAGGGGTGAATCTGTGACACCTAATGATACGATGCAACAACAGTGTCTGGACCCGCTCAATAGAAGCCCAATCAGAAGCAATAAGAGGTCCCCAAACCATAGAATCATAGAGGACTGTCGGACGGACCAAGTAGTAAAGAAGGGACAACTTGGACGAAATATCCTGAAAATGATGCCTGAAGCATTGTCTCTCCAACAAAGCCAGGGAGCCCATACCCTTACTGACTCTGGACTGAATAGCAGGTCTCAAACTAAAATGTGGTCCTGAGAACTTCACACCAAGATACATGTAAGAGGGAGTAATCTCAACCTCCTTCCCCTGGAAGAAGAAATGGAGATGAGAGGTCTTTAAACAGTTAAAGACCATAACCCGTGTCTTAGATAAATTGACCACAAGTTGTCGCTGAGTACAGAAAGAAGCAAGACTATCAAGGAGTCTCTGTAAGCTATCGAGAGAAGAGGCCAAGAGAACGACATCATAGAGCTAAGAGTAGAATTGGAACAAAGCCTACCCGTCTTAACAATATACTATTTCTATATACATTCTTCTTTTAAAAAACCAACCTACCCTAACTACTTAAAATTAACTGACCAAAACCCTACTATTACCCATATACTACTAAACAACAAAACTAAGAAGCGTTGACAAAATAGAGTATTCCCTTGTATGTTTTTACAAAATGGAGGTTTCCCCCTGCTATGATTACTAGCCATTATAGAAATAAAGAGCAGAGGAGAGGATTTACTCTCGTCATTCAAGTCGGCTCCGACCTTTTACCTTTCAGGTACTTTTCCCTAGAACTTGGACCTATTGTTGCTTCCCTTTCTTATTTTTTGACCTTCAACTTGCTCGAGATCATGTCCTCTTTGGAGTCATCCACTTCATCTTTAGAATCAAACATGCGATGTTGGCATAATCCAAAATGTCCTCATAGCCTTCTACTCCTTCCTCTTTTAAATATTTTACAAACCAGTTAGGGTCCTTCAAACGCTTGAAATGAAATACAACCATTAGGATTTACTCTCGTCATTCAAGTCCGCTTTGGCCTTTTACCTTTCAGGTACTTTTCCCTAGAACTTGGACCTGTTGTTGCTTCCCTTTCTTATTTTTTGACCTTCAACTTGCTCGAGATCATGTCCTCTTTGGAGTCGTCCACTTCATCTTTAGAATCAAACATGCAATGTTGGCATAATCTAAAATGTCCTCATAGCCTTCTACTCCTTCCTCTTTTAAATATTTTACAAACCAGTCAGGGTCCTTCAAATGCTTGAAATGAAATACACCCATTAGGAAATTTAGACTCCTCATTCTCATATCCACCTTGTCTCGAAAAGAGTCACAATCTTCAATGCTCAAAATTGAAAATTGGGATATGGTTTTCTGTCTAGCTTTTGCTTTGTCATTGTTCTTAGCTTATGGGGCCATTAGGTTAAAATCAATGTTTCACAGAACTATATCCATGTTAACCAAGTTTTTCTTTAAAAACAAATTACTGCACAAATTCTTCAATATCTCCTTGTCCCTTTCAAAGAACATCATTAGGGCTAAGAACATTGATGTGATGTCTAAATCCACCCTCATCCTATTAGTATTCTCCAAATAATCATCCCCCAAAATCCTCATAACAATGTCCAAAACTAGACAATGGCGAAAGCATAAGATACATCTCAACCTTTCCCTGGTAACAAACTCCTTGATCTGTACCTGCCTCTTCTTTCCTCTCAATCATAGGATTGTATTCATCCTCAAACCCAGATAATCTAAAAAGTGATTATGGTTTGCTCCTATAAGTAGTGAAAAGGTGGTGAAGAAATGATATCAAGGTGATCACCAGTGCAAGTATAGATTAATAGTTGATTGCCATTCACAAAAATGATGACAATGTAGTCCTAGTTTCTAATTAGGAAGGGTTAACAAGCATCATACAGGCAATACATTTCTCACAACAAACAAACTAAATTATGTGTGAAGGGGGTCTTACAAGGAGTTAAGAGAAACAGATTTTTAATTATAGATGTGGAAATCTAGGCCACCCCATACCAACTTTTTGTATGTTCTAGTAATAATTAATAACTAATAATGAGTGTGAAGTTAGATTTATTGATACTATTTTAATTGGTTGCAAGAGATTCATCAATCCCCAAACTCGCAAGCTCAAATGCCCTCCTATTTCCCTCCCAATAAATATGGTTAAATAATACTCTGTTGAAAGATTTGCAAAGCTCTAATGCCTCTGATAGCTTCGCATCTAACCTCTAATTGGTAAGAGAGACATTTCTTAGAGCATTTATTATTATGGTTGTATCTCCTTCTATTTCCAACTTACTTAGTCTCGTATCTTTGCATAAAGAAAGACCTTCCACTAAAGCTAAAATGTTTGCCCAGTTGTTAGTGGCCTCCCCTATATATTTTTTTATTTTTTCTATTTCTTCCCCTTGTCATTGGGAAAACAACATCCTATACTAACTTTACCTGGGTCCCCCCTCAAACCTCCATCAAAATTGAGCTTGAACCAGTCCTCCTTCGGAGCCAACCATACACATTCTTTCCTCTTAGAGGCTCCTAAGGATCCCCACTCAACAATAAAGGGAGGGATTTTTAAACCACTCCATTGACCTCACATCTTTTCATCCCAGTGAGTCATCACAACTAATATAATGTATGAATTGAGCAACCTATTATTTGTTAGTTCAATGATAGAAATTTATATCTTATTGATGAGAAGTTTTGTGTCTATCTTCCTATCCTAAAAGATTCTTCTTTTCCTTTCCAAGAACTATGGAAGGAGAGGAGATCCAGTGGCTACTAAAGATACTATCGTATCATAATAGAGGCCAAGATGAGAACATACTAGTAATAGAACTATGAAAAGTCACAATCAAACCTAGTTGGGAGATGAGCCATTCCCAACAAGAGGAGTAAGGGCAAAGGAGGAAGAGATGATTGGCAGTTTCTTCCCCAAACTCACACAAAGGACACCTACTAGGGCCCTGAAAGCCAAACTTTCTAAGCCTTTCCTCTGTGGCAGTCCTCTTGTGAAGGACTATCCATGAAAAAAACTCAACTATGGGAAGGCAAAACTTATCCCAACAATATCTTAGAGGAAGAAGGCTTTTTGAGAAACCTTGGGAGGATTCCAAAAGCCTATACCCCATTTTGGAGCTATACTCTCCATTGCTGCTACATCCTAAATAAGGGAATCTTTACTACCCCTAAAAGAAATTTTCCTAGAGAAAAGAGTTGATTGAAGGAGATTTTTTTTTTCCTTCCAAGGAAATATCAGAATTTAAGTCTTTCCGTCTCCAACTCAGCACATCTGCCTCAAAGATCACATAATCCCTAACCTTAGGGCCCCGTTTAGATTCCAAATAGACCTTAGAGAGTGGGAGGGATAAAGGTCTAGGGCTTTATACCCTCCCCAAGAATCATGCCAAAATAGAGCATCCCTTCCACCACCAAGATTCCAAGTTAGTTTATTTTGAATGATGGATTTACATTTAATCAAGAAATTCCAAAATCTCAAGCCAATAGGAGGATTAGTTTCCCTAAAAAAAAATTGGATTAGGGGAAGCAAGGTATTTATGAGTTAGGATCCTAACCTAAAGTAGGTTAGGAAATATGATCATCTTCCAAACTAGCCTTGCTCCTAAAGCTTCCCTTGAAGTTTGATATTCTTCATACCTGCCCCCCAAATCCTTTGATCTACAAACCTGATCCCAAGAGAGTAGGTAAAACTTTCTTTTTTTTGCACTACCTTGCCAAAAAAAAGACCTTAGATAACCATTGATGTTAGTCAGATTACTACTTGTAAGATACATGCAAGAAAGTTGATATATTGGTTAAGCTGACAATCTTGATGAAACCAAGGTCTTCCTTCATGTTGAAGAAAGCCATTTGCCCTTCTAGCCAGCCACTCTCAATTTCAATTTCTCTACGAGAGGATGTTCACTAGCATTTAAAGGTGAACCTAAATGAATCCTTATTAAAATTAAAAATCGCACAAATATGCTCCTCAAATACACTCCTCCATTCGAGGTTTTCTATTGAATAAAAAGATGTTTGATTTTTCTTTATTAATCTATTGTCCTGATGCCACAAAATATTGTTTCAAAAATGTTGTTCAAAGTTGTAGCCTCCTTTATCGAGGTTTCACCATACAACATAATATCGTCTACAAAATGTTGGTGAGTGGTAGGTTCAAGGTCGCTTGTAATGGGGATCCCCTTAATAAACCTTAAAAATCTAGCTCGAGAGATTGATATACTTAATGCATCTGCCATTAGAATAAAGAGGAAGGGGGATATTAGGTCACCTTATCTAAGTCCTCGTTAAATACTAAAAAAGTCTACCAAAGTGGTATTGACTAAAATAATAAACAATTTTGGAATCTAGATGCATTCAAAGATTAATTCTATCTATTGATTAGACAAACCATATGCCTCTAGACATTTGCATAAAAATTGCCAATCGACCCTATTGTACGCCTTCTTGATATCTAACTTAAATGAGCATATTGGGGGTCTTGTTATTCTAAATTGAATGGATAGCTTCATGTGCTATGACAATGCCATCATATATAGATCTACTTGGGACAAAACCCATTTGTTCCTCACTAATAAGGTCTGATGAAATTCCCTAGAGTCTAGAAGCCAAGATCTTGGAGAAATGCTTGTAAAGAGTATTACAGAGAGCAATTGGTCTGAAGTCATTAAAAGTTTCCACACTATCCTTCTTCGAGATCAAAGCAATAAAAGTATTATCAACTTCTCTCAAAAGTTTTCAAGAGTTATGTACATCTTCCAAGGCTTGATTAATATCATCTCCAGTAAAGTCCCAACATTTCTAGAAGCAAAGAAAGCCATCTGGCCCTTGAGATTTTTCTGGATGCATTTGTTTAAGAATTGATTCTACCTCTAGTTTAGAGATTATTTGCAATAGTAACTTATTTGGTTCCTTGGAGACAAAATTAGGAATGTTTATAAGAACATCTTGTTGAGCTTTTAAGTTTGAACAAATCGAGTTATTGTAGATATCTTCAAAGTAAGAGATTGCCTCCAAGCCGATCTCATCAAGGGGATCCTTTTTACTTTGATCCATCCCTTTGATAGATGTGATATGATTCATCATCCTTCTCTGTTTAGAGTTGTTTTGAAAGAAATTGGTTTTCCTATCACCTACCTCTAGCCAAACCTCCCTAGATTTTCGTCTCCAAAAATGTTCTTCTTTAGCAAGGACTTCTTCATATTGTTGCATGAGCTCTTTTTTTTTCAAGGAACTAGGATTCTCCCATTCCATGCTCTATAACTTCAATGTTGAGAGATTCCAGTTTTTCTTCAAGAGTAAGCTTACCCTCAAAGATATTACCAAGGAAATCCTAATTCCACTCTTTCAATTTATGTTTAATAACTTTCAACTTACTAACAACTTGGAAAAGTTTGGAACCCAAGACTTTTGTATCCTCCCACCATTGTTTGATTAACTTAAGACAATTCTCCTCTTTAAGCTACGCCTGCTCAAATTTGAAAGTTCAATTATTGTAACGTTTATCCTCCAAAATTTTGAGTTCTATAGGAAAGTGATTCGAAACTGATATAGGTCTTACCTCATATTGGAATGAAATGGATAAAATGCACAAGTCCCCATAAGTCAAGAATCTATCTAAACTTTCTACAATATTGTTGAAACCCTTCCTTTTGTTGTTCTAGGTAAAGGCATCTTTTAAACATTCTATTTCCATTAGGCCTAGCCTATTGACCCACTCAGAAAACTCCTTGGGGGCAAAGGAAAGGGAATTGTTTCCCCCGCATTTTTCGGAGGGACAAAGAATAACATTAAAATCCCCTCCCAAGATGGATATACCTTCATTATGTAAATTAATCCTCCCCTCAAGTTCCTTCCATAATCTACATTTATCTCCATTGTTAATTGGACCATAGACGTTAAAAAGCTTGTAACAAATATCAAATCTTATACGTTTCATTGAGCCAAAAATCCAATTCCTATGAAATTCTAAAGAAGATATAGAAACATTTATTGGATCCCATAACAGTGCGAACCCTCCCAAGGCATCTTATGTTGGGGAGTCCTTGATTTACCTCCAACCTAAAGACCTTCTAAGTTTACCCATCTCTTGTATATTTAATTTTATTTCTTGGAAAAGAGTAATGTCAACCTTAGTAGTAGAAATGAAGTTCTTTAGAAGTCGTTGTTTGTTAGGGGCGTTAAGGCCCCTAACAGTCCATGTTATGATATTCATGGTGTTGTGGGAAGGACCTTCCCCTTCCCTGCATGAAGAATATCAATGAGTTTAACATGTCCCTTAGCTACCCCATCCCTAGTTTTCAGTTCTTGCAAGGATTTTCACCCGAGCTTCTTCAATACTTTCGCACAATCCATATTCCCCCTACTTGGAAGGGAAACACCTAGACCCAGAGGACATGAATTGTCCTCAAACAATACATCCTAGTCCTCAAAGACTAAGACTTCCTTTCGAGTGGAAGTATTTCCTCTTTTCTCTTTATTCTTCTTCAAGAATCTTAGAGATCATAATAGATTTCTATAACTTCACTTTTTCCTCATAAAAAATCTCATCCAAAAACTAATTCATAAGGTCATCCACTAACCATATTATTGAGGGCTTCAATTACCAAATTTACTTTTGCTTCTTTTCGTTCCAGAGTTTCACATGGATATTCCCTAGGAGTGGTCGACTTGTTGTACAATTCTTCATCCACCTCTAAACCCTAATTAGTATAGTCCACTTTCTTAAAGGTGGTTGCCTATATAGATGTCAACAGTGGGGGACAATCTTCCTCATAATGTATAGGCCTAATAATCACCAAGTTTAGACAGGGAGGGCAATCTCTAATCTCTCCTTCCACCAATTTGTTCACCAGATGGACAAAGAAACCATCTTCCTCTTCATTAAGTGATATTTGAACATCTGGGCTAGCCCTTCAGTGGATCTAGTTGCAAACATTTTGAGACAAATAATTCACATGTTCTAGATCTATTCTAAAGAGGTCATTAGCAAGTCTCAACTTGACAGAGATAATTTTACCATTAATATTAATATCTAGGTGTTTACGATTAATAATATTTACATATACTTTGACTATAATGATTGGATTGGAGCAAGCAACATCAGTTTCGACTGTTCCTATAGAAGATCATAATTTATTACTTATGAGCCTAAGTGTATCCTTAACTAAGAATTCAATCGAGAGATTTAGAAGTGAGATAATTTTCTCTACTTTAAAGTTTGTCGATTTCTTTGGATCAAAGTAGAATTTCCAATCTAATTTTTTTAAAGGGATAATCATTTAGAACTAGGGCTTCCCCATACAAGAGTTTATTTTTTAAATTTGCACTATCGCAAGCCAAATACATGAATTCATTTCCATAATTGTAAAGTTTACTTGCTTACCTAGATAGTTTTTAAGCCAAATCGTTAAAGAAGATACCTCCATACCTGGGCCTATCCATTGGGAAAATAATCCCAGATCCTAATACCTACTTTGAATACACTTTACCGAGTGCTCTAATAAACACAACATAGCCCGTTTTTGTTTTACACCCTCCTGAACATAAATTGCAACTGACATAGGACCTTGAGTTTGGGATACCTTTCCACAATCTAGGGACGACAAGCTAGTTCTAGATCAATTTCCACCATTGCTTTGTTTTGGTGGGGGCCAAAGGGGTTTGTCCATTTCACAAATGGAGTACCCCCATTTCTCGTTGGAAACCTAGCTTGGGACTTGTATCTTTGTCTGCTAAAATTCTTTAATCCTTGCTTCCTGGACCTACAAGAGTGGATCTGAATCCAAAGATTGGTAGAAGGGAAAGGCATATTTTGTTCGCCAAAAGTGAACACATTGCTTGTGGTATTTGTTCACATTCATTTGAGATCTGAAGTTTACACAATTCACATCATTTGCCAAGTTTGCAAGAGTAGAGGTCATCACATTAAGCCAAGGTAAAGTGATAAAATAACTAAAAAACATAACATAAAGTCATTTAAAGTTATATTTTTCAAAAATTGACTGTCAACAATAAAATGTAACATTAATATTTAAATATGCAATTGTGTTTGGAGAGTCCACTTTTTGGGCACTTAAATGATCATATATTTTGACTACTAAAGCCAATTAAGCCCTAAGATATACTGAATCAAAGGAAAACCCAAAAGCAAGAGATTGGACGAAACAAAAAGACTAAAAGCAACCACACATACACTCAAATGAAAAAATGAAAAGGACTTGATGAAAGCCTTCAGTAAAAGGATTCACTATGTGAATTGGGAATGTTTAGTTGATCAATGTTTGGCCAATGAAATAGTGAATTATCTCAAAGATATGTGAAACCTAGTTGAAAAAGCTTTACACTGTTACCTCCATTTTTATGATGACAATATGGAGGACAATAAGACTAATTCAACATAAGTTGCACTTGTATCAAGAAAAAGATAATTTAGTTTAACTCTATTTTATTAGAAAATACCTACACCTCCATAATCTCTCTTTTAAGGCCCAAATTATTAACCAAGCCCTCTTCATGGATTTTGGAGGATGACCCCATGAAATAGAGCACACCACAGAGATTACAAAGTTGACGATAAAGATGTACAATTGTAACTTTTGTAGATATAGTATTTATCCACACTGAAAACTCCTTCGATAATGTTGAGGGACGGGAGCACAATGCAAAGAAGGTTGAGAAAATCAAAGGCGTCTGTGATCTTTCCTGAACAAGCATTGCTCTCTATTATAAAAAGCATGGATGCAAAACTAAACCAAGGATGTCATCCTCAACCATGTGATTTTTCATTCTCTAAAGAACATGCAAAGCGTGGGGAAAGCTTCAAAGCCTATCATGTGACTTGTTCAAAGAGTTGCACAAATGTAATCTTAGTGCCTCAACCAAACATAGAACTTGCAATGCACGATGGGATAAGTACGGAAGTCTTATGATTTTGTATTGTAGTGATCGACATAAACTTACCCATTAGACAAGGTTTTTTGGGAAATCCTTGCAACCTTCATTAGATCCATCTTTCCCCTTTGGAGGGTCCTAAGCGAATCAAGCATTGTATGGTCAATGTTGTAATAGATTCATTGTGGAGCATAACGATCTCTATAAGATCCTTGCACTTCAATTCAAATTAAAAGGAGAGAGATCACTCTAGATTATCCAACCTAATCTGCTTCATATCATACCCACACTCCATGACAATAAAATCATCTCCTTGAAAATGATTGCTAACCCACACGAGGACCAAGTGCCCCCCATCATTGCGCAACATTTTGTTTTCCTAACCCACATGAATAACATTAGTGTAGATGTTCTTGTATCACACCATGCTGTATTAAACATGATGGTCACTCGTTTGAACCACCTTCAAAATCTCCACTGGCCATAGCTCGTTCTTTCATTGTCTCTACTACAATTCGAGCCTATAATGAACCAAGTCTCTACAGAAGAAGCGGCTGGAAATCTTGTTGGGAGGATTCTTGTTCAATTTTGCAGACAACCAATCCCTCCTAGACAAATACACCATGTCAACCCTTACTGCAATTGGAAAACATGATTGACACCCTTGTGACCATATGAATTTGCCCTTGTAATCACTTGGAATTGTTTTTTGTTCCTATATGTTATAGATTTGTAATTTTGGATCAATTTTGTTTGCAAAACTACATCTGTCACATAATATATTTAGATGCATTGGTGTCGATGCTTGATTAAACATTTATTGTGATTAAGATTCTTAATTAATGCTAAAATGGACTTGAATCGCCAAAAAAAATTGGTCTCCTCCATTTTCACCATTTTCAAGTCTTTCAACCTCCTCCAATTTACTGTATTCAGAAAGGTAAGTTTCAACTTTCAAAAAAAGTGTTTGACTGCAAAGCCCAAGATCATGGAAACCTGTAAAATACATATATATGGGAGACTGTTCATCACCAATTTTGACAATAATCAATAGGCAACGTGACAGATCCATTTGTAAATTAATCTTATGGCTCCAAAACTGCCATACCACTGATATTTGATGGAAGAAAACATTAAGCATATGATACATGAAATATGAATAACAAGGGCATTTACAATTGATATATCTATCTGAATCTAAAGAAAACTACAGCATTGAAGATGCAAAAGTTCCAGATACTCCAAAGAGAATATCTAGGCGCATGAAACTCACACTACCAACACTAAGTATGCCAAGAAACTCCAAACCAAGAGATTGATTTGCGCTTTCCTCTTCCAAGTATCAATAATGCATGCAAATTTCCACCAAATGAAGTCAAATGCTTCTAGCATTGGTGGATGCTATAACTGTCTCCTTGACATATAGAAACTCGTCCTTCACTAATGGGATGGTTTTCCAAGCATGCACTTTGAGATCAGAACAGTTGCTCATTTGACTCATTTCATCCTCTGCAACTACAGAACAGCAAACTTTAAACAACAAACAAATAAAAGAGATGCATGTAGCTGCAAAAAATATCTTGTATCCATAATTTGAAGATCATGTCCATATAGTCACTTAAATAATTCATCTCAAGAGTCTTAAAACATATGTTATCAGTCAAAGTTGAAGAATTATTTCTTAAGACAATTTCTACAAAAAATATATATTAGCCCTCTAATATGAAATTGATTCACTGCCTTTAGACCATAGTTCAAAACCTACCATGCAAGCAATCTTCATCTCGTCCAATGCAAACTGAAGCATAGTGCAAGTTTGTAGGCTGAAAGAGCAGAAATTGCCACTTAGTTTTACTAGCACCACTCTTTTTTAAGACTTCCAGTTTTATTGTGCTTACCTGTGACATAGGCAAAAAGGTAAGTGAATTGCGTTGTGTATTAAAGAAATATCAACTAGAATACTTCATTCAATCCAGTAAATTATAAATTAAAAGATCTTGCAAACATATGAATGTTACTGAAATTATTTGTACAAGTTCGCTTTTTTGTAATTCCATATTTTTATCTTGTTAACAAATATTAACCAATACATGCTATGAGAAGGGTTTTGTTTTTTCATACAACAGAATTACAACCAGCATCTTCCGAGTGTTCAATATGCTTATTTATAACTGGAAGGTGTTTGATATGGATTGAAAAGTCCTTGAGAGGTGCTCCACTTATTCCTTTTCCCAAAGCTTTGACATATGCTTCCTGCAACATGTTACAAATTTTATACAAACCATATAATCCTATCAAATTAAATAGCATCCCACATTCTATTGTTCCTTCTGTTATTAATTTCATTGATATATGTTTAGTTTTCAAAGGTTAGAAATGTGTCAAATTCCTTGGAGCATAATCTTCAGGACTGTTGTTTATAATATAAGTTTATAGTAATCAATTTGTGAAAGACAAGATACTGCCTCTTTCATGTGATTCATCCAACTAAAAGACTATAGAGGAAAAAAGAAAAAAGGGCATCTTCATGGCAGATGCATTAAATTATGATATAGAGCACAAAATTCACAATTACAACCACTAACAGTAAAGAAACGTGCTTGAAAATGGGTGTATATGTAACACTAAGGTTGTTTGGCAAACACAAAAATATATAAATTTGTTCAAAAAATAATAAAATATCTTAGCATCAACCTTTACAGCAGCTAGATTTGATCAAGATATATATTATTCCTGCTACTCTATGGTGAGTTAAACTGCACATGGAAATGCAAATAATTCCCTGCTATTGATATCTATAGTCTTCTCACTGAAAGCGATATCAATTGGATATGAAAAAATTCTTGTGAGGCTTGATATTGCTTGTCTGCGTGAAAGAATACATTTAATATGCTTGGATTGATACCTGCAACCTTCAAAATGTCCCCATCCCTACCCTCCACTATGTTACGTTTAGTGCAAGTGGTGTAAAGTATTACATAATTGTTCTAAATACCCTGGATGTAGCAAAGATTAGCAGATTGTGATCATATGTTATAACTATCCAAAAGCGAAAACTTGAGGAAATAACTTAGTATTTGCAGGATAGAATTTTGCCTTGGTTCCTGTACATTTATGCTGTTTTAGCTTCAGCATGCTGCTTTCAGAAACTACACAAAACCAGGACACTTGATATGTGATCTATTTATTTTCAACCATTTACATTCTTTGCATTATAAAAAACCACACAAAAATATGGCCACGCACATGCAAATTGAAGTGAGCTTAATGCCTAAACAATCATTTACAAATTGTCAAGAGGATTACTTTGTGTATAACAAGTTTCTGCATTTAGAAGTGGAGCCACAGCCAGCTAGAGTTCATTGCACACTATTGTCTTAATGCATTAAATATATATGAATATTACACATTCTCATCTTTAAATTTTCCTGGTGATTAAATTATACCATTTGAGCCATTTATGATTCAAATGCCTGCATTTCTTCAATCATTCAAATTATTTAGCTTTAATATTCCTTAAATGGTGGTATAGCTGCAAAATGAAGTGAGCTTAATGCCTAAGCAATCATTTACAAAATGTCAGAGGATAATTTTGCCTGTAACTAGTTTCTGCAATACAAGTGGAGCGACAACTAGCTAGGGATTATTGCACTAACAAGTTTCTGTGATACAAGCAAAGCCACAGCTAGCTAGGATGATTGCACATTATTGCCGTAATGTGTAGAATAGTGTAATAACCCCAACAGGGTTATAACCTCTTCAAACACCAAATTCTTTTATATTTCAGTTGTTTGACATTTCGTCAAACACTTTGCAAGCAAGAGATATATTGCATATGTAAATTCTGATTGCTTTCTAAATGCCAAATTTTAATAAATATGCTTCCAAAGAACACACCAAACAACTAACAATGAAGATGCAATTGGTTTTGAGTAACATTGATTATAAATAGGAAAATATGCATCTACATCAATAAGACATTAGGGCAATGAATTCTGATATAAAACTCTGATATAAATCAGATTACAATAGATTTTACAAAACCTACCAATACCCTAAATATCTACTCTCAAACAATGTAAAATGTAGTAGATAAAAACCTCGAATTGCTCCAAAAACATGAATTTTCTTGTAGTAAATTGCTGTAGCAAATTCCAACTTATTCCTTACTCCAAAAAGCTGGCCTTAAGCCACAAATTTGACACAATGAAAAAACTGATTTGTTTTCTCCAACAGTCGCAACCCTTCGGAAGATATTTCACCTCCTCAGTTATGCATAATCAATGGGAATGTTTGTTCCCAACGATCAATATAACAACTGCAGAAACCCTTGGCTCCACAAGCTATCCAAAAGAGTAGATGGAAACACATTCAATGCTCAACAATGAGGCTACCCTCCCTATTTATTCTTTTCTTTCACCCTTCTAGAAGGAAATAAAATATTATTTAATTACACTTTCTAGAAGCTTCCCCCTTTCCAAGGCAATAATTAGTTGTACTTCTAGAAAATGCACTCTCCCTTTCCAATACAATAATGAGTTGTGCTTCTAGAAAATTAAATTAATCAAATATAAAGTCACCTTTTAATTTTAATTTATTTGATGACTTTATAAGAAATTAATTTAATCAATTTCTCCTTATTTCTCCACTTAGCCTTCGGAGAACGTAAAGTCTAAGAACTCCACTGAAATGCTAAAAAGATGGGGACATTACAGTCTGCCACTCTTGAAATTGCTTGTCCCCAAGCAATCTCAACTCTGGATGCTGCAAAAAAAATTCATTCTCCCAAGTCGCATCCTCTACTGGCAAGTCCTTCCACTTCACCAAGTACTCCCTGATAGTACGTCTCCTCAAATTCCTCTCCCTAAACTCAATGATAGCCTCTGGTAGTAAAAACAATTTCCTCTCATCGTCCAAGGGTGGGAGCTCTGTAGAAGGAACAATCTGGTGTCCTAATGCCCTTTTGAGACGTGACACATGAAAAGTATTATGGACTTTTCTCTGCCGGTAAATCCAACTCATAAGTCACCTCTCCAACTCTCCTGATCACCCAAAAAGGCCCATAATAATGTGGCTTAATTTTTCGGCACCACTCTTCTTGAGAGTGGATCAATGGTAAGGTTGTAGCATCAAATATACCATATCACCTACCTCAAAAGTCCTCTCAGTCCTCTTATGATCAGCATACTAATTCTATTGATTTTGTGCCTTGGTGATATTATCCTTAAGAGCCTTCACAATGTCCTAACTCTCCAGTAATAAGTCTCGAGCACTGGGCACTCTACTATCTAATCAACAAATCCATGAAACTAGGTGCCTCATATCCATATAATGCCATGAATAGTGGCATCTGGATAGACATGTGATAAGTGAAATTACAACAATATTCACATAGATATATCCACTTAACCCAAGCCTTATGTTGCCTTGCTATGTAATTCCTGAGGTATCCCTCCACCCATTTGTTCACTATCTTTGTCTGACCATCTGTTTGGGGGTGGTAGCTAGTACTCGGAGTGAGTTCTGTCCCGCACAATCTGAACAACTCCTGCAAGACCTCATCTTTGAGCCCTTTCCATGAAAAACGCTCATGAATCTGTCGGTAGGTTTTGTAAAAACCTGGATGTCCTGCCATAGGTGAGTCATGATAAATCCTCAACACCATTCTCTTCACCTTTGACCCTGGCACCAAATAAATGTGCCCTTTATAAATGATGATCTCATTCACAAGGGTGAAATCACTAATCTGGATCAATCCATCTATAAATCCTGATGCCCATGTATCCTTTGCATACTCTGCAAGGATCAAATGTCTTCAATCCTTTGATATATCTGTCATCAAGCTCAAGTGGGGTCTTCGTGACAAGGCATCTACTACTACATTCTGTGTCCCCTTGAAATAGGTAATATCAAAATCATATGCCTATAATTTACTTACCTATTTTTGTTGCCTGTCATTAAGATCTCGCTGCCCTAGGAAATGTTTCAGGCTATTGTGGTTGGTTTTTATGCTAAATTTGCTACCCACTAAATACTGCCTGAATTTGGCCAAAGCATGAATTATGCCCAACATTTCCTTATCATAAATGCTGAAGCTCCTCTCAGGCCCCTTGAGCTTCCTACTCTCATAGGCAATCAGGTGTTTGTCCTACATAAGCACCGCTCCAACACCTTCACCAGATGCATCACAGTGCAACTCAAAAGGTTTGCTAAAATCTGGTAATGCTAGCATTGGACAAGAAGTCATCAACTTCTTAAATTTATCAAAACACTCATGTGTCTCAAGAGTCCATAAGAAAGCCCCCTTTCTCATCAAGTCCGTCAAGGGTGTTGCATGCCTCGAATATCCACTAACAAACCTCCTGTAGAACCCACACAACCCCAAAAATCCTCTCAAATGTGTCAAGTTCACTAGAGTAGGCCACTCAATAATAGCACGAATCTTTTCAAGATCCATGCGTACTCCCTAAGCATTGATAATGTGATGACCCAAATATAATAACTTTGATAATCCCAAATCACATTTGGACTCCTTTGCATACAAGGACTCCCTGCTCAGAATGTTCAGCACAGTGTCTAAGCACCACACATGCTCATCCCATGTTCTACTATACACCAAGATGTCATCAAAGAAGACTAACACAAATTTCCTCAATGAATGTTGAAAAACCCTGCTCATTGTGCACTGAAAAGTAGCTAGAGCATTAGTTAGCCCAAATGGCATAACTACAAACTCAAAATGGCCACAATGACATCTAAATGCCATCTTCTCTATATCCTGTTCTCTAACTCGGATCTAATGATAGCTTGACCTCAAATCAATTTTGGAAAAGAAACATGCTCCATGTAGCTCATCTAATAACTCATCAATCCGTGGGATGGGGTACCTATTTTTTATAGTTTTTTTGTTCAGGACCCTGTAATCTATGCACATCCTAGGAGTTCCATCATCCTTCACCAAACCACAGAAGAAGCGAAAGGTGACTTACTTGGTCTAGTGTGCCCCATAGCAAGTAGTTTCTTGATGGTTTTCTCAATCTCATCCTTCAATCTCTTTGGATGCCTGTAGGGTGTGATCATGATGGGTTTAGCACCCTCCTCTAACTCAATAATATGTTCAATACCTCTATTTGGAGGTCTACCCGGCGGTGTTTCACTGAAAACCTTATAGTGTTTGATTCTCAGTTCCTATATGTATGGGTGATATTCTGATTTTTGTTGCCCTTGTGATGGCATTAAAGTGCAATGGGCTGCCCACTCAACCTAGTCATGTCTCAATAAGCTCTCCATGCGTCTGCAAGACATTATCCTAAACCCACTGTCACGAATGGCCTTAAGTATATGGGTCTTCCCCTCTGACTGAAACTTCATCTCCATATCTCTCAAATTGAGATAGTACTCCCCTATGTCATGTAACCAAGTCATACCCAAGACCAAATTTGTATCATCCATGTTAACAACATAAAAATCTGCTTTGAAATCAAAATTGTTGATCTTTAGGGGCAGACCTGTAATCTACCTGTCACATTTGAGGATGTAGCCAGTAGCTACCCTCACTCTCAGACCCTCAAATTGCTCTGTTTATATCCCACACCTCTCAATCAATCTGGAATCAATAAAATTGTAAGTAGCACCTGTATCAAGCAAAGTAATAACTCATTGACCAACCAATACCCCTCTCATCCTGAATGATCCCTCTTGTTGTACACTAGTGAGATGGGCCTCCTTAAGTCTACCCTTAGTCTTCTCATCACCTATATCATTTGTGCCTTACTTTTCTTCAATTGATTCCTCATTTTCAAATTGTTGGTCTGAATTTTCAGAATCAGAATCCTCATAATATGCCCACATAACCCTGTTTGATTTCCCCTTTGGCCTTAAGGGACAATCATGGTTCATGTCATAGGGTCCTTTGCAATAAAAACAAAGTTTTTTTCTTCCTTAACTCATTCAATGTCTCTTTATCCAAAGGAGCAAATGATTTATCTTTATTTTTCAACCTTTGTTTCATTCCTGTCAGGTTTCTTGAAGAATGGTTTGTCTTTGCTAGATGCTCCCTTCGACTAAAATTTATTTACTGGGGTTGCTTGTTCCATACTTCTAGCCTTCTTAATTGATTCTTGTAAATTGAATGGATCAAAGGATTTTACCCAACCCTTCAGTGGTTTGGATAATCCCTCCATGAACAAAACAACCAATCTCCTATCTAATATATCTAGCACCATAACAGATAGACTCTGAAAATCACTAATGAAATACTCCAATCCACCTGTTTGTCTCAATTGTGCCAACTCCCTGAAGTAGACTTCTGGATCCTTCTCATCAAACCTATCTACCAACCTGTCCACGAAATCCTAATATGAAGTCACTTGGTTATGTTGAAGAGTAACCATCCCATTGTACCACCAATCATGTGCAGCTCCTTCTAAATGTAGCGTAGCATATTTTATTGCCTCCACTTCTATCATAGGTCTCAGTGCTAAGAAGGTATCAAGCTTGTGAATCCAAGCTTGTGATGTCATTCTGTTACTCCCATCAAATGTAGTTAAGGAAAGCTTCCCTGTAGCCCGCTTTAATTCATTATCCTCACCACGAGGTCTCCTATTTTGTTTGACTGCACAGTAGTGTTCTCTTCTTTGGTTCACAAACCTCTCAAAAGTCATTCTCTCCTGTACCTGTAGTGTCAATAATTCCCATTCATCATTAGCAACCATAAGAATATCTGCAAATGTCCCATCCTCAGCTTCCTCTGTTGGCTCCTGTACTGGTTCCTCTCTAACAAAGGTAGGATGTGTGGACTTGTTTGCTGTTCTGGAAAGAGTTTTATGAGCTCTAGGAGATCCCACTGCACTCTTGTTATCCCCTTGTTCCTGATTTCGTCTGTCTTGTGGGTTCATGCACTCAACCATGGTGGCGAGTGCCTGCAAAGCCCGAGCCATCCACTCTTGTCCTGTAACCATTGCTCTGAAAAATTCCCTTGTTTCCTAATCCTCATTCCTATTGTCTCTTGGTGGGCTATGCTCTTACCTATTACCCATGGTGTCTGGCTGCCTGTCAAAACCTTGTTCCCTGTCAAACAAAGCTTGCCTGCGAGTGGAAAAATCTGTGAGAGCCAACCCCAGGTGTTTGCATGTGATTGCTAAACCCTCAAGATGGCAAGATTTAGCTCTCATACCAATGTAATAACCCCAACAAGATTATAACTTCTTCAAACACCAAATTCTTGTTTGACACTTTGTCAAACACTTTGTAAGCAAGAGAGATATATTGCATATGTAAATTCTGATTGCTTTCTAAATGCCAAACTTTAATAAGTATGCTTACAAAGAACACACCAAACAACTAACAATGAAGATGCAATTGTTTTTGAATAACACTGATTCTAAATAGGAAAATATGCATCTATATCAATAAGACATTAGGGCAACGAATTCTAATATAAAACTCTGATATAAATCAGATTACAATAGATTTTACAAAACCTACCAATGCCCTAAATATCTACTCTCAAACAATGTAAAATGTAGTAGATAAAAACCTCGAATTGCTCCAAAAACATGAATTTTCTTGTAGCAAATTCTAACTTATTCCTTACTCCACAAAGCTGGCCCTAGGCCACAAATTTGACACAATGAAAAGACTGATTTGTCTTCTCCAAGAGTCGCAACCCGTCGAAAGATATTTCACCTCCTCATTTATGCAAATCAATGGGAGTGTTCATTCCCAACAATCAATATAACAACTGCAGAAACCCTTGGCTCCACAAGCTATCTGGAAGAGTAGATGGCAACACATTCAATGCTCAACAATGAGGCTGCCCTCCCTATTTATTTTTTTCCTTCACCCTAGGAGCTTCCCCCTTTCCAAGGCAATAATTAGTTGTATTTCTAAAAAATTATATTAATTAAATATAAAGTCACCTTTTAATTTTAATTTATTTAATGACTTTATAAGAAATTAATTTAATCAAATTTCTCCTTATTTCTCCATTTCGCCTTCGGAGAACGCAAAGGCTAAGAACTCCACTGAGAGGCTAAAAAGATGGGGACATTACAAATAGATACAGATGTGTGTGTGCGTGTGTGTGTGAATATTACACTTTATTGTCTTTAAATTTTCCTGATGATCAAATTATACCATTTGAGCCATTTATGATTCAAAAGTCTGTAACTCAAGTGGAGCCACAGCTAGCCAGGGCTTATATTTAGTCCAAGAGGTGTGAAAATTCTTCTGAATTCCCTGGATGTAGCAAAGTTTAGCAAATTGTGCTCATATTTTATAACTATCCAAAAGCCAAAACTTAAGGAAACAACTTAATATTTGCAGGCTAGAGTTTTGCTTTGGATCTTGTATATTTATGTCGTTTTAGTTTCAATATGCTCCTTTCAAAAACTATACAAAACCATGACACTTGACATGTGATTTATTTATTTTCAACCATTAACATTTTTTGCATTATAAAAAATCACAAAAAAATGGCCATGCACATGCAAATTGAAGTGATCTTAATGCCTAAAAAAATAGTTTACAAAATATTGGAGAATTATTTTTGCCTCTAACAAGTTTCTGCAATACAAGTGGAGCCACAGCTAGCTAGGGATTATTGCACTAACAAGTTCCCATGATACAAGTAGAGCTACAGCTAGCTAGCAATTATTGCACTAACGAGTTTCTGTGATACAAGTAGAGCTACAGCTAGCTAGGGATCATTGCACATTAGCGTCTTCTTGTATAAAACATATATGAATATTACATTTTATTGTCTTTAAACTTTCCTGATGATTAAACTATACCATTTGAGCAATTTATGATTCAAATGCCTGCATTTCTTCAGTCATTCAAATTATTTAGCTTTACTATTCTGCTTCCTAATCTTTACATGGTAGTACAGCTGCAAATTGCAGTAAGCTTAATGCCTAAACAATCATTTACAAAATGTCAGACGCTTTGCCAATAACAAGTTTCTGCAATACAAGTGGAGCCACAGCTAGTTAGGGATTATTGCACTAACAAGTTTCTGTAGTACAAGTAGAGCCACAGCTAGCTAGGGATCATTTCACGTTATTGTCTTAATGTGTAAATGTATGAATATTACACTTCATTGTATTATACCATTTGACCCATTAATGATTCAAAAGCCAGCATTTCTTCAAAACTTGTTAGTGCAATAATCTCTAGCTAGCTGTGGCTCGACTGGTATTGCAGAACTTGTTATAGTAAAAATTATCCTCTGACATTTTGTAAAAGATTGTTTAGGCATTAAGCCCACTTCACTTTGCATGTGCATGGCCAAGTTTTTTTTGGGTGTAATTGTTTATAATGCAAAAAATGTAAATGGCTGAAAGTTTAAAGAATTTTACATGGCTTGATATTGCCTATAATTTTTTTTTCATAATTGAGGTCTTTTATGTCTAACTATTCTGGTTCCTAGTCTTTAAATGGTAGTATAGCTACCAATGAACTTGAATACATGGAAGTTGTAGCACTATAACTGCAAATCCTTTATCCACAATGTCCCCTTTCAAAAATAGGATTTAATATTAAATAGTAATAATAAAATATAAAGTTAAGGGCCTACAACACAGGTAAATTGTAAGTCTCTCATCTGGGAGGTCTTGGGTTTGAGTCTACTCAAGCTTAACACATAATAACAATTAATCTAAATAAATAATAATATATAATGTAGGCTTCAGCCCACTACTTAACAAAAAAAAAATATTAAAATATAATGACTATGAATAAAATTAAAAGTAGAATTTATTTAAATTTAATGAGTGGTCAAAAGCCATGAGATGAAAAGATGTACTCCCTCAAACATGAGATATAAAAGAGAGAAGAATTTGGAAAGGGACAAGGAGAAAAGAAGAATTAAGGGAGCATGGGAACTAAGGAAGGATTAATGAAAGAAGACTGGAATGGGAAGAACTGATGAAGGGTTGTGACTCTTTCAAATGGTGTTAAGTAAGAAAGGTTGTGACTCTTTCATTGGGTATAAATAATGAAGGTTTGTGACTCTCTCAAAAGGTGGCGATTGTGAAAGGTTGTGACCATTGCAAAGACTAGGTGTAACTCTCCCTCTCATTCGCAGATATAAAGAGCAGGTGTGACTCTCCTTCTCATTTAAAGAATTATTTATTATTCTCAAAAGCAACAATGTAAATTGACAACTCAAGTTTTATGAAAGGTGGTGACCCTTTCACTAAGAGAGTATAAAGGACTCATTCCAAGGATTAAAAGATCACCTCTCAATCATCACTCATGAATTTAGCAAGACAAATCTTTCATTCATCCCACAATCATTGGGACCTCATTATATCAATCAATCAGCAAGATCAAGAAAACAATCAACAAATCGTCAATCATCACTTCACCTTGGGATCAAGGAAGCAAACAATTCAGCAATCACCTAATCATCATTCACCAATACCTCAAATCATCAAATCAAAGGAAGTCATTCATTCGATCAATCAATCATCAAATTAGAATATGATATTTTACTATATAATCTCTCATAAATGAAAAGAACGCAATAATACTTACAAGTCAACTTATACATTGATTGTGGTATGAATTTCCATACAGAATGGAAGGGAAGGGAAAAAACAAAAATTGGTAGTAAATTAAAATGTATAGCAATTTGATTACATAATCCGTGAGTCTTGGTATGAGCATAGTGGAAAACATACATTGCATATTGAATCTGCTTATGATTATGTGAATAAAATTCAGTAATATGTACTTGTATATGATTTCTTAATATACATACATACACACACACACACATGCACATATATATATTTATATATATATATATACACACACACCTCTGATTTAATATGCATTTCATGATTATATGTGATAGTATTGTTGATATATTGCTGATTTAGGAATTTCTTAATATAGGAGATTTGTATAATACTACATATATTCATACTGTGAGTGCTGTATCCAGCTGTGCTAGGGGAAATGAGTGATTACAGGAAGGGGAAAGGTGATGCGGTCCCCTTCTAAGCATTCCACCGCAGGGTATATGACAAGGGAGTCCCAAAGAGCCAAAGGGGGACAAAGGGGACTGCCTTCGAGTGTAGGAATGATGAATATTCTGGGCACACTGTTGTGAATACTCCATATATATATACACACACTTCTGATTTAATATGCATTTCATGATTATATGTGATAGTATTGTTGAAATATTGCTGATTAAGGAATGTTTTAATATAGGAGATATGTATAATACTACATATATTCACACTGTGAGTGCTGTATCCAGACATGCTAGGGGAAATGAGTGATTACAGGCAGGGGAAAGGTGATGCGGTTGCCTTCTAAGCATACCATCTCAGGGTATATGACAAGGGAGTCCCGTACAGCCAAAGGGGGACAAAGGGGACTTCCTTTGAGCGTAGGAATGATGAACATTTTGGGCACCCTGTTGTGAATACTCCTCTTCTCTATCATGGCAAACAAACATAAGGATGTTAAATCATTGGAAGTAAGATACAAGAGACAAGATTGAGAACAGTGATAGGACACCTCACTAGGTAAACCCCCCACCCCCTTCTCCCCTCATATGGATGGCATGGGCCACATGAGGCCAAGACATAAGGTATAACTACTCTCGAGCCTAAGGTAGAGGGTCTCTGGGGCACCCTATCAAGTCGCCCCATATTATCTCTTTTATGGTTGAGTCATATTAAAATTAATTTCAGCAATCTAGTGATCTGACCTACATTTCCAATGTGTGCTTATTTCTAACCAAAGAAATCTATTTATGAATCATGATTATAGATGATTCCTAACTTGCTAGCAGGATCTCAATCAAAGTGGAAGGTAACTCCAAACCCAGCTTGTTTTGCTAAAAAGTTGTAACCTAGGGCAAAATTTGGGTGCTCATAATTTGGGAACATTACAGCCAACTTCTCCAGATTCATTGACTGATTTCTGGTAAAAACATCTGTAAAAACAAAATACTGTGAATACACTAACAAATCATCTTGTCAAAGATCCAGAAAAAACCACTTCAGTTTTAAAAACTAACATACTATCATGTGAATTCGATCCTACATTATGACTTGGTTCAATGCTAACATCTGTTCGCTACTAAACAACCTACTTCTCATCAGACAGTACAGATTGAGTAGACATCCAAAACAATCTATATTCTGAACTAACATAGCAAAGAAAAATATTGTTTACAACCACCTCACTGATTTGCCTACTCATATATATGCAGATTGAGTGATTTGCAACTTCTCTCTCTGTCTTTTGTGACAAATAATGAGGAAACATAGTAACATGCTAAGGAATTAAGAATTGATCATCCAAATGGAACAATACTGAAAGTACTCAATTACTTAGAATCTAGAGGAACAAAAAAAGTTGAATATTTCAATTGAGTAATTTTATATATTCTTGTAGAACATATAAAATTAATATCCATGAAATTAACCAAACCTTAAGAGTCCACAGTTGAATAAATTTCTGTCTTTGTTCCTCAGGGTCTGTAAATGCATCTAGCCATGCAATTTCTGGTGAAGAAAACCAGCGCTTGGCAAAAGCTAAAATATTGGTACTTGTTCTTCGTGCCTTTTCCTCAACATCAATGCCCACCTTTGCACAACAAACAGAAAATCAAAATTTCCATGAGTTAATAAGCACTGCAGTTGGCAAAGATTAACTTACTGTAAATGTTTTTGACACTCTAAATACAGCCAGATCACCTAGTCATGGCCAAATTGAGGACCAAAATATACAATTATCTATCCACTTATTCACAATAATGATGTTTTGAATATCAAACTTGAGCTTACTGAAGATTTCGTTGTCACGCCACAACAAATGAGGGAAGAAGTATGTGCAATATTGAAAGACAAGGGAGGCAGCTTCCACTCCTTTCCATAACTTACGTCACAAGGCCATACTAACTGTAATAAAAAAACTTTCTTATTGGGGAACCCACATAAGATGCATTATAAAATATTTCCAACAAAAAGAATCCGCATCTTTCTTTTTGGAATTCAAACTACCTCTGGTTTTCCGAACATATTCTTGCTAAACATTAGCAATTTTGGATCGACATTTCCATCTGTATCTGCTTTGCAAAGATTAAAACATGTGAGAAAGAATCGTAAAAAGAAAATATATACAGGTGACCAAAGTAAGACAATGATACTTACAAATTACAGTTAGCAATGATAGCACTAGAAGAAAATTCCTAAACCATTTCCAATGATATAACAGGAATACCAAAGAACTGACCAAGCTATAGAGGCAACATATTAGAGCCTTTCCACTATGTGCATTACTAAAAGGAACTTTGCTGTTTCAACACACGCATACTGTTTAAGTTCTCACAAAAAAAGTCATTTATCATTTTACAAAACTAATAACAGTTGCGGCCAGTGGCTTGAACTTGTGAAGAGGATGACTAAAAGAAACAAAGTAATTTTTTTCTTTTTTGATGGAGGGTTCAGACCTGCGAGGCAACCCAGTGAGGCACGAAGCCTGCGAGCTACCAACCAGCGAAGGCCACCACATAGACGATTTAGAGACCCGATACAGGCCCACTCATGTCTGAAACCTCTTTGGCTTAGAGCCAAGGACTGAGGGGCATCCAAGCTGTAAAAATCACCCAGGGCACGATCCCGGCCTCATGCCTTATGATGTCGGAGCCTTGCACTCATTTCACTATAACCTCTCAGCAACTTATCCCTTTATTATAGTAGGAAAAACAACTCGGATCAAGACAACCTATCATTTATTTCCATTTAGAAGTAGATGTAAACTAAGAAATCAACTGATATTCATTCCCACTGTTAGTGTAAACATCATTTACAGATTAAGCTTACTTAGGCTTAGTTGGCATATGGTTACGTAATTTACATGTTAAGCTTGCTTAGGAATTAGTTGGCATAAGTTAGTTGTGATGAGTTACTAAACTGTCATTTAATTTGTCCATACATAGTTGAAAACTGCACGATAAATGATGCATATCGTGATATACCACGACTTACCATGGGAAATGATTTTATTGCTCAGAAATTTGTTGCCGATATTTCCAAAAAATTACGGCAATGTTTAAGCAAAAATATTGTAAACATGGAACATTTTCTGAGAAAAATTGGGGGCAAGTTATGCCACAGCAATTCCCAAAAGTTCGCTAAAACTTGTCAAATGTTCACAGCCCTTATGTGCATTGTGGTTCAATTAAAATATATTTTAAAGGAAAACAATGTTTCTCAAGGCTTCCTTTGGCACACTTGTTAATTTTCCTTCTATTTTACCAGCATCTGTCATTCTCTATGGTTACTATTTTACTAATATAAATATACATTATTACTAAAATTACATATTTATATAACGTAGAAATTATATTATTATATTTATATATTCTGGGCATGAGGCTGTAGTGCAATGGCTATTGCAAACCCCTGTTAATAGGGATGTCATTGGTTTGATCCTAAGTTACTGATTCGTCCCCAGATCAGCTGGATTCGGAAGCGGATACATGCGGATTATGGATGCGTCCAGATTCCCTGTGGGTGCCGGCTGGAAGCCAGCAACAGGCCTCCGGATGTGTCTGGAACTGGCCAGAAGCCAGCCACAGGCTTCCGGCCAGCACCCGCAGAGAATACGGACGCATCCAAGGGAGACCAAACCAATTGAATTGCTTGCGAGTAATCATGGAGGCACAAATCTAGACAGCCTTCAAAAAGATTTCTGAATGGGACCTAATCCTAACACTAATTGGTCTGCTTCACTTGGCTTTTCTTTTATTTGTGATGACATCTCACTAGTTAACCAATAATCATCATATCTTGACAAAGATTTGTATGCACCAGAATCAGAAGATCCTTCTGATGCTTGTGCACGGTAATTATGAAAATAAGCTGGTGATAAAATGCATGGGACCACATCTTCTGGGATATATTATGTCCTGAACTGATGTTGCCATCCTTTCTTATGAACATGACTGAAACAACTAGTAAAACTCTGCTCAACTCAATTTCTAAGCATTCAACTACAGAAAGTTTATAAGAAAACAAAATCATAGAGCTTAAATAAGAAGTAAAAAGGTGGCTAATATCCCCATGTAAATGATATAGTAGTAACCATCAAAGAAGCAGTATATTTTCTTATGCACACAAAAATTTAAAAATCACAGAGATTGAAGCAAAGGATATTATCCACTTCTCTGACAGTGAATTGAAATACAAGGGCGTAAGATGGTTTGGAATCCATGTGCAATCTACTACAAGGCTCCAACAAGAAACACATATTAAATACAAGGTTGATGATACAATTTATCAGGATGACATATCATATACTGTGGCAAAAGCATCATGTATTTGAATTGAAGGCCATCTTCTTAAATAGTAGACATGAAGACGAGGATGCTTTACATAGTGTAGTACTTGAGGAAAGGGCAACTACTTCAAGCTAAGAAACATTTTGGCCAATTCAAGTTGCGAACATGATTTTGAGATTCAAATGATTTGCTTTTGTATATTTCTTGCATTTCTTTGCATATATATATATATATAGACACACACACACCCACACACACACACACACATGCTTCCTCCTACATCTGCATCTGCAAAATTTATTTTTCTGCGCATCCCGTATCCACTTCTGAATCCACATTTGAATCGGTAACTTAGGTTTGATCCATTGAAGGGATTGGTGGGATATTGGAGAATTTTGGCACATATGATGGTAGGGATGTTGACAGTGGCAAGGATGGGGGTGGGACACAATGGTAAGGGAATAGAGATCCAATGCATAGAGAGAGGAGAACGTTGGAGGTGTAGGTAGGCAGGCCAAGAGGGTAGAAAGGTTGCCAAGCTGGCACAATACACAAAGGTGGAGTTCGCAACGAAGGTAGGATAGGCAAGGAGAAGCTAAAAGCTACAGTTGATGAGGGGGTGGAAAGTGGCCAAGGACAGATGTGGCAGCAGTATATGGTGGAAGTCAAGGGTAGCAGTTGGAAATTCGTGGTCGCAGGAGTGAAGGTGACAGGGGAAAATTGGGTGATGATTGGGTGTATGGTGGGAGAAATTGGAGCTTGCGAATAAGGACTGACACATGGAGTGATGGAGGGTGGTAGGGAGTATGGGTAGTGTGGTTGGAGAAAGGAGATGAATGGCACGTGGAGGAGATCAGAGGTTGGGAAAAGAACGAGTGTGGAGGCAGAGACGTAGAGGAGACTCGGGTGAGATGGAAGTTGCTAATGGGTAGGGCTATTTGTAGAGGGGTACAAAGATAGAGAGCTACATGGAGTAAGAAGGATTAGTGGACAAGCGCGTGGAGATTCCTACAAGGTGTTGGCTCAATGGATGACCAACTACCACATTGAATCTCAACCCAAGTGTTGGTGATTAGAAGTATTGGTCCATGCACGAGAGGACATTCGAAGTACATGGGGATGAAGGAGGAGGAGAATACCATGGGGATGGGGTCCCCCTCTGGGAAACTGCTAGTTCAAAGCTCCAGTCAAAAGTGATTACCGACCAAATATATATATATATATATATATATATATATATATATATATATATATATAATTGTCTTTACTTCTTTTTTATTATTATTTGTTTATATCATTTTCGAATATCTATATGTTTTTTATATCATTTTGAACGTAATATAATATTTATATTTCTAAATATTAATATTATTTTTTTATTTTTTAAGTTGCATCAGGGGTATCACTACGACCTAGCCCAGCAACCAGCAACTCATATATTGGGTACTTCTGTGAGCTAGGGAAAGATTAACCTCCCACAAGTGAGATCATCCACTCGCAAGCCATCTCACCTCTTAAATTTGAGAGCAAATTCAAACCTAAGACCGTGGGGAACTACCCAAAACCTCAAGCCAAACTCTAATACCCGTATGGGCTTATTAATATTTATTTTATTGACAAAAATATATGAATGAATTCAAAAATATTAATATTAATCTAATATTATAGAATTATATGTTTATATTCATAAATTTATATGTTATATTTATAGAATTATTCTTTTATATTCATAAGTTATATGTTTTCTGCATTCAATATTAGGCAAGAGCCTACAACACAATGGTAAAATTGTTTGCCTCTCATCCGGGATGTCTTGGCTTCAAGTCTTCTCAAGCTTAACACATAATAATAATAATAATTAATCTCGACAAATAATAATTAATCTAGGCTTTGGGCCATTACCTATAAAAAAACTGCATTCAATATTCATAATTTTATGAATGGTGAACCTTATAGTTAGGTTTAATAATCATTATTATTATTATCATAATAGTTTCATATATATGTGTATACATCTATACACACACACACACACATACATATGTATGTTCATATGTTTTTAAGAATACTTTAAGAAATTATATATTTTTAAATGTTTAGTAGTAGTGCCAATTTATTGCTGATTTTTTTGCAAGTTTTTGGCAAGTCCAAGTTTTTCAAAAATTTGGGATAGACAAGTTATTATCGAGTTCAAGTTTTTCAACTATGGTCCATACGATCGAGTATTTATCCTACGTGTCATTCTAAATATAGATGCTAGCTCATTATTTAATATTATCTTTAAGCATTTACTATATTTCATCGTGCATTTAACGTTTGTCACAGGGGTAGTTGTAACCATAGATGTGAGTATCGCCGATTAATAGGCGATACTAGAAAAAATCGCGATTTTTTGGGGCCGGCGATTTAGTCGCCCCAAAAATCGCAATTTTTTTTGCAGATTTTTTCAAAAAAATCGCCCACGCCCGGCAGTCACATAAAGTGACGAAAAAACATATTTTTTTCATTCAGTTTTTAAATTGCTTAGGGCGTTTTGGAGAGGAGAGGATAGAGGAGGAGTTCTTAGCAAGCAAGAGGCGGAATCGAGTGCATTTGGAGGCCTTTTGATTCGATTTCTTCGTTACTAGGTAAGTGATTTGAATCTTTGTTTTTTATTTTTGCAAGAGATTGTATTCTTTTTTCTTGCATGTAAATGGATAAAAATACATTCCTAATTAGTTAGGAATGCATTTGATGAATGTAAGCAAGATTAAATGCATTCATTTGCATTTTTTTCCATTCTAGATCGAATTTATGTTAGAAATTTGCACTTTTTTGAAAAATTTGAAACCCTAGCAGCTAGTTTGTTTGAATGTTATTTGGATTTCAATTTATTGGTGCTATTATTGGAATGTTGATTGAATTCTTTGTTTACCTGTTAACTTTGATCTTGTTATAATTTATTTATAGATTTTTTTTTAAAATTTGTATGCGTAAGGCAGCCCGCAGCAGTTTTAAATGGCAAACAAATGGCCATTGACTCCATGCCCTTCAGGCTACATTGGCACCAGGCCAAAGAATGCGAGAGATCAGGCATGGAAATATGCCTATGAAGCACCCGATGAACCAACCAAAGTGATTTGCATTCAATGTGAAAAAGTAATATCCGGGGCATTTATCGGTTCAAATATCACATCACAGGGATCTCAAAACATGATACGAATCCTTGTGAGAGTACAACAGAAGAAATAAAAAGGTTTGCAAATGCCTTGCTCGTAGCTGGAGAGCAAAAAAAATTGCAAAGAGAGCGGAATAAATTGCATGTCAGGGCAGCCATAGCAGAGACCTAGGGCAGTTTTGTTGATGTTCAGGAGGAGGAGGCAGCCATTAAGAGCATGGCCGGCTCTTATCGTGGGCCGCGTGTCCACAAATAGGGTGGTTTTTCTTTCATGAGTTCCGCTCCCACTCCCACTCCTACACCTCCTAGCACTTCCGCACCATCAAGACCAGCAGGTGCTTCTGGGATAGGGAGCTATTTTGTGCCGAGGCACACACCTAGTGCACAACCTTCATTAGAGGCCACTAAATGGAATAAGAAGGTCCATGACCAAGTGGACAATGCACTAGCAAATTTCTGGGTTTTCAACAACCTTCTTATTAGTGTTGTTGACAGTCCCTATTGGGAGGCTTTGGCCACAAGGTTGACAGTTGTAGAAAAGGGGTACAAGTCCCCTTCTCATTTTGTGTTGGGTGGCAGGTAAGCGAATAATTTTATTACACTCGATTTCCTTTTAATTTTTAACTTTTTATTTAGTTCTAAATTTTAATTAATTTATCTAGAAATTAGAATGTTGATTACTAAAGTCTAAATCAATTTAAAATTACTAAGAATCTAAGACATAACTAAATTTTGTTTTTGTAGGCTTATTGGAACTGTTGTTGAGAGGGCCAAAGCATTTGTTGAGGAACAGAAACAAGAATGGACAAAATTTGGTTGCACCATTCTTTCTGACAGGTGGACGGATGGGAAGAGCAGGACCATAATTAATTTTTTGGCCTACTGTAATGATAATGTGGTGTTCCTGAAATCAATCAATGCCTCCAGCAAGGTAAAAAATGCTCAAACATTGGCATTGATGTTGGAGAACATGGTCTTAGAGATTGGCATTGAAAATGTGGTGCAAATCATCACAAACAATGCTGCTGCATATGTATCAGCAGGTAAACCGTAATTTTATGTTGCATGTGCATTGTGAATTTCACAAGAAGAATTTTTAATAGTTTGATATTTTTGAAAAGTTGGAAACTAATTAGTATTTGCTTTTACAATTGGCAAGAAAACTCCTACAGCAGAGGCACCCCACCTTGTCTTGGACCCCGTGTGCAGCACATGTCCTTGACCTTCTTTTGGAGGATATGGGCAAACTTGAGTGGGTCACTCCAATTGTGGAGGATGCAAGGCAGGTGAAAAAATACATATACAATCACCCATGGGTCCTTAGCCTGATGAGAGAGCACACTTATGGCAAAGAAATTGTCAGGCCTGCCGTCATAAGGTTTGCAACGATTTTCTTGACATTGCAAAGCATTCTCGATAATTTGGTTTCTTTGAAGCAAATGTTTGTTTCCAAAAAATGGCTTGATTCCACATTTTCAAAGAAGAGTGAAGGAGAGAATGTTGTGCGGATTGTGTTTGATAAATATTTTGCAGATAAGGCCGATGAAATAGTAAAGGTAACTACAAAACTTTAAGTTTTAGTTTGCACTTTACAACTTTATAACATACTAAGTTTGTAACTCAAGTAAATAATAATTTTGTAACTTGTCAACTAATTTCAAATTTATATTGCAGGTGTTTGAGCCTTTAGTCAAAGTTCTGGGTTTGGTTGATGGAGACCAAACGCCAATGGGTGAACTATATGAGGCCATGGACAAGGCCAAAGAATCTGTCAAAAATTACTACAAGGGGGAAAGCATCAAATATGAACCCATTTGGTAGATCATTGATAGAAGGTGGAATAATCAGCTCCACCAACCCATTCATGCAGCAGGATATTTCCTCAACCCACGTTTTAGGTATACCGTAAACTCATTCTTGCTCAAATTTAAGTTAACGAAGATTTGAGTTCATTTTGCTTTCGTAGGGTGTTGGGTGTGTACTAAAATTGCAAGACTTATTTGTTTTTCGTTTTTGGTTTTAGGGCTGATGGTACATATACAGATCCTGATGGAGAGGTCATCAGAGGCCAATGTGAGTGCGTCCAAAAGATGGCAACCAGCGAGGAAACAAGAGATAAAATCATCGCTGAGCGGGAGATCTTCACTTCAGCAGGGAGCAAGGTGTTCTCCACTCCTCTCTGCAAGAGAGCAAGGCTTACACAAACCCCAGGTAATACATTTGCAAACTTCTGAATCTCAAATGCTAAATTAACATTTATGTTTCACTTTTTGTTGTCTATTAGTATTTTCTAACTTGTACAATTTTTGTGATGTAGTGGCTTGGTGGACCACTTGGGGTGCAAGCACTCCAAATCTTGCAAAACTTGCTCTCAGAATCCTATCACAGCCTTGCAACGCATCACATTGTGAGCGCAACTGGACTTTGTTTGAGACCAGCCACACAAAAAAGAGAAACAGGTTGTCCCAAAAGAGGATGAATGACATGGTCTATGTGCAATATAATCTTAAATTGCGCATGAAAAGGGCACAACAAGATCCTCGTGGGCCAATCGATTTGGATGAGATAGATCGTTATTATGATTGGACGGCACAGGAGCAGGCTCCCTTATTTACACAGGAGGACATCTCTAATTTGGAGAGGGAGGCTGCGGAGGAGGCTGTGCAAGAGGAAGGGGGTGGAACTGGATATGACATCGATTTGGATGACATCGAGGAGGGCGATGATGAGGATGATGACATTGAGCTTACTGCAGAGGACCTTGACATCTTGCGCGTAGCGACTGTGGAGCTACCGACATCTAGTTCTATAGCTACACCATCTCCTGCATTGACACAGACACAGACACAGACACAGGCAAAGGCATAAACCCTGCGAGGTTCTAGTTCTAGAGCTTTACCCTCTCCCGCACTCACTAGTAAAGTGACTGGGAAGAGGAAGATGTAGTTCTGTATTTGACATTTGTACTTATTTGTAGTCATGTTGATGTGCTTATTTGAACTCTTTACATTTGACACTTTATTTATGAGAATACAACTTCTCATGTGTTGTGAACTTGTTAGTTGTTAGTAATTTACAACTTGTCACTACTTACTTGTTAGTAATTTACCGATTAATAACTCTTTTTGCATTGATATATATCTAAACATGATTGTTTCTTATGTATTGTTAGTAATTAAGTCATTAGATGCAAAAAAACATTGAATTCTGTAAAAAAATCGCATTTTTTTTTATTAAAATTTAGTGGTTTTTGAGTTCCCAATTTTTTGCCGATTTTTCCCAATTAAACTTTTTGAGGCCTAGGCGATTAATCTCCTCAGGCGATTTTTACATCAATGGTTGTAACTACTTCATCAACTTGCCTACATAAGGAAGGCCTGTTTGTACATTGTATCATATCAATGAATATCAATTGAATCATTTTTGTATCATTCAATATCATTGTTCAAGCAAGCTCATGTTCGAACATTCTCTTGTGAAAGGCATCCTTCTTGGTTGATCCTTCAAAGTTTGTCTAAGTCGCAAGGTTCACCAAATTTTCCGCTTTAGCTTCGAAATTCGGCAAACTTATAGAAAGCATATGAAATTGGTCAAAGTTTGTATTGAAGTTTGTGGACAAATACAAGCAAAGGTTTATATAATTAAAATAAATGCTGAAAAACAATTCTTCTAGGTGGGTAACCAATCGTTATTGACCATCGAGAGGTATCAAGGGTACTGCTGAAATCCTCATAACCATATGACAATCTCTCTCTATCTACAATACAAATCATACTTTTCCTCCATAGATAAGAAGTAGATGCCTTGCATTGGTCGAGTCCCTTGACAACCATAGCGGGAAAAGTTGTCAAGTTTTTATGCTTTTCAGCCCTCAAATAAACTTTCTCAAACTTCCTAGAACAATATTAAATGTATTATACAAACTCTATTTATAATATAACTTTATTTTATTATTTTACTTCTATATTTTGATATTAACATTTAATAAATTAAAATTTAACATTTTAAATATTCAATTTAATTTATTTTTGTTTTTTGATGGGTAATAGGCTGAAGCCAAGGTTAATTATTATTTTTTGTCATTATTTTTTATTATTTGTTAAGCTCGAGTAGATTTGAACCCAAGACCTTGCATGTAAGAGGCTTGCAATTTACCGTTGTTTTCTAGGCTCTTGCCTAATTATTTATATATATTTTTAGTAAAGTTAAATCAATATTCTAAATTTAATTAAATAATTTAATACAGTTTGTTTTTATATTTTAAAAAATTATTTATATTTATAAAAAATCAAACTAAATAAATTAAATTTAATAATACTTTTTTTTTTTGAATTTTCTTTCTTCGTGTCAAATTTCATCTGAAAGTTATTGTTGTTGAATATGAACTTGAACTTGAATCTCGTGACTTAGAACTCTCTAGCTTCATAACAGGTTCTTTATCATTCCATCATGGTATCAAGGCTTAAGCCAAGTAAAGCCCTTCCCATATCGAAGAATTGAGCTTTGTGGATAGCGATTTTATTGCAGGTTTTCAATTTCGAAGTGACTTGGCTATCAAATCTGAGACGTGGTGATGTTCCAGAGAAAACTTGGCAAATACAACCCCACCTTTGTGTCAAAATGGCCCAAGACCTCAAATACACGTATCAAATCATCTATTTTGGACACTTTTTAGGTCATCACAAGATTTTTTGGTTGTATCTGTATTCATCCAATTAGTATTGTGCAAACAAAGAGAGAAAAATTCCCTCCCCAATGGAAAATTTTATGTTATTCAGCTATTCACTGAAAATATTTTTGCTCTATCTAGCGATTTTATTGCAGGTTTTCAAATTTTGAAGTGAGTTGGCTATCAAATCTGAGACGTGGTGATGGTCTAGAGAAAACTTGGCAAATATAACCCCACCTTTGTGTCCAAAAGGCCCAAAAACCTCAAATACACCTATAAAATTGTTCATTTTGACACTTTCTAGGAGATCATCACAAGATTTTTTGGTTGTATCTGTATTCATACAATCAGTACTGTACAAACAAAGAGAGAAAAATTCCCTCCCCCATGGAAAAATTTATGTTATCCAGCTATTCACTGAAAATGTTTTTGCTCTATCTAGGCTAGTTTTTTGTAAAGTTGGCTCTATCCAAGCAAAAATCAATCACTTGGTACACAGGCCCCAACATCGATCTAACCCCTCACTTTTTCCAACCCAATCAATGGACCTTTAAAGCACATTTAAAAAAGTATTTTAAACTTTTAAATAAACAAAAGCACATAAGACAGAGAATTAGAGTAGAGTGAACAAAACATCAAAATGAAAACACCAAATTTCATGTGGGAAACCTTTTTAGGAATAAACTACATTGGATCAATAGATGTCTGTGAGCTGATGCAAAAACTAAAGTTAAATGACAACTCACAGACAACACCAACTTTAGTTTTTGCACCAACTCGAATGCATGGAAACTTAAAAACACTTTTCATAACCATACAAAAATTACACACATCCTGCTGAAATGGTTCTTGACTTCCTATCTAAAACAAATTGAAAAAGACAACCAAAATATATCCAACACCAAAATAAAGACAGCAATCAACAGCAGAAAAAATAATCTTGAAAAGCTCAACAAGCAGCATACATAATTGTCTCCATAAACTCTAAACAAGGAATTGCTGAGGTATTGTTGTGAGGTTTTCACACCATCGTCCTATTGCGAATGGGGACCCCCTCTTTTTGCTTTAGTTGTCAGTAGGTGTTAGTTTAGGAGGTAGATTGGCAACATATCGAGAAGTCTAAGTGGGCATGCTTGGATCTTGAGGTGGTGAGAGATGTTCAAGCTTAATCATTAGAGTGGCTAGTTGGGGTGCTCAAGCCTTAGGAAAGAAATAGTTGTGGTGTCCAGATGGATCATTATTAAGTGAGAAGGAAAATTATGAAATATAGGCAAAGAAGTTTATTGGGCCAAGGGATTGATCAAGTCTATAAGATAAGTGTGTTAAGATGGCACTTGTTCATCTTCAACTAGTCAAATCATGCCAAGTGTCCTACTAAGAGAGCCTCACAATATTATGTCTAGATTCATTGAACTCGCCAGAAGCGAAAAGTCAAGGGAAATTCTCCTATAAAGGAAGATTTGTTGTAAACCCATGTGGCATCTTACTGATGGCTCCTCTAGTTGGTGCATTCTTCTATAAGCTTCTACCTAACCCATTTTCTCATTGGTTCTTAAAGGCATTGCAATTCTCTTATTGGTCAGCATTTAATGTGTGTAGTTGTTAGTCAAACTAGGGCTTTGTTGGTATCATCTTAGCCCTAGATTTCAAATCAATTAGAGCCATTCAATGTGCTTGGGGACTATAAAAGGCCAAGTCGAATCATTTGTGAATGGGAGATTTGTTGAAATTGTTGCTATAATGCTACCAAGATTGTTCATAATTCATTCTTGGTCTTCATGGTGGATTACTTGTTTCATTTTGCATGGTTCTACTTTTCCTCACTCATAGTAGATTTCATTAATGTTGAGTAGTGGAATGGAAGTAATTGTGAATCAATCTTTGTGAAACTCACTAGTCCATACCACTAGTTGCTTGCTGATTGTAAGTTTGTCTTGCATGGTAAACTGAAAGTTTAATGAGCTTTACTTCAATTACTGGTTGCACATTGATAAGCATCAATTTATGGTGTTAATCTAATGGTTATAGTTTGAACATCTTACATTTGCCTTAGGAGATTGCACTAGCTTGGTTGATGTCGATGACTAAACTAAGTCTAGTAGAGTTACAAAGCCTAACAAAATTGCTTGGATTCTTAGAGTTATATTAGATTCCTAAACTTTATCCCTTTGTTGTTTATATGGTTGGAAATAGTCAAAGTAGTTGATTGGGTATTGTACGTCCCTTTGTGATAACACATCATTACAACTGAGTGAAAGTCCATAATATGAAGCAACTTTGGGGTTGCCTCATTTGATCACACAATCCATATACATTATTTAGCATATGAGCTTCCTTGTACAAGAGAGATTTGGTGTTTCAATTGGAATACTAAGTATTTGATTCAGCATGTTGAAGTGGCCATAAAACTCACATCAAAAAGTATTTACCAATTAATTTAGAATTAAAAACGATTCCTTTTTAATGCTGATCATTTCCCTTTTTAATGCTGACATTACTCAGCCATCGTCAGGAATAAGCTGCCCAAACGCAGACAGCGAAAGAATCTAAAGCTATTGCTCGAAAAGGATAAATAGATTAAAGAGCAGCCAAGAATCAAAGTCTGAGACTATCAGAGTATACAAACACCTGCAGTCACCATACACCAAGAATAATACAATATCGCCTCACTAAATTACCATGCCCAGGAAATAATATTTATTCCACCAATCAATACACAAATTAAATATAACTGCCACTAATTAAAAAAATCGCTAACTAGCTTTGACATCAATGATAAAGTATTGAATAGGCCCTATGTGGCATGTATACCCAATCAAGTGTTTCGGTGAATTCAACCCTCAAGGAGCTTTTATTTTTGCTCTTTTGGAGACCACCAACATGTCAGAGACCAGAGGCCATTCCACCTAGGGCTTAATCTCCCCACCCCCCATTTTTTCATTGAGATCCATATAAGCAATTTATTTCCATGAAGCATATCTTGGACATATAGAGTCATATTTTTGCAATCAATATATTTTTGGAAAGATGGTTCTACCAACATTGTATTGGTGCAGGTCAATCTGCCTGATTTTTCCATTTATCAGCCCCGTTTCAGCTTGAAGTCAACCCTTGTTTTTCGATCTGCCAAGCTCATAACTAATTGCCAAAATCTTCAATTTTTATGATTATTGCGACATTGCAAAGGCATTGAAGAGCTCTATCATTTGGTCAATGCATTTTTTTCCAAATTCAGCCCTGTAAACTTATATTTACACCTTTGTGAAGTAAGTGGCTTTCGCCAAAGACAATTCCTTCACGAGAACCTTCATCAGCAGATGACGAATGTCATTGCAGCAGACACTTTCTACATGCCTTTTCTTTGGTTGACCAATCTTTTCCACTAGGTTCCCAAGTGTCCCCTTCTTGCTCTCGGTTCTTGCTAACGAAGCATGATCTTAGTTGACTCCAATGCATGTCCAACTTATGAAAGGCCTCTCGGAGGAAAAGGGTGGTCCCCACAAACTATTCATCCACTCCCCACGTGTCTAATTTCCCTCAGCGGAGACCCTTTCGCCCAAGGTCTAAAAGGATCGCACCATCAAGAATACACCCTTATTACAAATTCAACGAATTATTTAAGTGGCGCGTGTAGATTGGGATATCACACAATTTCACAGATACACAGAATAATCCAATTAATACATATGAAGTAAAACTTAGAACATTCCATAATACCAGTAGGCAAGGAAATGATTTCTTTATTAATACCACAAACCAACATGAGTACAATACCAATGTTACAGAAATTTATAGAAGGGTCGGTTCGTTGGAAACCAACCGATGCATTTCCTTACCACCTAACTACCCGACCCAACTAGCTTAAACAAGTACTAACATAATAGTTATTTTATTCCGACTACATCTATCCCCCCAAAAAAAAGTTGTCTTCCAAACGACTTTAGAACATGAAACCAACAAAAACAACTTTGACTTCAAGAGGAAGGATGGGAAGACATCCCTGTGCTCGGAGTTCCCCGTAGCCGTTGCAGGTCTTGCTTAGTTGTCTTCTGCTTTGTTTGAATACCCTACAATACCCGTAGCGCATCCATCTTTTTAGCTTCTATTGTGGCAACCTTGCTCTCCAATTCAGCTTTTTCTTTGTTCCAAGCTCCCTGCATAGCAGCTTTCTCTGTTGCCCACTCTTGTTAAAGACTCTTTCTTTCTAGCCCCCAAACTTTAGCTAGATTTTTCTCCTTTTGAAGTTTCAAAAAGGTTCCCCGAAAGGCAACCTCCATTGCTGTCAATACCTCTAAGAGAGGCGAGTGTTCCTGTCCCACGGAAATGATAGAGTTGCCCGTCCATGTAATCGCCATGTTCTCCTCTGAATAGCCACCCTGTTCTAGTAGTCCCCAATCCGTGTGGCAGTCAATCTACATAAAAGCAGCGAATGCTTCTGTTGCGGTGATGATGGTTTCTAGGTTCTGAACCTTGACCTGCTCCACGATCTTCTTAGTAGAACGCTCCATGGCCTGAAGCTCAGTGAGGAACAGTTCAGCCTTGGCTGCAAAAGATGTTGTGTTTGGTGGTTCCCCATGCTCACTTTGTATCTCTACCTGTTCCTCGGCAGCTATTTCTATGGGTGAAGACACCATGCCTTCTTCCTCGAGTGACCTGTCTACTTCCTCGAGGACAGTATCTATCTTGGCCACATCAGTACTAGCTACTGTCGACATCAGTACCAGCTACTGTCGTCATGCTACTCTAGGTATGAATTTTCCCAATTTTCTCCTCTCCTACTAGTTGTACCACAAGAGCAACTGGATGGACTATTTCGGGTCCAAGAGGTAACCTCACTTTATGGGCACACTTTCTTTGGCACCTCAGATCAATGACTTTAGTTCGAGATGATTGTTCCGGAAAGATAAGTGGCACCATCTTTGGAACTGATAGTTTGGAAGTCCCCCATGTTGGAATTTGTTGTCGACCACTTGTTCCTTCCTTGACTCTTGCTTGATTTGGATTGGAAGTATCTGCTACCTCAATTTTGTCAAGATCACTAGGCGGTTTCTAGTAAAGTTCAGGAGGTTTTGCTACCCCTGCTACAAGTAGCCCCTCTATAGGTGGTAAAAACATCATTGCCTATGGAGTCCCCGGAAGATGACTCAAGCAGATCTCCGCCTCCTATGAGTCCAAGGAGGAGGAATCCATATCGCTGCCTTCTTCTGAACTTTCATCATCCTCCTCTTCCACTTCTTCGATCACTACTGTTTGTTTTGGTTTCTCTTTCTTAGGTTCTCCTTCATTGTGAGATCCCATGGTATCTATATGCAGCCAATATGTCATAGCCAACTTATAGGGCTCCACCCTATTAGCCAATACCAGAATTCCTCGGTGCTCACTGCTCACCTGAGTGCCTTTTGCTTCTAAGAACAAGGCCACCGTATGATGCAGCATATAAAAAGCTTTATGTTTCAACTCCATGAATTCTCAAAGTCTATCAGAAAGAAATTTGGCCCAGTTATATGTTTGCCCTTTGTACAATCCATCCACTACAGGTAACATCCATAGAGCAATATCAGAAGTGTGGCTGCCCACAGTGAGCTTGCTTTTAACAAAATCTATATAAGTTTACAGGGCTGAATCAATTTGCGGCATGAAAATGATTTTATCTACCTCTGTTATACATAACGCTTTCTTCAGGAGATGGTTTGCCTCTGCTTTTTCCCACCAAGTCCTGCACTCACTTCCCATCACACTTTCAAATGTAATATTCTCGGCAATGATGGTGATTTTATGTACCACTTTCCCTTTACTTTTTGTCATCTTCCTTACCTCCTTTGCTTGCAATATGACAGATTTCTTCTTTTTGGAGTTGATAATGTTTCCCTTGCTGGGATTTCCAATGCTAAGTTTCACCATTGTGCGTCCCTATGTTAGTTCACAAATCAATTGAACTGGTTGTATATGCCACCAATACCAACCATCCCTTTGCAAGGATTGCTTGTAACCAACTTCCACAGGTTGTCCCGAATTCTATACGAATTTCTCAGGTACTAGGAATGCCTGTGTTTGTCATACCTCTGTCGGTCGTCCTCCAGACTGTTTGTAGTGCCTGCCCCTAAGTCGCATTTCTGTTATCATTGCCGAACTCTTTTAGGCCAATTTATGTTTGATGATTAGTATTATTATTTTAGAGATTATCAGATGTTGTTTTACACTCAGTTTATTATATGATGAGATTACTTGGTACTCTATATTTTTCATGCATGTATGATGATTATTCAATGTTTTCAGTTATCGATGATGATTAGTTAGATGGTTTATTATCACACGTGCTTTCTTATGGATACTTACCCCATACTGCATGTGTATGGTGTGCCTGTTTGTTTTATTTATGTATGGTGTTTCTGATGTGGTTAAGGAAGGGAGTCGTAGTCACCTGCTAGACGGGATCTACACGATGCACCACTTCCTGCCATTGTCTGTTTAGCTTAGAATATTGTGTTTGTACATGCGTGGATTTTATGCAGGTTGCAGGTACCGGGTACCGACTTCCCTGAATTGCCAGGATGAGCGTACCCTATCGCATTGTCTCAATGGTAAGAGAGGGGAGATAAACTCTTAAGTCCAAATCCTAAACCCTTTAGCCAATTGTCCTAATTGATAATTAGGACAAGTATCTGAGTTAAGTACCCTCTGAATGCATCAAATGATGTAATTTCGGGATTATAACTCTTTTTGTTTTGATTTAGTATGTGTTTTTCTATGTAGGGTTTTCATATGTTGTTTATGAGTCCTTGATGTGTTTTCTATTAATTAAGTCTAATTAAACAGATTAATTAATGATTTAATTCAATAGAGAATTATTATGATATCTTTAATATTTAAATAATTGAGAAATTAATTAAATAAAAGAATTAAATTTAAAGGTTAAAGTTCAAAGATAAATTTAGAACAGGATAATATTTATCTAATTTAATAATAATATATTTGGAGTTCATTTTTAAATAAATGCTAAATATTACTATTATTTAAATTAATTAAATATGTTATCAATTAAGTTCTAAAATAAATTAAAAGTTGAAAGATATAAAATTATTAAGAATTCTAGATCGCATGATCTAAGCATGAGTTTAAATATGAGAATTAAATTAAAAGATTAAATAATAGAAATTAATAATGTTATTTTAATTTCTTAAAAGTGCACATGAGATTAAAGTAATAAATTAATTTAAAATAGAAGTCAAGTGGATTATTAAATAAAGTTATTTTATAATTCAACTTATGTGCATGAAAGTTGAATGCAAAATAAAAGAAAAGATAATAAAGGTTAATTCGGGAGTTAACTGAGTTATGCAATGAGTCTTCTCGGGTGAACGGACAATTAGTGCCCCGATTTGAGGAGAATTTGCTTATCACAACTTTGGGGGTTCATTTTTGAGGGACACGATTTGGGAGACGAATTTGGACGGGAATTTTGGGGAGACAACTTTTGGAAGCGAATTTCAGAAGGCTGATATCAAGAAAGTTTTCCAGAGGAAGGTTATTGAGAGGAGCGAATTCTCTTACAGTTCCTGGAGATTGCATAATAGCATCAGGATCAGGTAGGGTCTTGTGTTTTCGATTATCGATTTATTACGCAATTATCCTTTCCTATCTTCTTCGTGTCTGGGGTTTGTAAATCCGAATTCTCTGTGATGAAAGTTTTAAGCTTTCAATATTGTGAATTTATTAATTGTTCGTCAATAATTTCTGTATCCATGCAGACTGGAAGAATTATTAGAACCCTTGTTTTCTTGATTTAGAAATTAAGATTTAATTGGGTAAGGGTTATGAATGTAAAATTGAAAGTTCTAATTTATATATATATATATATATATTTTCCTTGGAGGATATTGTCTTAATAAAAATTAAATAAAACTAAATTTAAAATAAACATTATTTATTTTATATATATATTTATTGTCTTAATAAAATTAAATAAATCTAATTTAAAATAAAATTAATTTATTTTATACATTTATTAAAATCGAAATTGGAGATTGTTTTAAAATATAAAAAAGAAAATTTAAAAAAAAATATATATTATGTATTTGGAGTGGGGCGGGGCCACCACTTCCCACGCCCCACACTCCCACGCTGCCGCAGCAGCAGTAACACCTGCGGCCGCAGGTGGATGGCAGGCCGGCGGGCCTTTAAACACGCCATATTTTATTTAAAAAAATGAATTACGATTTACTTTTATAAACCGATTTTTTTTTTAAATGTTTTAAATAAAGTTATTTTATTTAATATTATTATTAGTTAATTTAAAATTTATTAAATTTTAAAGTATATTGAAATTTTATTATTATTTATTAATAGTTTTATAAATAAATAAATTATTAATAAATATAATATGATTCTTTATGTATCACTAATTAATCTTATTTAAAGTTTGACTTAATTAAGATTAATTAAATCGAAAGTTTGTTTAAGCAAGTTTAATACTATAACACCGATTTTTAACTCAACAAGTATTATTAATAATTTAATTATTACCTTAAATTGTTTTAGGACTTTGACTTAAAAACAATTAGGGATAATTAGGTGTTTTCATTTGGAGATAGGAATGGGTTAATTTGTAAAGGTGAACTATGGTTTCTATCTGTTTAAAATATACGTTCAACTGGAAATGGAAACCTCACATTTACTCAATAGTATATTATCAATCAAATTGAACTATAAAACTTTTTACTTGAAAATAAACACTGAAAACTGAAACCTTATTGTTTAACTCAACTGTATATTTCAAATCAAAACCAATTGTGAGACTATGATGTTTTCTATATATCGTTTATGTTTGAGTGTTATGGGGTTGGTTTAGCGTTGACCAATTTAGGTTGTTACCAGAGGCTCGAGGTTGTGAATGTGATGTTATGATGATTTGTTCTTGATCTTTTCAAACCAACCAAGGTAATGTAATAGTATGCTCTATGATGGATGTATTTACTGTTTGTTATTGCTTTCCAGTTTCCTTGTGTGAAGCTGAGGTGTATGTATTTGAGATACCTAACTTAACCATTTTCGAGTCTCGATCAGTTATATTTGATAACCATTTTTGAGTCTCGATCAGTTATACTTGGATTGCTTTTCGGTCGCTTGAGAGGACTGAAGTGTTTGTTATGTTCTTGATGATGTCATGTTTTAACTTGACCATTTTGGAGTCTTCGATCAGTATTGTAATTTATTATTGAGATACTTTCTGGTTGCTCATTGGAGAACCATTGGATTTTGTGATTTATCATTGATGCCTTCAGTTGCTGATAGAGAACTGTCGTGATCATATGATTATTATTGGATGCTTATCTGTTGCTCATGAAGAACTGATGTAATTTTGTGGCTTATCTTTTATGATGTTTTTCAGTTGCTTGTATAGGACTGAGGTGGTTTTATTATGATTCTTTGATTTATGATTTCATGAGCCTAGGGTAGGTTATCTATGTGTAGTGTCGGGAAGTGGCTTGCAATGGGGATCGGGGCCCTAAGAGGCTTCCTGGAGTAACCCATTGTAAGTTGATTTAATAAGTGAAAACATTTACACTAAATGGGAGAAAATGAACCTAACAAGATAATTGTATGTTCTCTCCCATGCCTTGAGTGCTAGTACAGACTAGGATGGGGTAGAGAGAACGCTTGGTTACGACCTTGCATTCCATAGTATGCCTCGTCAGTACGAGAGGATACTAGTGGCCGCAGGGATCAGTAGGGACCCGGGATTCCTAAGGGATTGCTCGGGTAACTTCTACGTGACTTTTGCGATGACACTTTCCCGCTTGCATATTAGGTTTCCTACGTGTCTTGTGGTACCTCTGGGATTTAGATGTCGATCTTTTTAGGAACCCTTGAGTTAGCATACTTATAGGATTTCTTGGACTTAGAGAGTATTTATGATTATAGGTTTTGTTATCCTATTTGGGACTTGAGACTATCTCCTCAGCGCGGTGGGAGTGGACCATTTAGGTTCCACGCGGTCGGGTGGTAGTGCTTTTTACTCTTACCATTGAGATCCGTTCCGTGGTCACCGTGGCTGGAGTTTTCGTGATTGGCATTTACCTTCACTATGTTCTTGGATTATTATGATGGATGGTTAGATTTTATGATAGATGTTTTATCATTATGGATGTATGGATGTATCATGTATGGGGAATAGTTTCATATATTTTTACTGCACTTTGTATCATGGATTTGAGGATGTTGTATCTTTATCTTTACATATGTATATTCTTTTAAGCCTTTCATACCCTGTGACTTGTACAGTGGATGATTGAGCATTCCGAATTAATTTGCTGAGAGGCATTCGGAACAAATGTATATTATGGACATGGGACTTTCTGATTATTCTTTCATATGTATGTGATAGTTGTTAGACTTAGAATTAATTAAATTTAAACGTGACTCAACGTCTTGGGATCTTTAAGAAATGTAACTTACAATGTATGTTGTCGATGATTACATGTTATTGCTTCCGCTACTATGTGTTTGATGTGTATGTTATACTTTCTTACTTTAAAAAAAAAAAAATGTTTAGCAAACTTAGTGAAACTTTAGGTTAATTCTTTTGGATCCCTTGGCGGGGCGTTACACTGTTGTCGTATGGGTGTCTCCACCTGTCGTACAGAATTACCTCTTATACACCCTTGTACGGATGTGAATAGTTGTCGTACGAACTTGAATGGATACTATACAGATGTGGCTGGAAGTTGTACGGATGTGGCTGGAAGTCGTACAGATACTGTACGGATGTGGCTGGAAGTTGTACAGATGTTACTCATTATTTCCGTACACTGCCATGTTAAGATGAAATTTGTCGATGTCGTACTTTGCCTTGTTCCCGTACGAATGTCATTTGGTGATGCCATACTCTGCCCTACTATCGTACGGATGACTGTCGTACGGGTGACTATCATATGGGTGGCTACCGTACAGGATTTCCTTTTGAAGCCTATTGCCATACAAACTAGTGTCTCTATTGTACATGCATGTGTCTTGGCATATGGATGTAGTTCCTTGTTGCCGTACGGATGGAATTCTTTGCTATTGTCATACAACCGTACTTCCTTGTTGTCATACTTTGTTGCTGTCGTACAGACGTGTTCACCTTGCGTAAATTGTTTTGTCATATGCCTTTTTCACTGTGTTGTTGTACAAGTATGTTCTGGAAGTGCCTTTGCACGGCCACCCGTCCCTCTTGTATGGCTATTCGTACGACTACCTCCTCGACTGCTCCTTCCTGTATCCATACGATTACCTCAGCTGCATCTTCCTATCTATCAATTCCTTTTCTATCACTTGTGGTAATGCTTTTTGACTTGGTCTCTTTATAAGGACTTGGTTTCGTTTTTTCTCCTTGGTCACTTTTGCTTTTTGCTTTTCGTCCTTTTTCCTCTTTTATATTTATAAAATAGCTACTTGCCAATTTATTCCTTTTCTCATACGCTTTTGACTTAGACCCATTAACGAGGTCTCTAATAGGCTTTTTATCCAAAGTAGATAACTTCATTGCTCCATTCTCTTTATACTCAGTACACTCCTCCGGGTACCTTCCATCTGACTGAGATCTTTGTATTTGCAACATATTACATTCTCCATGGAAAACTTCATAGTCTCCCATTTGCCAGTGGAAAAATCCTTTAAGGGAACTTCTGTCATCGTCTAAGCATTCCCCTAGTGTAAGCACCCCTTCCTCATCTGGTTCCATCCCTTCATAGTTTTCTCCTTCAGAGTCCGATGCCAAGTCCTAACTTACTGACTGGTTTCTGAGATCTATGATGTACTTTCTTCCTTCAGTCTCAATAGATAGTGTTCCGTTTCCATTTATGGGTAGCTTTTGCTGCCACCAACCATCCCCTGCCTAATAAAGCATCGCACCCTTTCTTTTCTAAGGGGATAACCACAAAATCAATAAAAATTTGTTGTGTACCAACGATGACTTTTTGTCCCATCAGCATTCCTATACTCTTGATTCCATGTTGGTCTGCTCCTACTAGTTGAAATGTCGGGGCTAGAGTGTAGGTTTCCCTAATTCCTTCCATTTTTCTTCTGATAAAATATTTATGCTAGATCCTCCATCAACAATGTTATTTGAAAGCTTACACCCTAATATCTCCATCTCTACTACTACTAGCATTCTCCCTATTCCTATGGTGAATAGGGTACTGTCCTTTGTGCCTACTTCTCCTTTCTTCCCTTCTCCTTCTCTTTCTTTGAGGTTGTCCCTTTCGGGTTTGCCCCATATGTTAGTGCTACCTGCAATTGGGGTAATGTTTCTAATAAATCACCTACTTTTACTAGGATAAAAATCTCTACTACGTGCCTCACAATATTCGTTACACCCCTATAGGAAGTAGGTTTTTATGACGTCTTTCCTCCCTCCCCCATGCTATCTTGATTGTCTTTCTTTGCTTCCTGAAATCTTTCCATCTCCATACTAGCATTTGGGTAGGTTAATTTTCTAGCTTGCATCATGGTGACTGCACAAATTTCGTCTTCTATATCTTCAATGCATAGCATATTTACTCCCTTCTGTCTCGAGCAATTTGCATCTTTATGATTGCCTGGCCCACACCATTTACAGAGCATCCCTCCATTTTGTCCTCCTCCACTTTGGCAATCTCGTGCAAAGTATCCCCATTCATTGCATCTCCTTCATTGGATCACTGGTCTCCCTTTGGAATCATACTGAAGTGGACGCCAGGGTGTGTTGTTAGTGCTATTGTCATTGCTATTATTGTTACTTCCTCTCCTGTCGTTTCTGTATCCTCGTGCCGAGGCTTCTATATTTGTATTCTTATAAGGAGTGGAGGGTGGTGTGGATTGTTCCCCTTGGGTCAGGAATACGTAAGCGCTTCGTGTTTTTAAATTGTAAGGACAATCTTTAATTGTGTGCCCCATTACCTGACAAATCTCGCAAAATGCCTTCTTCAGGCAAGATTCTTTTGTATGGCCTTCCTTTTCACAATCAGTACACCAGAGTTCTCTCCCTTCTTTCTTTTCTTCTTTACTCCCTACCACTTCATCAATCATCTTAGATCTTTTCTTAAGGTTTGAATAGTTTTGGATTCTTCTTTGCTCTCTTTGGAATTTTCACTGGAGCTTCCATGCCTTCTCGCCTTGGAGGTTTTACTTTCACTTTCTATGTCCATGGCACAAGTACATGCATCTACAAAGGTCGACGATGGGACTATCTTCATCTTTCTCCTAAGAGATGGTGTTAATCCTTCAATGAACCATCATTTCCTTAGTCCATCTACCGGCTTGTTATTTTTATTTTTTATCAGCTCTTTCATTCTTCTGCTATAGGCCTTGACAGATTCACTCTTCCCTTGTCTTGTGTTGTAGATCTTCGTTACTATTTCATCGTCATCTCTCAAGAGTCTAAATTCTTCCTCGAAGGCTATGCGGATGTTATTCCATGTGTTTTTCTTTCCTGCCTCCAAATCCATATACCAATCAATGGCAATACCCCTTAATGTGGCCGGAAAGGCTTTTAGCCATTCCACCGCGTCATTTCGTCCATTAGCCTGCCATATTGTTATACATGTTTTACAGTGGCGAGTAGGGTCCTCCGAGCTGTCCCCTATGAACCTTGGCATTTTTTGTCTATCTATTGCCATTATGTGAACACCTCCCGATGGAACGCCTCTGGATGGAACGCCTCTGGATGGAATGCCTCCGGATGGAACACCCCCTCCCGATGGAACACTCCCTCCCAGTTGGAAGTTCGTTCTTGAGGAGGAACTACTAAAAGTATCCCCTTCTTGACTTTGCTCCTGTCGGCGTCTCTGGGTTTTTGTATCCCAGCTTCCTTGTTGGTGTCTCAGAGATGACCAAATTTGCTATACCTTCAATAGTATGCTTGATCAACCCTTCCTGGATTCTCATGGACTCCCCTTGTCCTCCTTTCCAGTTACGACGTCTCGCCTCCTACTACTGGAGACGTAGTATCGTCAAGGCGACTTCTTCCTCAGTTTCTTCTCCTTGTACCCGCCTAGGATATATGTTTAGATTCAAGGGCATGAATCAATTTTATTGTCTTTCTCTTTTAATCGTAACAAATTGCTTGCTAATAGGGGAAGAAACTCTCCCAGTAGTTCGTACACTGCTAGTGGCACTAGAAGTTCATCGTGCACGGTACCTTCAAGGACCATTCTCTCACAGGCTTCCCTTCGTATGTACTAATTGACCGCCACTTCGCACGCTATCACCAGATCACGTATCAACTGATCCTCCCTGATTATTTCCTCCTCTTCCTGTCACTATTTGGTACTTGGATGAATGGTACAAAGGGCCTTCCCATTACTCCATTTTGTTGACCTCCAAGTTTGAACTTAGGCAACGGCGCCAAAAATGTAGATTGGGATATCAGACAATTTCATAGATACACAGAATAATCCAATTAATACATATGAAGAAAAACTTAGAACATACCAAAATACCAGTAGGCAAGGAAATGATTTCTTTATTAATACCAAAAACCAACATGAGTACAATACCAATGTTCCAGACATTTATAGAAGGGTCGGTTAGTTGGAAACCAACCGACGCATTTCCTTACCACCAAACTACCCAACCCGACTAGCTTAAACAAGTACTAACATAATAGTTACTTTATTCCAACTACAGCACGTGTCTCCAAGCAGTAGTCACCCTTAAAGTACATTTTTACACCATAAGTATTCGCAATGCATTGACGACAAAAGTATGATGATTTTCAAGCAAAGGTCATGTCACTTAGAGGTAGCAGTCACGAAATAGGGGAATGGAAATCGACTCTTAAGTGTAGAGCACGAAGATAAATGGCTCATCTCATGGGAGCCAACAATGGCAAGTGACTCTTAAGTCCTACCAGAGCAACAACATTGTCCCCATGACTGAGGACCATTTTCAAATTCTCAAAGGCTTTCTCCCTTTCAAACTATATATACTTGCATCTTTGAAACAAGAAAAAGGACTCTGATCTCTGAAAGGAGAAGGAGAACAAGCCGGATATCCATAAATATTATCGGAGAATCAAGAACCCTTTCTCCTTCGGAAGTTCTTTCCAATAGAATTGGTGTTAATGCAATCACTTTTGCATCTATGTAATCATACAAGCTATTACTATGCCTTAAGCTGAACCTATGTCCTAGAGTTATGAATAAGATTAATCGTGCATTTGGCCTTTTGGTTTATTCTATGATTCAATTCACTTTTTATGTGCCAACAAGCTTTAGTCTAGCTTTTGAAAAATGTTTGTTTCCAGAGAGATTATGCCTCAATTGCTTCTATATTCTTGAACTCGTCATTACATGCTTTACTTTATGTTGCCATAGTAGTTATTTATGAGCATATGGATGTATAATATGGTTGGTCCGCACATGCCCTATGATTTCCACTCTGATATCACCTGTGCTTCAAAGCCTTGGATTGCCTCTATATCTAGTGAATCGCCTTTTGCGATTTTATCTTTTCCATTCTTTTCTCCACCCGAAGCAAAAAGAGTTAGCTTCTAAAATCCCAGAGGTTTCACTATGGTATGCAATCAGGTCCCGACCACCATTGTTGCTTATCATAGATCTATTGCACCCTACTTATGCCAACCTCAAACCAGAGTCAATTTCGGAAATCAACAAGCCTTGGGTACTATCTATTGAGTTTTTCCATTTTGTGGCATTTTTTTGATAACTTGGACACTCAAATATTAAGAGAGGTACATTTTTTTACGGGGGCTTCATTTTCAGTTGCTTATCGTATTTAAAGGTTTCTATAATTATCTATTGGTTCTATCTTTTATATGTTAGAGAATCGTCATAATCTATAATGGGTTCTTCATTTCATCCTTCTTTGATCATTCTGAAGAGTAGGGACTATAACCAATAGAGAGATGGCATCATCACCCATCTAAGAGGGCTACATTTATTGCCATATTTGTATGATCTTGTTCCCCTATCTAGCACACCTTGTTAGAAATTTGCTTTAAAATGCAAAGAGGATTTTGTCTTCAAATTCATTATTATGCATGTCGATGGTGACATTTTGGAGTCTATTGTTGATTTTGAGAGCCCTCATACTCTTTGGACAAAAATTTGGGAGTCATAAAGAGATCATAATACTCATTCATTCCCCTATGATACTATTGTGCCTCTTTATCCCTCAAATAAAATGCCCCGTGTTTATTAAACTTTGGAGTCTTTTGACACTTCAAATGAGGTTGCTTCAAAGGTTCCAGACTCTTCTTCAAAGATAGTTAATCCACCTTTAGTTTCATTGACATCTCATCTAGAGTCATCTCAGACTTCCATCATTCCTGATCAGCAAGAGCATAATTGTCTTTCAGATGCGGACACATTTTCCCTTTTTTGGATTTGCAGTTTGAGGATGGCTTCATTTAAGGTATTTCAGCCTTGGTTTGTCATTCTACTTCATATTTGTTAAACACATTTGAGGGGTTATATGTTGTCTTCGATGACAATGAATGTACTCCTTTTTGCCATATCTTATTTGTCTTTGGAGTCTGTTATACATCAGTTTCCAAATAGTTCTAGTATGTCACTTTCTTCATTGATTGGGCATGTACCTAATTGGTTAGTGACATCATCATTTTCCTTAGGCAAGAAGACACGTGAGCATTTTCAAAGACATCATCATTGTTTAGGCTTCCATCTTTCACAACATAACTTGAATATGAAGCATTCCTGCATCTATACATGGTTTTGTTTCTTCCTAAAGAGAGACAAGTTGTTTGTAAGCATTGGATCAGTTTTTGTCTTCAATCACTTACCATTCTTGCAGGAAATTATCCATTATTGGAGGACTTCTTAGTCTCTCTCTTTCCCTCTTATAGTGGAGCTATCAACTATATCTACGTAATGTATTTAACTATTGCAGGAAATTGATGTTGAGACTATCACTTGCACATGATTTGTGTATCTCTTTTCTGGAGAGTTTTCTCTCATTTTCCATCTCAGAAGGAAGTGTAAAGGCTTATTTTTCCCTGTTACACTGCCATAAACTACCACTTAGAATGTTGTTTTTAACAGCATTTAGGAAGCAACATTCATAAACATAATTTTAAAACAACTTTTGAGCCGTTTTCACCTCATGCAATTCACATAGGTTGACTATCAAAGATATATATAAGTAATCACAATTGCCTACACATACTGTTTGGCCATCTCATCAAAACAATCCCAAGCTTTGTACATCTTACCATCTTCGCATAGTCCATCAATAACTGCATTGAATGACACTTCCTTGAGCAAAGGGCCGAACTCCATCATTTGTAGAAACAGATTGTAGGTTTTCTCTATTTTTCCAGCCTCATAAAAGCCATTTCAATTGTACATATATACATACATTCCTACACATAAATATAAAAAATGTGTATATGCATTGTGTGTGTGGGTGCCCACATTACTATATAGACATTCATGCATGCATACATTTATACATACATACATGCGCGTATATATATATATATATATATATATATATATATATATATATATATAGAGAGAGAGAGAGAGAGGTATGTATGCATGTTTGTATGTATGTACATATGTATAAGTCTATGTATATATACACATACATAGATATGTGTGTATATACATGCGTATATATGTGTATGCATGCATACATTTGTACGTATGCATGCATGTATACATACATATATGCATTAGTACATAGGCATACATACATATATGTCTATATATTTATGAATATGCATACATACATATACAAATATATAATATACATGCGTGTGTTCATATTTTACATATATAGACACACATACATCTTAGTTACCAGGAGAAATATATGGAAATGCTTCCAAACACTAGGAAACTTCAAATGAAGCTTATTTGTCTCTTATCAGCATCCCTTAAAATGAGAACAATTCTAGTACAACGTTTTTCAAAAATATCACATAAATTACATTGGACTCTGAAAAGTGCTGAAATGTGGTTGAAAAAGAAAAGAACTAAACAAATACACTAAACGACTTGTAATTTATAAAAAAATTGATAAATTAATTACAAGTTTTTCTAGTGCTAAAAGAAATCCTTACTAAATTCCAAAGAGGTAGGAATATTAAGTGAGACAATAAAAGGCTTAATGCAATGTACATGCATCGAAGTATTTTCCATTTATGTTTTTGAAAATAATGGGATTTTCCTCCCCATTTCTTGGTCATCCTGACGCAGTCACGGGAGGAGGATCCTCAGAGGACAGTACAACCATACAGCAAGAGTCACACAACAGAAGCAAACAACAAGGGACAAAATGGAACAGAGAGAATGCAAGAACAGATGTTCGCTTTATTACAGAATCATAAAATTATATGCAATTGGCCAAAAACATACAATTGGCCAAAAACATGCATGCTTACATTCCAGTCATACAACCCTGATTACAATAGAAATCCAGACTTATTCATTCTTCAAACCTCCAAGAGGTTATCTATCTATCAGCTACTGAGAACTGTTTTTCTAAGGATCAATTGCAACATTATATAGAGCCTTTACAAGCATCAAGTCAGCCAAAGAAGATCATGTTCTCAAGGGCCAAGGAAATGTATTACCAAATATAGGTCAGGACCTAAATCTGGAAGTACTCCATAACGATCTGAAATGAAGTGCAAACCCATAGGTAGTTTGGCCACAAGCATATGAACATTGAACAATGTGCCATGAAGCTTCACAAATCATGGCATTGCTTTGCAAGATCAGAAAACCCCAACTTAGTTGTTAAACATGAAGAACAGTGGTCCAAGCAAGAATCCAACAGACCTCCATTGCAAAGAAACAAATCGAGATGTGAACCCAAACAAAGGAAAAACATGATGTCTGAAACATGCCATAAGCTCAGCAAGAGATATTAAGCTAACTCAAAGAAACACCACAACAAACATAGAAACTAACTATTATTAACAAACTAAAACAAAATATTTTTTGTTGATGCAAGATTGCCAAGAACCTAAGATGCTCCTGCATCACATCTCCAAGCAATCATGGATTGAATTATTTATTTCCAATCCCAGTGATAATCATATATCAATATAATTAATCTATTTCAATACTTTAAAATGTTGATTTTATTCCTAATTTTTTACATTTTCATTTTCTTTAAAGAAATGTGTCTACAAGTAACCATCTTGAACTTTTTTTGAAAATAGAATACGAATAACCATCACCGTCTCCCTTACCAATATGAGTGTCCATCTCCTAGTGACTTTGACATACATATGTATGTATGTATATATGTGTGAATACATGTCTATATGTACATAGACATATTGTGAGACCCCCACCTTATGTGGTTCTCTTTGACTTTATGTGTTTTTGATGATGATGTCATTCATTCAGAATGTTTTCATATGTTATGGATAGTACTTTTTGGTCTTAGATCTAATGGATATTCAAAAGAGTTCTCTTTCAAATGCATCTGATATTGTTGTGCTGGCGGGATTCATTGGCTATGAATACATGGTGATCATCAGATTTCTTTCCTTCCAATGTTCCTTTTCACAAGATGTGAGACCCCTCTATACATGTTCTCTATTGACATTATTTACATTCATGATTTTGTGATTGTTGTTGTATGGTGCTCCATTGTGTGTACTCAAATTTTCACAGAGTTAAGGATGATATATATTATTTTATGGATGGTGTGTCATGAACCTGCTTTATGCTATAATTCCATGTGAATTTGGTTTATATGTTAGATCAAATATGATCACTAATATTAGTTACATTTTTGTTATAAATGATTACTTAATGTGCAATTATTATATTAAATTCCTAAATTAATTGGTTACTTAGGAGTATTTGTTACAATTTAACCTCTGTATTTTTTATATGATTTTGTATAAATGATCCTCTGATAAGAATGAATATTTCTAATTTTACCAAGTCCACGTAAGATGTTTTGGCTATTATTACTCGTCATATCAGCACAGGTTGTTAACAGTTGCAATCTTCCTGGGGAAAAGGAAGAATATATAACCAGATTATTTGAAGTTTTATTGTGTGTTGATGTAGTGAGTTGTGTAAGTTATTATTGCTATCAAGTATTGTTGGTTATATTGTTTATTTTGTCTCATTGAAGTTTAAAGGATTTCTGGGCATATAAAACTAAATTTTATTTGTTAAAATTAACCCTGGGAGTTGGTTGAGAAGTTATGTGTGTGAGTCTCTTCTTCCTCATTATATTCTCGATTTTGTTTGTTGGAGAGGTATATATGTGTTCTCTTGGCTTCAGAGCTTTTGCTCTGAAATTTTTTTGGGAAGATGATATTGCAATAAGCAATAGAGGAAGAAAAGTGAGGAGAAAACTTGGAAGGGAATTCTCCATCGTGCCACATTTTCTTGGCTAATGTGTTGAGCTAGGAGATTAACCCCTTATTTGGAAATATGACCTCCCCATTCTATAAAAAGATTTAATAAATTTTAATTATTAATTATGTTATCATTAAAATTAATTATATCACTAATATAATAATGAATAAATTAATATAATATGATATTATTTAGTAATGAATGAATATAATAAAAATAAGAATGAGTAAAAATATAATTAATGTAATACAATAATTGATTTTATATCAATAATTACTCGGCATTAGATTTCTCTAAACACCACCCCATAACAATGTAATATGGTAATATGGTAACAATAACATCAATAATGAATGGAGGATCAAAGTTGACAATGAAGACCACGGTCATGATAGGCCTGAACATCACAGATAAACAGATGACACTGTTAATGATATTAGCACAAGAGTCAATATTTTAATGAGCTACACCCTTGCCATTGGAGACAAATAAGATAGATAGGGTACCCCTTCCATATGATGAGTCTTCATCATATCGTTTCATATATGTAGGAAGTGATTAATACTTGTGTCGTGTTTAATATTCATTAAGTTAAGTGACATGAAACAGTGTGATTAGATAAGCACCAAGAATATAAAGAAGAAAATAATAAAATATTAAGATTTATCAAGAAGTTATCAACCAATGCAGTTAGGGAGTAGACATGGATATGTCTAGACTCTATATTGATGACTCCTCATACAAAAGCATAGGTATAAGAGGGCGTTCCTTATAATCATCCAGGAAGGGCATGGAATGGAAAGAATATAGAATAAAAGAGATACTATATTGATTTTGATTGAAAAAGCAGATTTGCAGACCGACAGAAACGTCAAGAAAAAGATGATAGATTTTATATGTTAAAAATTTCCAAGGAAAGAGCATTAGGCACCAAAGAGGAAAGATAGAATAGTTCTCATCAGGGATTTAGAGAACCAAGGAATTGAAGGTAAATCTAGGTTCTCATCAGGAGAAAAGAAATATATGTGTGGGTGTGTTATTAGCAAAGATGAATTAGACAGTGATGATAAAATGTATTACATTGAATTCTATTAAATATAAAGGCTATTATATGATCATATATGTATGTGTGTGTTAATAATAAAACCATCATTATTCATATATGTATGTATGTGTACCATACATATATGTATTGTTCCATCTTAAAATGAACACACTTAGTATTTATGACCTTTTAACTGTTATTTTTCAGGATCGCTGCAAATGTACTAAGCACTACCTATTGTGGTATGTGTGTTCCAAGGGCATTGATCTCTCTCTTTTTATACTGTGGATGATACATGGAAAGACATGTCCCTTCAAGGGACATCTCTACTCAATTGATTTAATTAGAATAACAATCAATTATTTAACCCCACACAAACACACACACACACATATCACATATATATAACTTCCGATTAGTCTCATGAGTCTATCCAACTAAAGCTACCAAACATTAACACTCCCTCTTAGCTAGGGAGGATAAACATTGAATAATATTACACCATTGGTAATATAAGAAATGACAAATTTTAAGGATTTCTTTTATTAGAAGATGTGCACCATTTTAAGATCACAGTTGATATCACGAGTATTGGCCTCGAGAATATCAACATTTGATATTCAACAAATACTCTGAGTAACATTTTGATATCGCATTTGATAACATGAGAATTGGCCTCCAGAATATCAACATATGATATTCACCAAGTACTCAATAAGGTTTGATATCACATCTAATATCATGAGTATTGGTCTCGTGAATATCGACACATGATATTCACCGAGTACTCGATAAGGTAATAGCCTACAGAATATCAAGATATGATATTCACCAAGTACCTATCATATATCTGTACAAACAACTCATAGACCGTCAAGTGACTGCGTTGTTGATTTACGAGATATAATCCATCATGATTTGTTTCAACATTTACAGAAAATGTATATCATGACTAAAGTTATTGTAAGATCGTTGTCTTCCAATAACTTCTGCAAATACAAGTGATAATCATTTGGAAGTCATCATTTCCTCATGATGTACACAAGGGGCAGGCCCATACACATGTGAAGTCATCACAAATACTATCATGTGGTGTTGTCATGACATCCACCATGAATCATATCAAAGAATAAGATTTTCGCCTCAAACTTATCTCTCATAGAGAAGAATGTATCACAAGGGATTTCACTAGGAACTTCTTCACAAAGAAACACTAAACTTTTGATCACTTTGTCAAGGTTACTTCTAATAAAGTGTCAAAACTCCCTCTCTATATCAATCTTCTGAGCTCCTCATCTAAAGTTTCCTTTAATGAAGTGTTAGACTCCTACTAAATGTGATATCAATCTTTATTTTCCTACACGAATGTACTCGGAGGAAAATGAAAAGATCAAGGCAAATAGCTCTAATAAAAATCACTTTTAATAATTATTCTCAATAATAATATATTTGTATTTTAATTATAAGAACATTTAAAAATTTGATTCTATACTTAATTTATAATGAATTAATGAATCATTTCTATTCCAATATTCAACATAATTATTAATATATTATAATAAGACGTTGTTTTAATTTTTTATATTCACTATTCCAATCTATAATCTTGTATGCGTTATAGATTTCTATAACAAGCTAAATCCATAAGTATTTTTTTATGAAACAATAAATATACTTTATATACCTTTATAATTACCATATACCTAATATCATTTTAGATATTTATAAATATATATCCCCTTGACTTAATAATGTAAAGGGAAATATGAATTACCTCTATATTACATATAAGGCCCAATGTCTATTAATCCGTAATTTGCTACATCATCAATCTGCCTATTTGGAGTCTTAATTACTCAACTCTAATACTCGACTGCTTATACAAGTGTTGGCTTGCAACTGGTGGTGGAGTGTAGAGTAGCAATGGGTATCAATGTTGATCTAAGCGTGCCACTTAGATGTTCGTTAATTTCCTTGTGCCCGTCCCTTGTAACATGTACTTCCCTTATGTGACTAATGTCCTCAGTGTATGCAATGTTCGATGGGGATTTTGTAGTTCCCTGGCTTCCTCTTTCCCTCATGTGTGCAACCAATAACTCTAATTCTACATCATGTTTCGTTGTGTATTCAAAGGACTATTGACTTGGTTTTCGTGGCGCATATTTTTACTGCATTTGATCCAGAAGCGTCGTCAAGCTATGCAAAAGCTTCTAGTTTGGGTGCAAAGCCCTCATCTCTTGTGGCTTCTCTTAATGCAATTTCTAGTGTTCTCACCTACAGAAAAAGTCCCTGTTGCTCGGCCTGCATGTCTCTCATGGTGGAGGCGATTCGTTAGTGGTTGTAGAAGCGTCAATTCATAACATTTTATATTTTCTCCTAGCTCTTACTTGTTGATAGATACCTCATTCATCATCAGTGTTAAATATGTTCCCTCTAACTTAGTGCTACCTTAGAAATGATCAATCTCCTTAATAATTGATACAGTTCTTTTTTGACCTTCTCCCTAGATTATTCACATATCTTTTTGCTGCTGATTATGTGTTCAGATTTATACTTTTATGTTGATCATCTTTGCATAATATGAGTTCCAAATAAATTTAGTTTGGCCAATTGCTTTTTCTGCACCTTTGTTGTAGCAATCTATCATTGCATATAGTTACATTTGAAGTTGGCTCTAATACCATGTTATTTTTTAGGATCGCTACAAATGTACTAAGCACTACCTATTGTGGTATGTGTGTTCCAAGGGCAACAATCTCTCTTTTTATATTGTGGATAATACATGGAGAGACATCATGTCCCTTCAAGGGACATGTCTATTCATTTTATTTAATTCATATAACAATTAATTATTCAATCACACACACACAAATATATATATATATATATATAACTTTAGTTTAGTCTCATGAGTTTATCCAACTGAAGTTACCAAACATAAACATTAATTCCCATCCTTTAGTGACCTTATGGACCATGGATGGATTCATGCTCAATCATCTATTTCTCCTATTCATCCCCATATCTTTGACTTTCACCAATGCAATTTCCAAGCCCTCAAGGTTGCCTCCTTGTGGGCTAACTAGAATAGATCGACCCAAGTCAACCTCTTCCCCGAGGATTTTGAATCCAGGGGCCAGTTTTGTCTCAAGGTTGCAAAATTTAATAATAGGGTAGTCATGTTGGCTTTCTTTGTTTTCGCACCCGAAAACCAGTATAAAAGGAAACATCCACAAGCCATCCACATCTATTATAGCAATCACAAGTACAAGTTCAAGCATTCAAGGCATTCAAAGATTTAAGGATCCTTTGTGAGCATTTCCTCTTCAAGGTCAAGCATTTTGTCAGCCATTAAGAGACGAGACCTACATTGAAGCATTCATCATCTTCTTCATTGATGCACATTTACATCAATGGCTCCATGATATGGTTTTGGTATATCCATTGCATTTGTGGAGATTTCCTACATCCTTCATTGTGAACTCAACATCTACAACATACAAGCGTTGTAAAACCTTATTCACAAAGGTTTCTACAAGCAAGGTGAATAATTACATTTCTTGCTTTCCTTTACATATTTACATTTCGATTTCAAGGTTGATTCTTTCCTGCCCAAAGCAAAAAATAAGTTTTGCTATGCACAAGAGCAAGATAGCATAATTGTGACCACAGATTTGTTGAATCATTTCTGAAGAAGTTAAGTCGACTTTGCTACTATAGCCCGAGAACGTGACAATTTCACCAAAAAGCCTCTGGAACATGTTGCACTAGGTCAATGTCTTCCAGAGGCCTTGAGAAAAACAATGTTTCTGGGTTTTCCATTGTTATCGTGAATCTGTAGTTGAAAGTTCTATCATAGGTTCAAATCCACGACTTTTGGAGCGAAAAGGCATATTCCTCTACACATTTCAAGGTGATTACTCTATCATTCATTTCACTTTTTAGTCTAGACCTACTTTTATATCTTAATCGGGTTGATTGCTTACATTTAACACTTAGATCTATTTTACACTTCTAATTCAATAAATTATCTCAATTGCACATTTACATTTTTACATCTTTAATCAAATCCTACATTGCATGAAAGAGGACTTGCTTGCATACTTCTTTATATAATTAGAGTTTAGCATTTGCATCCCTTTATCCCTTTCGGTTTTGCTAATCTAACTTGGGTTATATTGAGAGTTATGTTTAGAAGCCTCTCTTTCTCTTGTATTGAATGTCAGAGTGGAAATGGTTAGTTAATGAATTCATCTCACATAGTTTATATTAACCCTACCCCATTTTCACCACTAAACACTTTGGTACACCCGACTTGTGCCCCTTTCTCATTGGAGTTAAATTGTTTAAATTGGTTGTTTACCTTATTTTGGTACACCCAACACGTCTTCTTTTTAATTTTAGGAGTTAGAACTAGCTATATTTCATGTCCTTTTTAATTTTAGGAGTCAAAATTAGCTATATTTTTGTGGTTTGATCTCCCTTTTATGCTCTTTGTTACATTAATAATTGTGTGGTTACATCTCATTAGAGTTTCCTTTTGTGATCTTCTCTATTATGAGCTTCATTACATTAAGTCCAACCTCTAGCATTCCCATTAGGAGAAGTCGTAGACTCATGAGCCTTGTTTATCATGATTCATCTTTTCTTCCTAGGAACCATGATGATACTAATATTTTTACTCAAGATCTCAATCCTATCATTGAACATAACTCTTCTTATTATTCCCATGATGCAGAGGAAGCCTTAAGAGATCCTCCTTCCCAAGTTAATAAGCTCTCTCATGAATTTGATACATTGGAAAATTGGCTTGTGCATGAGAACCAAAATCCTAATAGTGTTGTCACTATTGAGGCCATTACAAAGCTTATTACTCATGATGATAATAACATCTCTATCTTGCGTGGTATATCTCACCTTATTAATAATCATGCTAAGCCTTTAACGGAATGTGTTCACGAGTTAGGAGACACTCCTTCCACAAATGTTGAACCCTCTATTCTTATTTCTACTACTATTCCTAGCATTCCCACTTATGCACCACCTCTCATGGAATCTTCGACCCAAGTCTCTATTCCTCTAAGTGTTGGTCTTCCTAACCCTTCACTTCCCTCGAGTGTTCCTCCTACCTCCATACCTTCTTCATTACCCTCACACAATGTCGTTCCTCTAACAAATTTCCAATTCTCTTCCCATTCCTTCTAATCCTTTGCCAACATCCTTACATTTTCCTTCCACTTCTTACAACTTTGCTAGTACATCCAATATGTCTATGCCTACTATTGCATCTTCTAGTCCTACCATTAGTACCTTGGTTCAAAACATCACTGCTTTGCAACAAGTGGCTCAATTCACCCAATCTAAGTACAACATCCCTACATATGACATTGTTGATCCCCTTTCCTTAGATATCATTCATGTTGTTATCCTACAACATGTTGAGATACCATGCCTTGAGACTTATAATGGTAAACGTGATCATGTGATTCATGTTAGGAATTTTCAAATTACATGTAATGATTTAGCTTAGGACTATAGGCTCCTAGCTAAATTGTTCACAGGCACTTTTAGGGATAAAGTTTTGCAATGGTATTGCTCTTTACCCCCTTATTTTATTGAATCCTTTCAAATGCAAGCTAACACTTTCATTCAACAATTTTAAAACAATAGTGGTCCTCAAATTTATTTGATTCATTTAATGCATTGTAAGCAAAACGTTAGAGAAATTGGTAGATTCAAACACTTGCATGCTGAAATATCTTATCATGTGCCTAATCATGATATTCAACATATTTTTATTAACTTGCAAAACAATATTAGAGATAAGATTCTCCTTACTAAGTATACTTCCTTTTCAAATCTTTGTGTAGTGCTTCACCGTTATTAGTTACAAATAAGCCAGCTTGAGATCTCTACTCCAATGGCTCCTGTTACTATTGATAAGAGTGACATAGTCGTTCATCAAACAAGTTCTCTAGGCCTAACAACTACATCAAAATTCACAAATCAACCAGCATAGTTGATAATCCAATGGCTACAACAGCCAAAGGTACAACTAATTTTTCCTATGTGTATCATCCTAGTCGTAAGTACACTCCTTTATCTAAATCTTTGTCTGTGATGATGATGAAGTTGATTCATGCTAACATTCGAAAAATTTCTCCTATCCGTCTTATTGAAAGTGTAACAAGCTATTGTTCTAACCAACCATAAATAACAATTATATTATTATTAAAAATACGTTACTTTCCATATTCACATGAAAAACAGTTATAACATATATTTTACATAATCATATGAAAGAGGGTTAACGGCTATTACAGAATAAGTGAAATATCTTTAACTAAGAAATGAAAAGAGTATTCATAATTGGCCATTACTTGATGGAAAGAGAGATCATTCAATATTATCTACTATGAAGAAAAATACTTGCAACAATAAATTGAACTTGATTTAATACATAAAAGAATAATACTCGGAAATTATGAAGGCTTAAGAAAACAGATCTTTGTCTTGTGCAAGTCCTGGCAATTGGTGAAAAGGAGAAGCATTGTCAGAGGCTTAACCTCCCAACCGCAAACCCTAAGTATACCCACACAATCTCAACTGAGAAAGGCCATCCCTATGTAGGATTAGGCATGGGACACCACTTCTCCTACCATCTGAGCATCCTGGTGTTAGAATGTCAGTGATATAGCCAGCTAAGCTCCCACTCGCCAAGCCGGGTACATGGTTGGTTCCCTAATCTGAGCTATGGAGTCCTTCCCATCAGCCCATCTATCCGACTGCAAGCTACCCCGACCTCTAGTGATCCTAGCAACTATTAAGATAATATCTTATACTTTCTATAATAGTCAACTACTTGTCTGTAGTCCGTCTTTCAGTCTAGATAGGAATGTTTCCTATCCCGTCTCTTTTTTCTTCAGTCCAGATAGGAATGTTTCCTATTCTGTCTCTAGTTTTGTTTCTAATTCCGTCTTCAGTCTACGTTGTTTCTTTTAGAAACAACGTCCTTGTAATTCTTTATAAGGAACACATTTGTTCCTCTGTTAATCAATGAATCAATTATCCGGAAATCTGTTAATCTGCCAACTCTTCTTGAATCTTGTAACAGCAACAAGCATTGCCACTAACCTACCTTGGCCAAGGATTTGCGTAGACACTTTGTACCCGATCACCCACCAGTCGACTTCACAAACAAGACTTATAGCTATTAACCAACATGAACTGGATCAATTTAATTTATTTGCTTATATTCATTTACTATGTTTTTCCATACTGATTTTCTACCTCTTGTCTTGCAAGTTAATTCCCATAATCAATTGTTATCAGCCAACACCCTTCATTTCAACCTTGTTTTAATCCTTGATGAATCTCGGTGTGGTTGTCCATGATTCCTAATTAAACTCTATTTACTACAGACAAGATTCCTTTGCCCATCCTAGGCCTATAACAGATATCTATAAAGAAAAAGGTTCATGGCATTTCATAAACAATATCCTTAACTATCTAATGGTGCCCTCTTCTTATCTCAGAGGCATATGGACTATACCCCTGTATAAGAATTGCACAGGTTGGTATTATATCCCAATTATTTTAAGTTCTGAATAGAAATCATGATAGTATACAACAGATAAATCAGATCGATTTCAAATACTTAGGCAATCAACTCATGTAAACAAATCATTCATTTTCGGATCCTAGTCCACCTAGGTCTATTCATATTATTGAAATTTATTCTTGCTACGAGCTTGAATCTCAGAGCCTTCGATCATAAATAATGAAAAAAGAGATGTGCAGAGAGACGCACGACCTGGTTGTGAAACAAAGGTAATGTCACCCTTGACTGCTGGTAGAAACTTGTAAAGGCCCAGCACGGCTCCTTGAATGTATAACTCCTACTATGGCTATGATTGTTGGTTATAAAAAGGTAGCAAGAAGCTTAAAACAGCCTATTGTTACAAGAAGATTATTTCGCAGGTATTGGAGAGCGACAATGTAAGGACCCTTACTAATAGGATCACTAAAACACTGATTCTTTGTACAATTGAATTTCGTCAAACACTTGGCATGTAATCTGAACTGTACTACTAAAGAAAATGAAACTGAATATGTACTATGGAAATTCCGTCAAACACTTGGCAAGCAAACTGATTTGTACTGTTAAAGTTTAATTCCGTACTCAAGAAATTGTTGTGCAAAAAATCCACAGTAAACTGATGTAATAACAGTACCAATATATTTAAGTGTTCAATACAATTGCTAATTATAACTTCCAGATTCTGACAACTTTCAAACTTGCAATTGTTTGGCACTAAAAACTACTATAAGTATGCACTATAAAGAGACCTTATGGTTTGAATTGAACATTAATGTTTGTCACATATGATAGACTCAGATTTGAAATATGCAATGTAGATAATGACCGATTTCTATGAACATTGAACTATTACAGCAATGACTGACAAATACAAACCCTTATTACAAACTTTGATAATAATCTAGCAAATACAATAGAATTAGAAGAACCTAGAATTGCAATACAAGCATTGTAGACAAAAACCCGAACTGTATGTTGCACCCAAGAAAGCTGTCCATACCCTGCTGCTGTGCCAGGTGTTACTGTAGCTCGGCACTGTAGTGCTGTCACTGTAACTCAGCACTGTAGCTCGACACTGTAGCGCTGTCACTTTTCACCATTCACTTTGCATATTAGTTTCTGACTTGCAGGCACCAAATAAACCCCCAGACTGTATATTGCAACAGCGTGGAGATTGATAGCTGAGAGGGATTTCATCCTCAAAGCCCCAAGAAGATTATCTCCAAACTAAACAAGTAATTTCTTCAATCAACAAAGCATGCCTCAATGGAAGCTCTTCCACCTCTTTTATTTAGTTCTCACAAAACCCATGCCTTCGTCTTGTCAATGTGATATAAAACATAACTCCCTTATGTAACTTATGTCTCCAATGTATTATAAAATAAAGGGGACTCTTTTATTTAAATATTTCCCACCAACTATAGTCTAAGCATTAACAAAGTTAAATATTTAAATTTAACTTTATAAAATGACTTTATTAATGCAAAATAAATCATATCAATAATAAATGAATCTTTTTGTTGATTTTAAACATTTACCATCGATATGTTGCTGCCATAGGATGTCCAGAATGACTTACTATAAATAGTAAGTATGCCCAAAACTACCTCAAAACCCCTCAGGGACACCTGCAACTGAAAACTGTCTAGGTCAAATGGCCTCTAAGTCCCTTTGATATCCTGTTAGCCTATGGGACCATGGGGAAATAAGCTAACGACACATCATGCTATGAATGCTAGAAAGGGGACATTATAGAAAATAAAGAGTTGTAATTGCTGATGTTGCTCAAGGAAAAATAAATCACATATAAAGAAACTAATTGCAAGCATTGAAAGTTATATCGCTGGTATAGAAAGCTATCGCAAGTATAGAAAGAATGGCCTCCTGCACCTCATGCGTGCTTGGTTTAATTATAATCTCCCCAAATGAGTTACGAACAAGAAGTCTAGCAATGTGGTGATCACCTGTTCCGTTCTTGATTTGCATAATAAATAAATAAACACAAATAAAAGGCCGATGGAAATAATATTAGAACACAGACATAAGATGGAAATAATAATTTGCTCCTAATGTTTTAATATAAAGACACCATCATGTATCTACATATGTTTGTATATGTATGTACACATGCATATTTATACGTAGTATTCTAAATATACGTAACTTGTGTATACATCATATTTTAAGTAAACGTATATATTCATGTACATGATATTTGAATATATGCATATGTATGTACATGTACAATTACATGTAAGTACCATGGTATCAGTATATAAGAACATGTCTGCCATAGTAAGGAAGCTCTAAGATCAACCCAAATCATAACAGTAACAATTGTTCTTGGTTAACATCCACCATACTTAGGGAAATACTAATTTGAAATGGTCAAAGCTCTGGTAGGTGGGAATCTGGAAGGAGGAAAGTTAGTGGTAGGGACTGACCCTAGAGGGACACGGAACCAGATAGCGGGGATTTCGATAGGTTTTGCAAGGTCTGATGGACCCTTGGAAGAAAAAGATAAACTATCAAGATCTTGCTCCACAAGATGTGGGAACGGGAACGTTCTTCTCATTCCCCTGCTCGATTGTCACGTGCTCAAAAGGGACCCATTGCAGGAAAGGAATTTTTTGGAGAATGTGGACAAGAATGCAAATGTATGCACGACAAAGGACCAAACGAAGGAGAAGTTGGCAGGCTATCAACGGAAGTGGCCGTCTTTGTTTGGGAAAAGACCTGGAGGAAAATCATCTTTTCCTCCAGTTACATCGAAATCCTACTGAGAGAAAGGTGAGTTTCAAATCTTTATTCTAGATTCGATTGTTGATTTTTTCTGTCTTGACTATGGATTTTACTCTAGTTGGAAAATTTATGGGGGCCAGGCCTAATATTGATGCTTTGAGAAATATGATCAAAAGAAAATGGGTTATCCGTGGTCAATTTGACATCACACCTATGATGAATGGTTTATTTTCCTTTGCTTTTACCTATAAGGAAGATTTAAACATGGTGCTTTGTGTTGGACCTTGGTCGTTTGATAATAGTACTCTTACGATTAAAAAATGGGAACCAAATATGGATCTATCTGATGCCTTCTTCCTTACCACTCTGGTATGGTTAAGACTTCCTGTATACCCTTGGAGTTCTGGCATGAAGATATCTTCAAAGGAAGAGCTGGATCTTTTGGTGCACTTGTTGGACAATGTCACGGCTTCAAAATCAAAACTTCAATGTACTAGAATCTATGTGAAAGTGCTCATTTGACGAACCTTCCCCAGAAGGTGGAATTGAATTCAAAACCGGGTAAAAGGATGCAAGAGATAATCTTTGAAGATCTTCCAAATGCTTGTTTTGTTTGTAAAAAATAAATTCATTGGGCGAAAAACTGCCCTTTGAAAAGTAAGAATCAACCTAAGTTGGCTAATGTGGAGAAAAATAAAGAATCTAAGATCCAAAAAAGGGTATGGAAACCTAAAGTAACCCCTGAGAAGGTGATTGAGAAAGCAATACTTGAAAAGGTGCTTAAGGATAAAGATATCATTGATAAACAAGTTTCAAGTAAGCAAATGGAATTAGAAGAGTTTTCTAATGTGCAGGTTATAGAGAATTTTGTAGATCCAATGAATCAGTTGGTTATCTATTAGAAAAATGAGTCAGAATGGGAAGATTTGGAAGAGACAAAGGAAGGAGAAATTCTTGAGGAAAGAAGTCGTACTCTGGCTTTAGAGAATATACAGGTTGATGAACCTCAGTTTCAAGAGCCTCCCCTTTGTCAAGAGATTATTTCCTTTGAGAAGATACTTGAATCCAAAGGGATGGAGGTGATTTTACATAAGAAGGAACCTAAACAGAAATAGACTCAAAGAAAGAAAACAAAGAAGAAAGGTAACACTTTATCTAAAAGAGTGGAGACTCGAAGTAGTAAATTGGAAATGTGTTTTCCAAAACTGAAACCGAATGTTGGTACACCAAAGAAATCTGGAAGGAAAACAACTAAAAAACTAGAGAAAGTGAAAGTTTACAGAATATTGTTGATGGGAAATAGGCAACTATTTTGGATTTTACCCCTAAAAATTTATGATGAATATTATTACTTGGAATATTAGGGGGTTGCGTAGCATTCATAAATTGGATATTGTTCAAAATTTTGTTATAGAGCACAAACCCAATATTTTAGTGCTCCAGGAAACCAAAATGGATAAAGAGAAAGCTGAAAAGCTTAAATCTTTTAATAATTATTGTATTATGGCTAGTAGCACAGAACGAGCCTCGGGGGAAACAATGATTATGTGGAAGCTATCTTTGTTCTCAGGTACCTTGTTGAATGCTAATAAACATTTTATGGTGGTCAAGATAAAGAGTATTGCCCAGAATAATGAATGGTATGTTGTTAATGTGTATGCTCCTAACATCAAGTGTGCAACAAAAAAGTTGTGGGCTACCCTTTCTAACATAAACAGTAATGATTACTATGGTAGATGGATTTTTTTACAAGATTTAATGTTTCGCTTTATGAGCATGAAAAAAAGGGGGGAATGTCAGTCAGCTGCATGGTAGAGTGGATTTTATGGATTTTATAAACGTAAGAGGTTTAATGGATTTAGATCTTCTTGGGATTGATTTCACCTGAAGTAACAAAAGGGTTGGTGATGAATGTATCCAAGCTCACTTGGATAGAGTCCTTATATCTCCAAATTGGACTAAAGATTTTGTGTGTAAACTAAAGGCTATCCAAAATATTGGTTTAGACCATTTTCCTTTGATTTTTACAGCTGAGAAAATCCATAATAGAAAGAATTTTCCTTTTAGATTAGAAAATGTGGTTGCAACATCCATAGTTCAAAGATCGGTTGGCTGAATGGTGAAACGTAAATATTGAAGGAACAGCTCTATTTTGTGTGGCTTCTAAACTCAGAAATGTTAAAAAGAGAGTAAAAGTTTGGAATAAAAGATGTTTTGGGGAGATTTTTGATAACAAATCTAAAATTAAAGAGGATTTGCAAACGATCCAAGATAGGTTTTAGAGGGAAGGGTACTCTATGGATTTAGTAATGGAAGAAAATGAGAAGATGGTGGAGTATCATGATATTGTTACTAAAGAAGAAATTTACTAGAGGCAAAGATCCAAATCTATTTGGCTAGATGAAGGTGACAGAAATACAAAAAAAATCCACTTATCTACTTTAAAACAGAGCAAAATCTCAAATTTCAAATCTTAATAAAGGTAGTATGAAGTAAACTGAGGAAAATGAAATTTAGGAGGAAATGGTCTCCTTTTTCTCTTTTTTGATGTCCTTAGATCCTAGCATTGATTTGTCTCATCAGGCTGAGTCGTTGGATGTTATTCCTTCTTTGGTTACTAAAGAGCAAAATAGAATGTTGTGTGCTATCCCTAAGGAAGAGGAAATTTATAAAGTTGTCTGCTCGCTAGGAGGGGATAAGTCACCAAGGCCGGATGGTTTTCCTATGTTGTTTTTTCAGAAAGTATGGAAATTGGTTGGAAAAGATGTGTGTGATGCTGTTAAAGAATTTTATGGGGCTAAAAGGATGTTGAAAGAAATTAATTCAACTTTCCTATGCCTTATTCCAAAGAAGGTTGGTGCATATTCTCCGGATCAATTCAAGCCAATTAGTCTTTGCAATTCATTTTATAAAATTATTTCAAAAGTCCTAACTTTGAGGTTGTTGCTTTTGCTTCCTTCTCTTATTTCTAGGCAACAGAATGGTTTTATTCCTGGTAGACAAATCCTTAATTCTATTATCTTTGTGCATGAGAATATCCACTCTTTATCTCTTTCTAATAATCAGGGCTTTATTATGAAAGTTGATATTGCTAAACCCTATAATAGAGTAGAATGGTCTTTTCTTCATAAGATTTTATTAGCTTTTGGTTTTAGTGTCAATGTGGTTAAGCTAATTATGCAGATGATCTCTACTACTACAATTGTTGTTCTGGTTAATGGGTGTTCCTCTGAATTCTTTAAACCATCCAGGCGGTTGAGACAGGGAGATCCTTTTTCTCCTATTATCTTCACTATTATGGTTGATTGCTTGGGCAGATATATTGGGAAATTGGTCTCTTTAGGAGAAATCAAAGGTTTACGGCCCTCTTCTCATCCTCTTATTTGTTCCCATGAACAATTTGTGGACGATACAATTTTATTGGGTAAAGTTGAGGTTGGGGAAGCAAGGAACCTCAAAAAGGCCCTTAATCTCTATTCTTCTGCTTCAGGTCAATTGATCAACTGGAATAAGAGTTCATTGTATTTTATCAATACCCTTATTTCGAGACAGAGAAAGATTGCTAATATTCTTGGTTGCTCTATAGGGTCTTTTCCTTGTATTTTTTTAAGACTCCCTCTGGGTCAAGTCCTTCAGATTCTTTTTGGGAAGATCTTATTAAGAAATTCAACAAGACATTGGCATGTTGGAAAGGTAATTTATTGAGTCAAGCTGGAAAAATTAATCTTCTCAAGGCTTGTCTCCAAAGTATTCCTACGTATGCTTTGAGTCTCTTTAGGATTCCAGCTAAATATGTTGATACTATTGACAAAATCCAAAGGAACTTTCTCTAGTCTAGCTCTAAGGATAAGAAGGGAATGGCTTTAATTGATTGGGATCAAATTTGTAAGCCTAAGATGGATGGCGGTTTGGGGATTAGGTCTGTCAGGAGTATGAGTAAAGCTCTTCTTGCTAAGCAAGGTTGGAGAGTTTATCATGACAATAAGGAGTGGAGTTCTATTTGGGAACATAAATACCTCTTTGGTGCTCCTTTTATCTGATTTTGTTTCTTATCTTGATGTTTTATCTCCTTCTGTTATTTGGGGAGCTATTCAGGGAGCTAATAATATTTTAACTAAAGGTTGTATTTGGAAAGTGGGTAATGGGCAGAAGATCAGGTTTTGGGATGATGTGTGGATTTTGGATCGTCCCTTGATTGAGGATTTTGAGGATAGAACTCTTGTTGATAGATGTAAACAAACTTTTGGTATTCTTGTGGGGAATTACTGGATTAAAAATGAATGGGTTAATCTTGTTGAAAGTAATATGATTTTTTATAGTGTCTAGTTAATCTTGAATGCTTTTAGCCAATATCCTCATATTGAAGATAAAATGTTTTGGGGATTAGAACCAAGAGGTCGTTTTAAAGTCTCTTCTGTTTTTAGAATTGAGGAAAAGGGAATTAGACCTTTATGGACTAAAGCCTAGATGAAAGGGCTTATTCTTAAAATTTAAAAAAAGTTTTGGTTCTTGCTTCAAAACAAAATTTTAACCTTGGACAATTTGCCAAAAAGATGGGTTTATGTGGTTAACAGATGTTGCCTATGTAAAAGAGAATCTGAAGATAGGAATCATATTTTCTTAAATTGCAATTATAGTCAAAAAGTGTGGAGTTATATCCTTATCTACTGGAATTTAGATTGGGTTCAGCAGAATAATATTGATCAATGCTTCCAGAGCTGGACATGTCCTTCTAAGGAGGTTAATATTGGTTTTTTGTGGAAAATTACTCTACCCCATCTCTGGTAGGGGATTTGGAAAGAAAGAAATAATAGAATTTTTAGAGACAAAAATTCTTGAGTGGGTTCTTAGTCATAATATAACTAGAGCTATTAAGGAAAACTTCAATTCTCACAGAAAACTGAGTGATGTCCAAATCAATAACCCTATGTAGACTAAAGGCTATAAAACCAAAACTGATAATCAGAGGCACAATGTAAAATGGGAATCTCCCCCTATGGGTTGGATTAAAGGTAACTTCGATGGTGCTGCTAAATGCAATCCTGGCAAAGTTGGTTGTGGAGGGGTTTTGAGGGACCATACTAGTAGAATTGTTGATGCTATTGCCATCCCCATAGGGATTTCTACTAGCTATAAAGCTGAAACCACGACAGTGTTGTATACTATGAGGCTGGCAGTGGATTCTGGTTATCGAAATTGTTGGATGGAAGGAGATTCGCTTAACATTATTAACATTATTAATAACAAGAGTCTGATTACTTGGACAATTGAGGGAAGTATAATGGAAATCAAAAATCTTATTAATAAATTTGATAATGTTATATTCTCTCATATTTTTTGGGAGGGTAACTCAATTGCTGATTGGATTTGCCAACCAAGCTGTCTATAGGGAAAGCAGCTAAGGTGGCAAGCTGACCTATGCAAGGATATGGAGCTGACGGCAATAGTTAATCATGACAAGACACATGCTAGAGAAGGAAAGATTTCCTAAGATTGGAAAGTTTATAAAGAAGAGTGATGAGTTTACGGAGGATAGTTTGAGATTCTCTATGAAGTACTTTTGCGCTATTATGACTTGTGTTTGGCACGTAAGGTTAGTAGCTCCTTGGTAATCTTCAAAACTTTATTACTTTTTCTGGTTTTCGCTACTCTTGTGATATGCAGGGGAAGACAAGCTTTCGAGATGGGAGGGGAACCTAGAAAGCAAGAGCCGAGCAATTGCAGGGTATGGAAGGCAAAGGCCTCTGTGTGGGAGATTTTGCAGAAAGGTAAAGTGACGACCTACATTGAGAGACTCCATGGGTATAAACCTCACATTACAGATTCCTTCTTTAAAAATTGGTTTGAAGATAGGGTCACTTTGCATGGGGTCATGGTGAAATTGACTAAAGAATTTATTGTTGAGATTACAGGGCTTCCTATGGAAGGGATTAAATTCAGCAAGGAGACTAGTATCTCCAATGCGGCTTTCAAGAAATTTTCTGAGACTGAAGATGAAGAGAAGAATTTGGAAAAAAATGGCGACTTTTACAAATTGAATCAAATAAAGGTCATTTGGAGGGACGTGCTATCATGTATCTGTGAGTATTTTATTCTTGATGGTAGGGCTAAGAGAGTCCATAAATTTCACTTTGTTTTCCTAAATCATTTTAAGCACAAAGATAGGATTTCCTTTCCATTTTTTTTTGAAATACTCTCTGCTTCAAAGCATATATGCTCATAGGAAGAAAGAATCTCGTCCTGTGCTTCATTAAGGTTTAATATTACTTATTGAAAACTTTTGTAAAAGTAAGGCTATAGAACCCTCTCCGATTTTGGAGAAGAGGAAAGGGTCTGGTAATGTTCCCCACTCTAAGAGAATAAAAGTTGAAGAAGGGACTAGTGATAGCAAGAAGGTTTTCAAACGAGAGAGAACTAAGAAAAATGTTGAGGAAATCATAGAATCTGAGAATTCTGATAATGATGAGAAAACGGAAATAGGGGAACGTAGTTCTAACCTGGATGGTTACTCTGGGAGTAAAGGGGTGTCAATTGGTAAAGATAATGTAGAGGGAAGTAAGGATAGAAACACTTATTCAAATGTTGGGTCGGAAGCCCTCGTGGAGGATGAAGAAAAACAGAGTGATCACCCTTCTCATATGAAGAGTAATGCCAGTGAGGAGAAAATGGAGGAGGATACTGGTAAGGAAATCGAAGTAAAACGCCCCACCGGTAAGGACAACAGCCAGAGTAAAGAAGATAAGGAGAGGATGGAGAATTTGGTTATCAATATTGATACCCAGATCAATACTGTGACCACTGTAGTTGGTTATGAGCCTAGGGCTGTGGTTGACGGGAGAGATGACTCTCAGGATGCTAAACTTTCCTTCCTTCACGTTGCCAAGCTTAAAGTGACGACTTCCCTTCGGGGTAATTCTTGGTTGTATAATGAAATAATGGTTCTTAGGAAGAAATTGGGGGTTATGCAGAAAAAATTGGACGTTGAACGCACTAAGAGAACTCATATGGAAGTGCAAATTGGTAACATCCCTGAAAAGCTTAAAGAATATGAGCAGGAGCTTCGTTACTTAATCAAGGAAAGTGGTCAAAAAATGGAACAGGTCACTTCAAGTCTATGTGCCACGGCGGCCAGTCTAGGTAAGAAGAGTAATGAGGAGATTATGTCTCCTGGTAATGCAAGGATGGGAAGTCCATGAGGACCTAGCAAGAGAACTAGGCAGAGCATAAGGAAAAAGGTTGTTGAGGCTCTTGAGGCTCTTGTTCTTGCTCCGGCTAACATAATCCAGAGTACTGTAGAAGTAAAGAGGTGGTGAACCTTATCAAAGAGTTGTTGTAGGTGCTAGTTGTGGAGTTGGTGTGCGAGTTGCTAGTCTAGGCGGTTTTCTTAGTTTTTACTTTTTGCTTTCTAGCTTGTTTAAAACTCTAGGTTCCAAGTCCTTGTAAAACCTAGTTGCTTTTTATGGATTATACTTCTGATTTCAGGTCCCTATAAAACTTAGTTTCAATGTTTTAAACTTTTGGTTTCAAATCCTTGTAAAACCTAGTTGCTTTTTATGGTTTATACTTCTGATTTCAAGTCCTTGTAAAACTTAGTTTCGATGTTTTAAACTTTTGGTTTCAGGTCCTTGTAAAACTTAGTGGTTCTTTAATGTGAATCATAACGAACAACCAACACTTCACTTTCACATGAAACCATAATGAATAAAAAATTTAGCCAATAAACTCAACTTCGCATGAAGTCTCAACGGCTCTATAGAATTTCTTCTTTTTTTTAATTGAGCAAAATAGTGATGTAACACTAAGTCATTCAATCAAAATGCTTTTGGTCAATACTATCGTCAACTTGGTCACGATATTCAAAAGTGTTATGCTTTGAAAAATGCTATTCAAGATCTTACTAAATTCCAATGCTATATCTATTGTTGTTGAGGTTAATAATGTTAATAAATTCGTAGCACCTCCTAATCAAAATTTGCAAATTTACACCAATCATTTGCCTTCGCATTCAACAAATTTCATTAACCAACCTTCCCTTGTTACTAACATTAGTTATGATGATATGGTATAAGAAGCTAAAAATGTGGTCAATAATGTTGTCTCAACCTCAACCTTAAGTTTCACCTTCACCCAAACCTAAAATTTCACTTCCTATCGCCTTTGATCATTCCGATATGTTTAAAACACCTAATGGTCCTCTTTACATTACCGCTAGGGATGCTCATATCACTTCTCGTGGTGTTTTAATTAATCCTTCTTCCTCTATGAATGTTATCACTGAAGAACATCTTTTTAATAATGGATTGCATAAAGATTCCTATAATACATCTAGTGTTTGGAGTCAAAATTGTAATGGTTTTCTTTATCATCCTCAAGGTTCTATCAATCTTTATGTGACCTTGTTTGGTAAGGTTGTTTATACTATTTTTGTTGTTATTCCTAATTCCAATCACTTTCATGTTAACCTTAGTATCCTGTGGCTCTCTTCTATGAAAGTTGTAGCCTCTCCTATTCATACGTGCATAAAATTTCCTCATAAAGGAGAAATTGTCACCATTAATCATTCTCTTTATAAACCCTTGCATCCTCGAGAGTGTACTGAGATAGATGTCTATTGGCCATCTCTCCCTCAAACACCACCTGAGCATCTTGATCATCTTTATCGATCCTATTAGAAATATAAGGTAGAAAAGTTGATCCTTCTACAGTCGTCTTGCCTACCTCACCTAATCCTCTGCCTATCATTCCTCAACCCATAGTTGTTCACTCCTCGAAACCTACAGTTGTTGATCCTAATCCTTCAAGTTTATCTCGTAAAACCATTTGTACCCAACATGCTCGTTAGGGTCGCAAGAATCGTCAAGCTAAGGCTAAAGTCAATGCTCTTGCTTCTCAAACTGCATCTTCATCTCAACATTTGTTTTCCTTTGATCAACCCACACTTGAGCCTTAGGAGGAGGTTCATCATAGTGATAACATGCAAATGGATAAACATGATGATTTTGTTCATATTTTAGATTCTATTTATCTTTGATATGGAAGATACTCTTGATGATGATTCTGATGGATGTGTTAGTGATGATGAATATGCAAATAATGATATGGATTATGATTTTCCTAACATGCTTTCTACACAGTTAACACTCACTCCTAGTGAAGAGCAGAGTGACTCCCACCAGAGTCCTTTCTTGGATCTGGTCATGGTTCCTATTGTGTTGAATATTGTTCCTCTTGCGACTCACCCACCTTTCCCTAATATTATAGATCGAGATGGGGGGGGCACACGGCACACTTGAAGTGAACTTCTCTAGCACGATAGTCTTTGTGTGTTTGTGTTGTGTCTCCCCCTATGTTGTGCTCTTTTTTATATGTCTCGTCTAGATTCCTTTAGACAATTCTTGTTGCTTCTTTGGCATAAGATAATAAAGTAATTGAACATGTCGTACATATTCTTCTATTTGTACCTCTTTTCTTCTATATGTCGTTACATGTTATGTTGTATATGTGTTATTATTCATATATGTGCCCTTATGTAGTCTACTTGGATACTTGTGACATGGTAGCACAGATTCTTCACATCTCTTACGTGTTTTTTCCTCCATTGTGTTGTAGTTCTACTTCCTTTGGGGAATGATGGCATTTTATACTTGATATAATATTACATATTATCATATGTTCATACTAACCCCAAAGTTAGTAGATCCCTTCGTACTCTCATTTTGCCATGTGTTTGTTTCCCTTGAGGTGTTCTCTCTTAGGGGCATTTCATAGTGGAAACGTTCTTAGTGGATGCAATCACGCTTCTATTAAAGCTATTGCTCCCATTAAGGCATTTGAAATCAATTTAACATGGGGGCATACACTCCACTCACTTTTGCACACAAACACGTTGACAATTTGGTTTCCTCTATTGAACTACTCACAGTTCATGGGGACTTAACCTTTGTTCTTTTGGATCTGTCTTTGGACTACTAACAGTGTGGGAGGCCTGATCCTTGCTTTTGATCCCTCTTCAAATTATTAACAGTTTGGGAGGCCTAATTGTTGTTTGATTCTTCTTTTGTCTATTGTCAACCTGGGAAGCCTAATCTTGTTTTCAATCCCTTAAGGACACACACATACTTATGCATGGGTCATCTTTTCGATTCTTCTTTTTGGAACGTGGAGTTCCCTTGAAAATGAATCCTTTCAATGAATTGACTATCATGCCATAGACACTTGCTATACCATTTCGTTCATCTTCGATGGCTTGACTAGAATACCATACATGCTTGCTAGACCATTCAACGTCATCTTTTGTTGCAGCACACCTTTCTTTATTGTGTAGTTCACAATAAGGAAAACACAGCTTGTTGGGCAAGTTGGCTACACTTTTTCTTGTTAGTGACATCTCTCTTATTGTGGCTCTAGATATGATGAAGATTCAAACCTATTGAGGTCTTCATGGTTTCTTCATCTCCCTAGTCACGATAAGATCAACTCTTTCTTTTTTATCTACTTTACCGTGAGTTTTGAGTCCCACTAAAGTGGGGGCTAAATATACCATCTTAAAATGGACGCACTTCATATTAAAGATCTTTTAGCTTTTGTCCTTTAGTGACCTTGTGGACCATGGATGGATTCGTGCTCAATCATCTCTTTCTCTTGTTCTACCCCGTATCTTTCACTTTCACCAATGTAGTTTCTAAGACCTCAGGGTTGGCCCCCTGTGGGCCAAAACTAGAATAGGTCGACCTAGGTCGAGTTGTTCCTTGGGGATTTTGAATTTCGAGGCCAGTTTTGTCTTGGGGTTGTAAATTTAATAATCGAGTAGTCCTGTCGACTTTCTTTGTTTTTGCAACCGAAAACTAATATAAAAGGAAGCCTAAGCACTTCATTTTGACATCCACAAGCTATCCACATACATCATAGCAATCACGCATGCAAGGTCAAGCATTCAAGCAAGCAGATTTCCATAAGCATTCGAGGCATTTGAAGATTCAAGTTTGTGAGCACTTCCTCTTCAAGATCTAGCATTTTGCTGGCCACCAAGGGAAGAGATCTACATTGAGATATTGATCATCTTCTTCATTGATGCACACTTACATCCATGGCTCCATGAGCTGGTTTTGGTAGATCCATTGCATTTGTGGAGATTTCCTACATCCTTCATTGCGAATTCAAGATCTACAACATACAAGCGTTGTAAACCCTTACTGACAAAAATTTCTACAAGCAAGTTGAATACTTACATTTGTATTGCTTTTTGTAGGGCTTGACCAAGGCAAGCCCTCATCCACCCAAAATAAAATAAAACGTTTTACTGTGTGCAAGAGTAGGAGAGCAGAATTAAGACCACGAATCTGAAAATCAATCGTCAAACCATTTCGAAGAAGTCAGGTCGACTTTGCTATTGTGCCCTAGGAACACAATGACTTCATTGAAAAGCGTTTGAAACATGTTGCACCAGGTCAACGTCTTCTTGAGGCCCTGAGAAAGACAACATTTTCTTGGTTTTATGTTGTGATAGCGAATCCGAGTCAAAAGTTCTGTCAGAAGTTCAAGTCTGCAATTTTTGGAGCGAAAAGGCATATTCCTCTACACATTTCAAGGTGAGTACTCTATCATTCATTTCACTTTTTAGTCTAGACCTTTTTCATATCTTAATCAAGTTAATTGCTTACATCTAACACTTAAATCTATCTTACACTTCTCATTATGTCAATTAGCTCAATTGCACATTTACATTTTTACATCTTTAATCAAATCCTACATTGTATGAAACATAACTTGCTCATGCACTTTCTTGATATAATTAGAGTTTATAGTTAGCCTCTCTTTATCCCTTTGGGTTTTTGTTACATCCTAATTTTTGGCTCAATTTTAAATGTTCCTTTATAGCCATTGAGGCTTTATGCAAAGTTGAGTGACTAATTAAATTAGTTTTAAATTAAAGCATAAACAAGTTTTGAAGGGACCCGGAACCCCTTACAAAAACATAAGATATACGGGAAGTATCACCAAGTTTTACAAGGACTTAAAACCTAAAGTTCGCAACAAAGCATCAAAAAACCAGGTTTTACAGGGACCTGAAACCAAAATTTAAATGAAGTATTTACCCAGGTTTTACAAGGACCTGGAACCTGGAGTCAAAACCGTAAAAAGCTGGAAATAATAGTAACAACAGAAAACAAAACCAACAAACCGACCTAAGACTAGACACCTGCAAACTAGACCAGTGACTAGATTAGCTCTTTAATGACCTTTGCTAATTCCTTGCCAGCCTCCGCTGTACTCTGAAGGATCTCTTCTGCAGCAAAACCAAGATCCTCTCCAGCCGCCTTCTTAGTACTCTGTCTTGTTCTTTTGCTCGGCCCACCAAGGATCTTTGCCACCACAACCTCAGGAAACTGATTAAATTAGTTATTCATTATGGTTTCATGTGAAAATGAAGTGTTGGTTATTCATTGTGAATTCATGGGAAAATAAAATCGTTGTGACGTTATATGAATTGGAAATGAATGGCTAATTCGATTATATGCTATGGTAATTTTGACTTCGAAAAATGATGAGCAATATGTTGTTACCATGATAAATTTTCACTTGTAGGAACACGATGAAGGGGGGAAGCATTGCCAAAGAAGAATTGGGCATGGGAGCACCACCTATCATTGGGAAAATAGGTATGAGTCCTAAACCACCATGGCCAAGGGTAAACGACTATGTAGGAAAGAGTATACCTTGCACGACTATGAGCTAACTAGTCTAACTTATATAATTAAATAATTACTCAAGCATAAATCAAATTGAGAACACTATTTACCTTTAAGTAATATCTTTTTATGTTTTAATATTATCTTATGTCAACGACCCCTATATGTTATGTTTTTATACTACTATATGTTCTTATATTTCTCCAACCTTGGCTTTAGTCTTAATATTATTCAACTTGAGCAGCCATATTTCTCTACTTCATTTTATTGGCCTTATATTATTTTCGGTGACCACATTAATATTTTTGTCGCATTGAATCGATGGTCTTGTATCTTGTAACTCCTTACCACCTTTGTAATCTTTCTCGTAACCAAGCATGCAACTAAGAAGGCTAAGTCCTTGAGAAAAAGCTCATCGAGAATATACAACATTCTCATCTCTGGCAGAAGCATGTGCCACCGTGTGCAGAATTGTTTCTTTCTTTTCACTTTCATTCTTGCTTGGCAATCATCCCTGCAAGTTATATGCACCTTCTACAGGCGATAGAATTCAGCTTAATCATTATTGCAGTGCCTAATTAGAGCGGTAGTAGCCAATCGTGCATCCTTGCTCCCATAGCCTTCGATGTTTGGGTAACCTAAGTTATCAATCAAATTGTTCAAGTCGTGCAAGAATCAACCACCATTTCAAGTGATGATATCATCATTGCTAGCTTATGTTCATATTTTCAAATGATATTTTGAGGCAAATCTGAAGCCATTCATGAAATATTGATTAGAATCAACCATGCTATGAATCGATTTCTCTCTTTATCCACACATTGTAAGAATGATTTAGAACTGTGGCATTCTCTCATTAAAGAAACTTCTCTCTCCATGATCATGAATACTAGAGCATAACTTATACAGGGATATTTGAAGATGTATCTTTTGAGATAAGAAATAACACCTTGTCATCAGTAACTTAGCAAGTAATACGATATGTTTAAATTCCGTGTCAGCTCATGGTAGTTCATTGTTTGGGTCTTGTTGTCTAGTCGAGTGGTGGATTGACACTCTAGCACCAGGATGCTCTGTGGCTAGATAGTGGTGTCCCGAGCCTAATCCTAGGGTAGGGAGGACCCTTCTCAGTAGAGATTGCGTGAGGATACTTAAGGGTCCATGGTTGGGAGGTTAAGCCCTTGCCAATGCTTCTCCTCTCCACCAGACGTAAAGACTTGCACAAGATAGAGATGTGATCTAAATTCAACTATCTTCTAGTAACGGGTATTTTACTTTTATGAATTTCAAATTTCAAGTTGAAGATATGTTAGATGGTTAACATCATTTAAACAGTTATTTCCTTCTCAGTTATTTTCTTATAATCACTAGCTCTCTTCCATTTGAATGTGTAAAGTAGTTGAAAATTTGTATTCACATGATTATGAAGGTAACGTATCTTGATTAGTTGATAATGATCTCTCCTTCCATTAAGTAATGTTTAGTTATGATAGTAACTATATATATATAGAATCGTTGGTTAAATGCTCTTCCAATAGTTGATTAAGGCAATTTAGTTAATCTGGTATAATAGTTGATATCTTTCATATGAACATGTAAAATAGTTGTTATAACTACCTTCTCATGTGATGATATGGAAAGTAACTATCTCAATGTTATGATAGTTTGCTCGCTAAGACCCAAAAAAGGGGTTTTTACAGTTTTGCTAGTCTAACTTGGGTTATATTGAGAGTTATGTTTGGAAGCCCCTCTTTCAATTGTATTGAATGTTAGTGCGGAAATGGTTAGTTAATGAAGTCACCTCACATAGTTTATATTACAAACTCATTGACCCTACCTCATTTTCACCACTAAACATGTGTATATGTACACACACACACACACACACACACACACACATGTATGTGTATATATATATATATATATCTTATGTTTTATATATAGTGGTAATACATGAGATATTAATATATATGTAACATATTCCTCAATCCCTCTATAGCCCCTCAAGACAATAAGTTGTGTAGGGAGAGGTGGAGTAAATCCTTAGAAGGTAAGTAACTCCTAAGAAAGGTTAGGGAGGAGGTCCCAAACCCTTATAGGAACCTATTGTAGACTAGTGTCAAGCGCCCTACAAATGAGAGAAGTGGGCTTCAATACGTTAATTACCAAATATATAATCGATTATTCATTGTTTTAAAAATTTGCATTGATTTGGTTGCGTCATAATGTGTGTTAAACATTGGGAATTGACCGCCCCCTAGTTGAGGACACATTACAAGTGGTATCAGCACATAACCCTGCCATCCTATTGGGAGTAGTTAATGCAAACCAATGAAATAATGGAGTAAAGCCAAGATGAATGAACAATTAGCCAATGAAATGAGGAATAAGTCATTAAAACATACCACACTATAATATAGGACTCCAGTCTCTATCTATCATTTCATATTTTGTAATCATATGCAGTAAATTCAAAACTATTAACCAGGCATACATGTAGGCGGAAAATCAATAATATGTAATATCTAGTATTAGCACCATGAATTTGATTCTCCATCTTCTAATGTCTTTGAAGGATATGGAGTTTGTGAGGGGAGTAACAAAGTAAATCATTCACATATCAAGAGGGTCTTAACATAGGTATCGACCTTTAGGGAGCCCATTTGTAAATTATTTCCATGTCTTATTCATGGTAATTCTACCATCTTTCGTCAAGATTAACAAGAAAGGAAGATAGATTCATGAAATCTAAAATGAGCAAAGTTGTGATGTATTTGTTCAATCTTCACAATGAATTATTATAAGTTTAGATAAATATTGATTCCATGGTGTGTATACATTTTATGTATATATATATATATATATATAAAGTGATAGCATGTTAAGGTCTATTGCTAGCTAGGGAGTTTCAAGACCCAAACCCTAATTTGTGTTAGGGTTTATGTTTTCTAGGTCAAGCTATAGAAGTTAGAAAAAGAAGTCATTACAATGGGTAAGTTTGAAAAGCTGTGTAGAAACATTTTTGGTAATTTTTACTTATTTATGGAAATTGTAATTGGAATATGTTGAAATGTCAAACTATTATTATAAATACTTATATGGTGCGATTGTTGTGTTAGGAGTAGACCAACCTTGAGGTTGTCTTGGTTGTGCTCCAAATAATAGAGATTGAGTAGCAGAGCACACATAAGGGTTTGTTGTTATGATAGGAGTATCCTAATTACCTTGACAGTAAGAGTACCCTACAACCCACATAATTATGGATATGAACATCTCAAACTCTTGTGAAGAAAGAATTAAAGGGTTTGGAAAGTATTCACAATTGAGGCCATTTAGGATTGGAAAGATTTGTTAAGGATATAGCTTCATTCGGCTTCAAGCATTCTTATATTTGTTATGGATTTAATATATTGTTGAATGTATATGTATATATATGTTTGTGATAATACAGATATATATATATATATACATACTCTATTGTTTAACAAATATATATATATATATATATATATATATATATATAATTGTATAGATTATTATTAGTCACAATATATTAATATATATTCTTACATACACAAAAGGAAATATAAGGTATCGGCAGATTAGTCTAAACTGGCAATTAGTATTCATGAGGCCGATACTCTAAGCAGAGTCACAATCATGAAAGGTTGTGTGCCACAGGGGAAGTCACAACCTTTCATGACCGTGACCCTCGGATGTCATATTTAGTAAAGCATTGAGTTGATACAACAATCATCACAATTCAGAATTAATATATTCAAAGAAATCGATCAATTCAGAATTCACATTCAAGGATTTTGATAAGTATCAAAAGCATACTTCAATAATCAGTATTCAAGCCTACTCAAATACAGGTTAGATTATTCTCTAGAAAAGATCTTTATTTAACATGGTATTAGAGCCTAACTAGAGAAAAATCATAAAGCAGATTCGTTCCTCTCCTTGTATTAGTCAAACTCAATCTCAATCAAAATGGTGAACGGAATCAGAGTAGAAGACAAATTGGAAGGGATTGTAAACTTCTCTTCATGGAAAATTTGAATTGTAGCCTTCCTTGAAGAACTTAAACTAGATTCCTTCATAGAAAAAAATATTAAGATGCTTGAAGAAGAATCAGAAAAAACAACTTGGAAAAGACGTAACAGTAAAGGTAAGAAGATTATAATTGACGCCATAAGGGATCACATACTTCCCTCCATAGCAAGATTGAAAACAGCCTATGAAGTATTTAAAACTATAAAATATACATTTGAAATAAACAATGCAAGCAGAATACTAACATTAAAACATCACCTCCTGAATATAAAAATAAACAAAGGAGAGTCAATGACAACTTAGTTCTTAAGAATCTCAGGGATAAGAGACCAACTTGCTACTTTTGGAAACAATGCAGATGACAAGGAACTTACACTAATTGCAATAAGAGGCTTACCTATATCATGGGAACCCTTCATTCAATGTGTAAGTCGTCCCTCACTTCCAAAATTTGATCAACTCAACAATGAGAGCATTCATGAAGAGGAATCCCGATTAATCTCAAGAGGAATTTGCACAAATAAACAAGGGGAGATTCAAGCCCTACATACCAACAACAAAGGGAAGAAGAGGAAGTTCAAACCAAAAAGAGGAAATAATTCTCAATATCACAAAGAAAAGGATCTATCCAAAGTTCAATGCTATCGATGTGATAAATTTGGTCACGTCCGAAATTTTTTCCTGAATGGAAGAAAATTCAAGCTGCTATATCTGAATCTCATGAAGTGGAAAATCCTCTATTTTATTTAGCTTTGTCAAGTGAATAAAATACAAGTAATAATACTTGGATAATAGATAGTGGAGCTTCCAGACACATAACTAGATTCAGAAATCAGTTTGAAACATTCAAAGAGTATTTCACAGAGGAACTCACAATTGGCGATAATTTTTCTTATCCAGTAAAAGGAATTGAGACCTGCTCCTTACAAATAAAAACAGGAGAGACTCTTCAACTAAAAGATGTACTATTTGTACTAGGAATAAAAAGAAACCTAATTTCCATTTCAGGCCTAGCTGACCAAGATACTGTGTCTCCTTCAATGAGGATAAAGTGTTACTATGCACTAAAAACTCCAACATTAAGAACGCCTTTAGTGTAGGATCAAGAGATGGAAGCTTGTACAAAATATATATTAAAGCAAAACAAGCAGCACTAAATCATGAAGTCCATAATTCAAATGAACTTTGGCATAGAAGATTAGGACACCTTGGCTTTAGTGCTCTTCCAAACATAGGAAAAAACACTATAGGCATACCTAATCTCAAATCTGATCACATTAGTATTTGTAAATGGTGTCCCCTAGGAGAAAATAAGAAAGGATACTTTCCTTTAAGTAAACACAAGTCAAAATTGTACTAGAACTCATCCACACTGATTTGTGTGGACCCATGTCAACACCTTCACTAGGGGGGTTGTTGTACTATGTAATATTCATTGATGATTACTCGAGGAAAACTTGGATATACTTTCTAAAACTTAAAGAATCTAATGAATTTTTACAAAAACTCAAAGAATTTAAAGCCCTAGTGGAAAATCACACTGGAAAGAAAATAAAAACATTAAGATCAAATAATGGAGGTGAATACACATCTGACATCTTCAAAGAATTCTGTATTTCTGTTGGGATTAAGAGGGAGACTACAGTACCGTATAATCCTCAACAAAACAAGGTTGCAAAAAGAAAAAATAGAACTATTATAGAAGCAACAAAAGCCATGATTCATGATCAAAATCTCCCTATGCCTTTTTGGGCCAAAGCAGCAACTACAGCAGTATACATTCAAAACAAAAGCCGACATGTAACATTAGAAAATATAACTCCGAAGAAGCCTTCACAGGGAACAAACCATATCTTAGTCATCTAAGAATTTTCGGTTGTCCAGTCTACATTCACATTCCCAAAGAGAGAAGGTCTAAATTAGAACCTTCCAGAAAGAAAGGCATATTCGTTGGCTACAGTGAAACAATTAAGGGATACAGAGTATATGTTCCAGGACAAAAGTCTATTGAAATCAGTAGGGATGTTAAGTTTGACAAAGATATCGCTTTCAAAACATCTTTAAACAAAGAAGACGAGGAAGTTGAGAATTAGAGGGAATTCATCATAGAAGATGATCATAATAATGAGAATCAGAGAGAGAACACTATAGAAGATAACTCAACTGGAAATCTGAGGGAGAGCCTTTCAGAAGACAGAGACACACCTGCATCTAATGCTGAGAATGATTAAGTTTTAAATCGCAAGAAAAGACCACTATGGGCAAGGAAAATGATTGAAGAGAGCAATGTGGAACCAAATGAGGTTTCTAGAGAATATTAGAAAACACGAAATCAAAAATGCTATGTTGTTTTATTGACAAAACTCACAAAAACATAACCAACTAATGTTGAGGAGGCCTTAAAATGTCAAGCATGGAAAGATGAAATGGTAGAGGAATATTAGTCCATTCTAAACAATGACGTCAAAGATATTGTTCCTATACCTAAAGACGAATCAGTTGTATCCTCAAAATGGTTGTTTAAAATCAAATATGCACCTGACGGAAGCACTAAAAAGAACAAAGTCAGATTTGTTGCAAGGGCATTTTCTCAAAAGGCCGGAATTGATTATGAAAAAACTTTCACTCCAGTTGCACGTTATACTTCAGTAAGAACAATAATTGCCATTGCTACATCCAAAGGATGGAAAATACATCAAATGGATGTAAAGGCAGCTTTCTTGAACAGTGTCATTGAAGAGGAAGTATATATAGAACAACCAAGAGGATTCACTACACATGATCATAAACTATACCTATGTAAACTAAAGAAAGCCCTCTATGGGTTGAAGCAAGCTCCCAGGGCTTGTTATGAGAGAATAGACAACTATCTTCTCAACTTGGGATACTCCAAGAATGAAGCTGATCCGAATATATATTTCAAAATATCTAATAATGACATGTTGATACTCGTTCTCTATGTCGATGACTTGTTGACAACTAGTGCAGATCATCTTATAGCCAAATGTAAACAGGACCTCATAGCTGAATTTGACATAAAGGATCTAGGTCTTCTACATTATTTTTTGGGTCTAGAAGTGCGACAAAAGGGCAATTACATCTTCCTAAATCAAGAAAAAGTACACTACAGATATATTGACCAGATTTGGGATGATGGATTGTAAGCCGCTATTTACTCCAATGGAAACTAATTTTCATAAACTTAGGAGTGAAGCAGCAGACTCAGAATTAGTAGATCCTACTCGCTATCAACAAATTGTTGGATCCCTTATGTACTTGTAAACACTCGACCAGATATCTACTATGCTACAAATGTATTAAGTCACTTCATGTGTGAGCCTCAGAAGATTCATCTAATGGGTGCCAAACATATTTTAAGATATTTAAGAGGAACTATTGGACTTGGATTAAAGTATGATAATACTAAGCTACAACTTCAAGGGTATTTTGATTCTGACTGGGCAGGCTATACTATTGACCATAAGAGTAAAACAAGGTGTTATTTTAGTCTTGGATCAGCTATGATATCTTGGTTCAGTAGAAAATAGTCAACGGTTGCTCAGAGCTCTACAAAAGTAGAATATATAGCAGCTTCCATGGGAGCACACGAAGCAGTATGGCTAAGGGAACTTTTATACGGATTACTTGGAAAACCACTAGAATCCACCATAATTCATTGTGACAATCAAATCTGTATTAAACTTTCAGTTAATCCAGTTTTTCATAACAGGTCTAAAAATATAGAGATTTCTTACCACTATATAAGGGATACGGTAGACAGAAATGTTATCAAACTAAAGTACATTAGCGCTAAAGAACAAAATGCAAACATCTTCACCAAACCTCTAGCAATGTTGAAACTTGAATACTTCTGGAACAAACTTGGTATAACCAAACTGTAATTCAATATTATGTAAAATTGTTATTGAATATTTAATAAAATCAATATTGCAATATTATGGATATGTCATGGCAAGAAAGGTGACGATCTTTCATGCGGTGAGGTCACTATTGTAAGGTGATGATCTTAACAATAGTTTGACTTCTTGTCATGTATCTCTGAAATTGTTGAAATACATGACGACAAATGTATCAAGATTGACTACATTGGATTAATAATCCGGAATGCTTTGATTTATTGATACGGTGTTTATCACTGGATTCAATTCTGATTTAGACAAGAATAGTGATAATGGTTTAGACAAATGCATCCTAGTAGTATGCTCTCAATCCTCTTTTCTTCTAAGAGGGAGTGTCAAGGATATAGCTTCATTCGGCTTGAAGCATTCTTATATTTGTAATGGATTTAATATATTGTTGAATGTATATATATGTTTGTGATAATACAAATATATATACTCTATTGTTTTATATATACATATAATTGTATAGATTATTATTAGTCACAATATATTTTTATATATTCTTATATACAAAAGGAAATATAAGGTATCGGCAGATTAGTCTAAATTGGCAATTAGTATTCATGAGGCTGATACTCTAAGGAGAGTCACGATCATGAAAGGCTGTGACTCCCCTTGGCATTTGCCATGGGGGAAGTCACAACCTTTCATGACCGTGACCCTCGGATGTCATATTTATTAAGACCGATGGCTGTTGCATTAGACAATCAATAACCAAGGCATTGAGTTGATACAGCAGTCATCCCAATTCAGAATTAATATATTCAGAGAAATCGATGAATTCTGAATTCACACTCAGGGATTTTGATAAGTATCAAAAGGATACTTTAATAATCAGTATTCAGGCCTGATCAAATACAGGCTAGATTATTCTCAAGAAAAGATCTTTATTTGACAAGATTGATGTGTGTATTTTCAACAACTAGTAAGCGATCACTTGAGTTCCTTTGAACACAAAATGAATCACGTTTTAAAGGTGTGAATCCAACAAAGGAACTGACTTTGCCAAGGACATTTGATTGTTATGAAAGAGCTTTCTTGTCATCTTGAAACAAACTCAATATTAGAAGCATGTTGGTAAAGTGATATATCTACAAGTTCACCACTAATAGCCGATTCTGAGATCCTCGAAGCCAGACCCAAGTAACTGATTACTCGAGAACCTTTGTCAACCCTTTTTTGCTGCTTGGGAAACTCATTAAAATGTGGTAGGTTAAACATCAGATTTTGAAATTTCTCAAGACACTTGTTTTCTATGCAAGAGCTCTCTTATCATCTTGTAAAGGTGTCGACATTAGACCCATGTCGAGAAAGGGCTAGATCTACAAGTCTTGAATTGTAGCCAATTCTAAAAACCTCCCAAAATCATCCATTTCAAAGCCCAATAAGGGATCCCTCAAGTACATCTATCCCTTGGGTTGCTTGGGTGATGTCGTGATATTTATGGTAGTTGCAAACTTTTAGCATCAAGATACCAATGCATGGGAATCAAACTAATAATTTACTGACTTGTAATACCCGCCACCACGTGTCTTTGAGGCATAATAATGTGGTGCAAATAGATTCAATGCAATCATGGAACAATGCAATTAGAAAGGGGGATCTACAACATTGAGAGTACTCATCTATTGTAGGGTCATCATGTAATACATACATATATAAATGTATGTGCATATCTATTAAATTAATGTATATACATATCCATATGTATAAATGTACATACATAAATTGTAACAAACAATTTTTCATATTGAAAACAGGGACAGTTTAAATAAAGATTTTTCCAACATTCATTGAATAGATAACTGAAATCCTTTTCATATGACATTAACTGTTTTAACAAATAACTGAAATAACCATAACCATATCAATGATCATCCAAAAATAATTAGTTTAACGATTAACTGAAAAATAACTATATCCATGATCAGCTGATATAACTAGATTAACGATTAACTGAACATGTTCAACTGAAATAACTATATTAACGATCAACTGAAAATAATTATATCTCTAACTAACTGAATTAACTAAATTATTGATTAACTATCCTTTCTACATACAAGTAAGTAAATGCTTATCAAGAAAAGAAGGAAAGAAACATACAAGTATCATCCGGAAGGTTTTTAGCTGGTTGTGCAAGCCTTGGTTTTGGTAAAAAGAGAAGCATTAACATATGTTTAACCTCCCAACCTCAGACCATACTTATCCCCACACAATCTATTGAATTAGAAAGGCCCTCCCTACCTCGGGATCGAGCTTGGGATGTTCTTAGTCTAGCCACCTGAGCATCCTGGTGTTTAGAATGTCCGCATAGTTATGAAATGGACATGTCTACATCACTGGCACCTCTAACATCAAGTGATCATTAGATGGCAAGCATGCCCTTAAACTACCTTGGCCAAGGATTTCTGATGGGTTCATCGACCCGATCACCAATGCTCAACTTGACAACAAGTTACATTACAGGGATGAGCATGAGCTATTATGTAAGATTTATTTATTTTGATTTAAAGTATCAAGTTTGATTTCATTTTTTTTATCCTTGCAGGATTTCATCTCACCTCTTCACCTTTTTTCGCGGCTACACAGCCGGTGGGTCCTAGGTGTTCGGAATTTTAGAGCATCCGACCCTGTTATGTTAATTTAAGGCAAATGGTTGCTTCCAGCATTTCACATTCTGTGATTAAAGACTTGCAGAAATAATTTCATTGTATTTTAACTTCCATTGGTTAACAACTTATGATTCCATTGGTTAAACAATCTGTGATTTGAGTAAAATAAAGATTGCAAAATTTATTGTTTAATTCTATTCTCTATTGGCATGATGACTTATGAATCCATACTACAATTACTTGGCTTTCACTTGTCATGCAACAATACTAAACTACAAGAAGTTCAATCTGTAAAATCGAATACTGAACTTGATGCTATGAAATTCAATGTTTCTAAACAAGAAAATCAAATTGAAAGGATTGTGTTTGGTTGTTTCACATAACCTAAACAAGTCGAAAGTATTGCCTTGCTAGCACCCAGCTATTTCATCACACTTAACTTGCAATATCTAACTGGAAAACGTAGCAAACAGGGTAGTCGGGTGTTTGAAATATGATATCTGCCTTCTTCTCACGGCATCCATTAAAAGGAACAAGTCGTGACTTCTTAGCTTCCGTAACATGAGAATATTTGTAAATTTATTATGCCAACTATTTAATCGGCTATAAACAAGGAAGGAATAAAAATGGAAAAAAAAATTGGAAGGTTATAATTCGAATATTATGATAATTTGAATATTATCATAATTTTATATTTATATATGTACATGTCAATATGTTAGTAAGGTGGCATCGTTATATTATAAGAAAATAATTTAACGGTGTCACTTCATTTTTATATTTATATGTACGTGCATATATATATTATAATAATATGGAAAATATGGTGAAAGATCATTTTAAATCCTTTGAGGTACTTTTTATATTTTAACTCAATTATTTTATGTTTCTCAAATTATTTATTTAAATAGCTCATGCAGGTCCCACAAATGTATGCTATGTTCAAGTAGTTAAGTTCTTACCAAAGAGGTTTAAGGTCATACCTGTCAATCCTGTTGATTGGACTAAACAAGTATCCCATTCCGATGATCCCGTTTAGCAATGCTTCCCCCCCCTTCATCTTCTCCTACAATCACCCATGAAAACACCTCCACCATAATAACAATTCCATAATAATTTTCATATAAACATTTACAAGACTTTAAATTATTAATCATAATTCCAGAATCAAGCAATTGCTAACATCATATAACAGTTAATGGTTAATGACCATCTTCATTAACAATTAATACAACGGATATTAATAACTACCTACTTCACATGATCATGAAAGAAAAATCCATTAAATCCGACAGTTATGAGCAAGTTTATAATTAGGTCAAAATTTTGGGCTGTAACATAAATATAGATATAGACAAGCATACATATTAACATGTATTATGTATGTAGGTATGTATGACTGTACATATGTGTCTGACTTGTGGACTCCTCTTCCTAACATATATCAATGGCCCACACCATTATGAGATTGCATAGAATCGGTTTGCACATGATAATCTCGCCTCATGAAATACATACATATGTTGTATATATTATTATATAGACATACATAAATACATATATATGTCTATATATGTATGTAGGTTGGTATGTATGTATGTGGATGTATGTATAAATATATACATGCATCTAGCTCTTTAGTTGCTTGGGAGAATTACTAGCATTTGAGGTAGTTGTTGCCTACTAGAATCAAGCTGCCAATGCATTTGAATCAGACTAATAACTTACATAAAGAGATTGTCTCAATTGGAAGCTTCCCCCTACAATGTGGTTCTCTATCATGACCATGCTACTATGCAAACAGATTCAATGCAAATCTCAAAATGGTGTAGGAAATGGATGTGCATTAGGAAGGGGAACACATAGCTAGGGCAATGCTTAATTGTTCTTCAGCCATCCCATCTTATCATAGTCCAAACCTAGTAATACATAGAAACAAATACATATGTGCATTAGATATATACATAGATATATTATGTATGTGTGTATACATAGTACATAGTATACACATATATATCCATAGATATATATAGTATATGTATGTAGCGTGTATATATGTACATACTTGCCTACATATGCCTATAATATATGGGTGTGTATATGTGTGTGTGAGTGTACATAGCTATAGACATATATAAACATAGGGGTGTCTGTAGACCATGGCAACCCACCCCCTACAACACATCTTGGAGACATCACCAGAAATGTCCATATGCAAGCTTTTTTTGGCCATCGTCTCCTAAGTCTCCCAACCAAAAATTGATATCTCCCACAAGAAAACTTAGGGAAAAACGTGATATAAAGGAAATAAATTAAATATAACTCACATAATGCACTGATATTTTGGATGATAGAAAAATCCATGCAACGTTATAGTGATCGTAACTACTGACACTAGATGTTTTGAAAGACATAAATAGTTGTTTAAATATATCCTCTCAATGTAATGGTTTAAAGAGAAATTGTCTTCACTATTTAGGGTTCTCGTCTAGCTTATTTATTGTTTGTTATCAAAGTTCTATCTCATGATATTTTGTGAAAATTATTAAATTATATTAAAAATATGGCATCTCTAGGTACTCTCGTCTCTTGGTGACTATGGTATAACATGCTTACATATTTATATGTACACATATAATATATGTATGTATATGGGTGTGCTTGTATTTGTATATACATGTAGATGTATGTATGCATAATATGTATGTGTATGTATCTATGTACATTGTATATGCTTGTGTATAATATATTTACATCAACGTATACATACACATATATGGATATATACATTCATAGACATACATATATACATATGTATGCATATATGTGTATATATGCATTTCTACGTATGCATGTATGTATGTTTAAAATATATGAATGTACATATATGTATATATGTGTAAATATTTATATATATATGAATGCATGTAGACGTGTGTGTGTGTGTGTATTATATACATAAATATATTTATAGACATACATACATATATAATGTATCTGAGTATCTATAATATACATAAACTAAGTTATTTGTTTTTTAAGCCTCTTGTAGAATAACCTCTGGTTGGTGTTCACTTGAGAGTGTTAGCACTATCAAATGTCACAAAACTTTGCGCAAGCTAGTGAGTCAGTGGCTATCCTCTTAATATTCCTTTGTTTCAAAACAGGAGAATTTTGTCGAAAACTTGATTGCCAGCATGGAATCAGAACCACTCTGCAATGAAGTTGACTACTACACTATAACAGCATCCTTGAAACACCATGGAATATAGCCAACATCCATACAGAGTTTGTACAGAACTTTTATATGATAGAACCTTTATAATTACAGCATGTTTTCTTGTTCTTGAATTCTCTTATACAATAACCTCTGTTTGATGCTCACTTGAGAGCGTTAACAATCATTCAATGCCACAAAACTTTGTGCAAACTAGTGAGCCGGTAGCTATTCTCTTAAAACTCCTTTGATTCAATACTGGAGACTTTGTTTAAACGAAAATTGACAGCATACGGTCAGAACTACTCCACAATGAAATTGACTACTACATTAATACTGCTTCCTGAGATCTGTCATAAAAGCTTATAATGCCAATTAACCTATCAAATTTATATATTCATTCTATGCTATTTTAAATCTTGTTTACTGCTAATTTATGCAGTAGAAATGCAAATTTCATGTCAAAGTTTTCCCTAATTGATGCAAAAGATTTACCTACATATTTTAAAACAAAGGTATGAGTACAAATCCAAGAAAGCAAAAGCATGTACAATTAGCCAAGAAAACTTTAATCCCATTGAATCCTACATTTTGCAAGAGTAGTGCGCACCAAAACACGAGCAAGCAGTGCCTGTTTTTGAATCTTCTTTTCCTCCAATTGAGAAATTTGTGCACATTCTTCTGATGAAAGCAACCCTTTATATGCATCAATGAGAGTTCTATCTTGCACCTCTTCCGGATGCAAATACCAAAAGTGAACCTCCCTGCAAATAGAGAGACTGGAAATGTTAGACCCTAATATTATACTATATAAGTGGATTTTCAAAAGTATTGCAATCTAGAAAACCTTCCCAAACCTAACCCTTCAATAGAATGGAAAGCAAGTCATTGTTCTATTTTAGCAAGTTTGAAATAAATAGGGGTCTCATAGTATGATATAATGTATGAGTTGGCTTCTTTGATAAATTAGCATATGTAACATTCATTGCAAAGGAATAATGTCATATACTATTTCTCTACTTTTTATGAGAACTTTGATGACAAGGTCTCTCCAATAAGTGAACAATGTCAAAAGAAAAAGTCATTGACATTTCAATATAGAGATAATACATGAGGCAGAAAGAATAACAAATCGACAATATAATATTTTTTCTGCCCCATATAATTCTTATGGATGTAATTCTGTATGCCCAAAGTGAACTAGGACTCATGCAGAATTTTCTGAATCATAACAGTGCAAACTGTAAATCTGATCCATTATGTGCCTATAAGTTATAGGTCATCTTTCTTGTACATCAATTCAACATACTATGAAAGCTTCACAAGATATAAGTGAGAAACATAGTTACAATGGTAGAAGCTTGAGTATGAATGCTCAGAAAATATAATTTTACATCAAAACAACAGAAACTAAAACAGAACTAAGTAAATGATCTGGATTTCAGTAATCTAAACATACTTTTATGTCATTGAACCTCTAGGAACAGGTGCACTAACCCTCTAGAGGTACATTAAGAAACTAGAGAATAGAACATATAATTAAGGTAAGACATCTCTCTGTATAGCTCCCATGGACAGATCAAACAATGTTGCAAATGGAAGTTGATGTTGATGAACTGCTATCAAATACATGACCAGATTTCTAACCAGAGTTAGTATTGAAGAGGTCCTCAATCCTAGGGCCAGTGGAACATTGATGTTTGGCACTGTAAACACAAAGTTCTATAGTAAACCGCATTGGCAACAATACTAGGTTTTGCACAATGGTGCTGGAAATTTTGGCACTATAGCACTACATTAAGTGCTAGAATAGGAATCAGATAGGCACAATAACTGGGATTCAGGTTTGAGCCCAAATAAGATATCAGGTTGATGTTAGAACTTGCATCGTACCACTACCAAATTAGCAAAACTTCGACAAGAAACATGTTACACCCAAATTTTGACCTAGTTTTAAAAATTTCTCATAGTCGTTGGACTGTAGGTAGTTGTTTATATCCATTGTATTAACTGTTAATGAAGATGGTCGTTAACCATTATTTGTTATATGATGTTTAGCAGTTGCTTGATTTTGGAATTATGGTTAATAATTTAAAATCTTTTAAATGTTTATATGAAAATTATTATTGAACTGTTATTATGGTGGAAGTGTTTCACGGGTGATTGCAGGAGAAGATGAAGGGGCGAAGCATTGCTAAATGGGATCAATGGAATGGGATACTTGCTTAGTCCAATCAACAAGATAGACAGGTATGACCTTAAAACTTCTTTGGTAAGGACCTAACGACTTGAACTCAGGATACATCTATAGGACCCACGTGAGCTATTAAATAAATAATTCAAGAAATATAAAATAATTTAAACTAAAATATAATACGTACCTCAAAGGATTTTAAATGATCTTTTACCATATATATATATATATATACATATACATATACATATACATATACATATACATATACATATATATATATAGATATAAAAATGAAGTGACACCCTCATATTATTTTCTTATAATAAAATGATGCCACCTCACCAATATATTTACATGCACATGTATAAATATAAATCATAATAATTTTCGAATTATAACCTTCCAACTCTTTTTTCCATTTTTTTCTTATTCTTTCCTTTGTTTGAAACTGATTGAACACTCGGTGTTTTTAATTGGAAAATATTCTTTAAGTTACAAAAGCCAAAGAGTCTTTTTAAAACCTTTTTATATCATGAGTCGGGAGAGCCAAAGACGCAAAAGCACACATTCCCGTTTCTTTTCCTTTTAATATCGCATTCTTCCTTGCTTATTGCGGCTCCATTCATAATCGATACTCTGCTACACATCTATCGAATATCTGCAAGACCATTGAAACCTTTTTCCATTTCATAGCATCGTCATTCTAATGCTCTCTGCCATTTATGCTCTTTTCTTGCTGATGATTTAAGTAGTTATACATTGTGGCTACGTCTACAAGCAACTGAAGAAGAGCTGATTACCAATCAATTTGCAAGACTTCAAACAGTTCCGAATTTATATCGGGTCATGTGATAATCATTTCCAATTTATGTTATTCCAATATTTTTACAAATCGATTTCCATAGCTGCAGCTGTAGTTTATCCTCATTTATAACTAAATAACTTTAGGGAGTTGCTTACCAATAAGCATAGTGAAGTGTCTATAACATGGAATCATAATTTATTCTTGCCAATAGACCTTGGAATTAGATGATAATTATTTCTGCAATTTTTTTCTTTTAAAGAATATAATCATGTAATCACAGATTGTGAAATGCTAGAAGTTATAATATTCATAAATCAATAAGAGCCAGTTGCTCTAAAATTTCGAACACTCAAGACTCACCGGCTGTTTAGCTATGGAAAAAGGTGAAGAGGTGAGATGAAATCTGCAAGGATAAAAAAAGTGAAATCAGACTTGATACATTAAATCTAATTAAATAAATTTTACTTAATAGCTCATACTCGTCCCTGATAATGTATCCTGTTGTCAAGTCGAGCGGTGGTGATCAGGTCATTGAACCCATCAAAAAACCTTGGCCCAGGTAGTTTAAAAGCATGTTTGCCATCTAATGATCACTTGATGTTAGTGGTGCCAGTTATGCAAACATGTCTGTCCATAACTATGCGGACATTCTAAACACCAAGATGCTCAAGTGGCTTGACTAAGAATATCCCAAGCCCAAGCCCGATCCTGGGGTAGGGAGGGTCTTTCTAATTCAATAGATTGTGTGGGGATAAGTATGGTCCGAGGTTGGGAGGCTAAGCCTAAGTCAATGTTCTCCTCTTACCAAAAGTCGAGGCTTGCACAACCAGCCAAAGACCCACTAGATGATACTTGTATGATTCTTTTCTTCTTTCCATGATAAGCATTTACTTTCTTGCATATAGAAAAGATAGTTAATCGTTAATCTAGTTATTTCAGTTGATCATAGATACAGTTATTTTCAGTTAATCGTTAACCTAGTTATTTCAGTTGATCACAGATACGGTGTACTTTCAGTTAATCGTTAAACTAGTTATTTCAGTTGATCATTGATATGGTTATTTCAATTGAATGTTGATAATTAAAACAGTTAATGTCATATGAAAAGGAATTAAGTTATCTATTCAATGAATCTCTTTATAAACTGTCTTTGTTTTTGTTATGAAAAACCGTTTGTTACAAAACAAGGAAAGATGAGGTTATCATTTAGCCAAAGACAAATCAAACACGACACATTCTTACAGTTTTAGTGTACTCTGAATTTAATGTCTAGTACAACGACACTGCAGAAGCAATTATTGAAAAGTTTTGATTATTTGGAAGCTACAATGGTAATTTTGATGGTCAAGAATATCAAATTTCTCTCTTCAAATTATCTAGACTCTACAAATCATAGTCATACGATTCAATCTTAAACCTGTATCCTTGTGATTGACCAAGACAAAGATTAAAATTATTCTGCTCTACCGAATTCAGGTACTATTTGGGGTGATGCCTCTCATGTTTTATAGCAGTTCACTTTTGTACTGTTTTAAATTAAATTGAGTTAAATGTATGAGCAGATCTTAAAATCAAACAGCCTCTCCAGGTTTCCTACTTTGAATTACTAGTAATGTCATTTGGTTACCCGATTACTCCTGCTACTTTCATGAAGTTAATAGAATACTTTCAAACCATGTAACGAATTTTAGGATTCTTAGATGATATACTAAATTTCAAGAGAAAGGAGAGTCCATTAAACTTACAACATGGTACTCAATCTTCTTCAGATGAAAAATTCCAAAAGCATAAGGTATAATTATGAGATGGGTTCCCATTTATGAGACGCAGAACATCACAAATGTAGAAATCCAATTAGAATGTAGCAAAGGGGATTCACTACAATATAATGTGCAAACAAAGGGCTAACCAAATTGCAAAGACATATTAAGGTCCCATGTTGTAACGAGACTACTACTTTGAAAAGAAAACCTTTCTTTGGAGAATTCAAACATAACAATATAATATACTCAGCCACATGTATAACCTCTTTACAAACATTGAATGGTTTTCAGCCTCTTCTATCAAAAACATTAATGCTTGACAACTAAAGGCAAAGAGTACAGTTTATATCAAAGGCTTCATGGATATATATGAGTGATGGAACAAATGAAATAAACACATGGAAAGAGCTTGAAAAAGAGCATAACCAAATCAAACCACAACACCTCAACTTTCCAAGAAAGGTGATAAAGTATAAAACTAAACAGCTTCCTCTACAATAAAGTGTCCTAAGCTATCATCAAGATTTTGTGCACCACTCAAAATTTTGCATAAATTAGACAAGCTGACAAAAGACTTCAACTAAACTCTGACATAGAAGTCTACATATTATTTATGCTAGTTACTTACAATAAAATATACAACAAACTCATGACCTCATCAGAATATTCAAGGACACATACATCTCAATGACCAATTAGATAGAACAACCAAGAAAGCGAATTGAGTTTCCATTAAATAGAATTTCTGAATTTTCTATATTATAAACATGCTTATTTTTTCTCCATGTGAATGGCATCATACATAGCATTATATCAGCCATAGATTTTCTCTCCTCTGAACAACAAAGATTTTGTGGCCATGAAAAAGTGATTTGGAGGAAGTTAGTATCACTGACATCAGCGGGTGGAACAGAAATAACCTCACAGTTGACTATGTTGTTTGCCTGTTGTTTGACAGGAAATTACACTCATTTCACCAAAATAATTTTCTAGTAACTAATGAATATACTGATACATACACATTTAACTTGTTTGATAAAATAAGCTGATTGCCAATCCCCTAAATGACTGCTAACATTGACTTATCAGAGATTTACTTTCTTTGCTTAATGTACATACTTGGTCTTAACATTATATGCTTATTTGATTATGGTGTAAAGAACTGGACTGATAATGACCAAACATAATGATGACTGCATGCTAAAAATGCCATGCTTTGTTGTCCTTCCTCCTGAGTGCTGTTGTACTTATTATTGATGGAAATTTATGTGTTTTTACCAAAACACACATTGACTAAAAGCTGATTGTCATAAATGAAGATATATTTCTCTATAATAGCTGTACATTGTCGAGTAGAAGCCAAAGTGGAGATACGTATAAGTCCTAACATTAGACATCCTATGGGAGCAATATCAATTAACATGGTGTCACCTTTACCCCTCCTATTATTTGGAATGTTTTAATCAACATGTAGATGTTATAAGTTATCAGAGCATTTGTCAATCCTCCTCCTATGAAATCGATAAATTGTTCAGTGCAGTATCGCAAAATTTCCCAAGTACTAGCAAAACTCGCAAGTACCCGTAAGTTGAAAGGACAGACAAATTACTTGTCCAATAACTTGCTAATGAGTTTTTGTAAAACTCATGATAATTTTTCCTATAAAAACAAGCAAATGCAAAAAAAACGTGATTTCTATGTCAAAAACTCATCTAAATTCATATAATTTATTGATTCTTGACTATAGCTCAAAAACCATGATTTTCACTGTAGATGAAGGTTTCAAAGGCCTTAATTTGGACTTAGTGGCAAGGCTTTTTTTGAGAGATTTTCACACCATTGTCCCATTGCAAATGCGGACCCCTCTTTTTGCTGGTAGGTCTAGGCAATAGAGCAATTCTGGCAACAACTCAGAGTTAGCGAGCCTTCCAAAAAGTCGAGTTACAAAAAATTTGAAAAAATGGCCAATTTTGGCTTAGTGTTAAAGTTCAGAGGGAAAACATTGGTAAAATTTAGCCAAGTGTGAAAACCATGAAAAAATAGCAAAATTTGGTTGTGTCAAAATTTGGGAAAAGATAGTAAAATTTGGCTGTGTGAAATTTGGGATATTAAAATTAAAATTGAGTCAAAAATATAAATTCTGAAAACTAGCCTAAGTAAATCCCCATAAATGGGAAATAAAAAAGAAATTATTGATACAATTAAATAATATTCCCCGTTTTGTGTTGACATGTAGAGGAGTGGACTCCATCTTTCAAGTGGCAAGTTCTCCACATAGAGGAGTGGGTTCCACCTCTCCAAGTGGCATTGACATGTAGAGAAGTGGATTCCACCTTTTAAAGTGGCAAGTTTGCCACATTAAGAACTAGTTTCCACCTTCCCATTTGGTGATTAAGAAGTAGATTTCACCTTCGCAAGTGGCAAAGCTGCCACATCAATAAGTGGTTCCATCTTCTCATCTGGCAAATAACACATCAAAAAGTGGATTCCACCTCCCCATGTGGCAATAAAATGAATTAACCAAAGAGATTCATTTGAGCATGGAGATTGAATTCAAATTGGCCATTAGAAGATAACCATTTGATGTAATTAAACCTTGCATTGAGCTTTGGATTAAATATTTAATAAGTTTTCAATTAAATATATAATAATTTAAGCAAGGGAAGATCGATTTCAATGGCATTAATTGGAATGGAGATTAATTTCAAATTAAGATAAAACCCAATTTGCCTCGATTCTGCAAAAATGAAAACAGAATTTAAATTGAGTTTGCAAAATGAAAATGGGTTTTAAATTGAGATGAGATTAAAATGATTTACCTCAATTTTGCAAAATCAGGATCGATTTCAAATACAAATAATTAATTCATCCATTGTGGCATTAAATTTATCCAATGGCATTGATTTTAACAAATGGGCAATTGAAATTAATGGAAAAGAAATCATAAGTGGCAATAAATTAAATATTTTCCAATCAACTTGAAGTTACAAAGGGTCATGCATTAAATAAAATATTTCCAAGGTCCTCGATTTTGCAAAAATATCGATCAATTTCAACCAAAAAGGAGCCAATTCAAATTTATTTATTCAAGGAGTTATCAAATTTAAATAATTAGGATCAATTTTAAATAAGAAAAAAAACAAATTTTTGAATGATGTCGATTATTATTGGTTGCAAATCAATTTGAAAATGAGAGATGGGATTCCAATTTGCATGACCCAATTACATTTTGTTATGGGAAGTTGGGATTTAAATAAAATCAATTGGAATGGTTTTGTGAAAAAAATTGAATTGCATTCTTGATTTTATATCCACTAGTTTCCTCTCATTTCAAGAGATGAATTTAGAAGTAGCAAGTTTGTGATGATTTTCTAACTCTTACTAGCTTCATTTATTGAAATTATCGTTTAGAATTTCACAATTATTTACAAGTGGTGGGGTTAAAGAATGATGGGGTGCAACTTTTATACAGTATAACACCAACGTTGGGGTACGTTGGGACGCCAAGACGAATTTTCAAAACAAGGGGACAAAGGACCTCAATTTTGTGACGGCAGGGAACAACAACAAAGGATGGGGGTAACAGGGTGTTGTATACTATACATATAGAACCTTGAAATGCTAGCTATGAAATGATGTTTCAGTATAACATACCAAATTGAAATTCTTCAACATATCAAAATTGCAACATAAACAAGAAGAATTGAACTTTCCACATAGTAACATAGTAAATATCTACTAGTAACATTCAAAAATCATAATTCAAATAGAAATTCAAGTACCCATCCCAACAATGACATGATTGCGAAATGGTGAAGGTGGGGTTACGCGGTACTCCAAATGGCTTAAGTTGTGAATTGCAAATATTTGACGATATAATTTTGTTTTGCAAGGTTCAAATGAGGATGAGTGTTAAAAGGTAAAGCTGAATTGAAATCCATTTGTTGTAGCAACTTAGAAGATCAAGGCAAGAGAAAAATTGTAAGACATCAAAGGGGAAGAGCAAGAAAAGCATCCAAGGGAGATAATTCATGAAGATGAAGCAATTGGAGGATATGAGCCATCACAATGGAAGGCTTAACAATGATTTCTCATTATCAAAGACGGGGTCTTTATCAAGTTTATATTTATAGGGTGAGCATGTTGAAGTGGAAGCCATTTCCTTAACCAATGAGAACATGCCAAGTATTCTAGTGGAAGAACTCCACTGTACTATGTCTAGATTCTTTGAATCTGCCAAGAGAGAAAAGGGATAAAGAAAAGAATATTCTCAAGGATGACTTAGTGTAAATACAAGTGGTGTCATCTTATTGGTTCATGAAATGGTGGCTTGTTCAACTATTCTTCTTCTACAAGCTTCTACTTAACCTCTCTTTTCATTGGCCTACAGAATATTGTAATTATTTCATTGGCTCATTTGTTGGTACATCTTATCAAGTGGTTATGCTAATTTGTTTTCTTATTGACCTATGAAGGCAATGCAATTTTCTATTGGCCCAGGTGGTGGTGCTTAGTTGTAATTGGGTGGACATTTAATATTTGCAGCTATGGTTATGGAAACCCTTATTACGGCTTATGCAGATTAATTAGGCCAATTGAATCTTGGTAATTCATTATAATTGAACCTCTAGATAAAGGACTGGTCACATTATTTGAAAGAGAGTTATGTTGGACAATTGTTGCTAAATACTACCAAGATCATTCTTTATTCATTGTTGTGTTTGCACAATGCATGTATATGGCCGTTTTGGAGTATTGCACGGTTCTTTGCATCTCTCACTTAGATTAGGATTTTATTTCATGTTGAATAGAAGAAAAAGTAGATGGATGGAAGATATTGAATGGTAAGTAGTGATGAAGCTAGTGTCCATACCTTTTGGTACTTGTTGATTGTAAGTAGCCATGCAAGGTTAGTCTAGGCCTAAATTGCAAGCGTTTAACTTCTATGGAAATGTTCATTTAGATTGCGTTAGCATTTGAATGAGTATTAACAATGTGAAAGTCATTCCCACATCCGTAGAAGATAGAAACCTCATATGCCTAGTTGACAAGGTGAAGCAAGGATTGGTTAGAGCCTCACCCCATCATCAACGTTATCCTACATTCCTAGAGTTAGATAGAATTATTAAACCCTTTCTCTATTGCGGTTTATTTAATTGGAAGTAATTAAAGAAGTTAAAGTCAAGTTGATATCCATTGAATGAATAGCATAAGTCCCTTTGTTATACCAACATATCACATGATTAAAACTGAGTGAAAGTCAACGATCAAGAAGGAATTGTCTCATTTGATCACACAATTTGTATATATATTGTTTAGCATATGAGCATCCTTATTCAATAGAGATTTGGAGATTTGGTGTTTCATCTTGGACTACTAACTCTAAGTATTTGATTTTGCATGTTGTAGTGGGAACATAACATAACTCGCATCAACAAGTTCCTACCCCAAACCCCACGCACAAACGATCATATTGGGGGTATTGCCCCCAAACCCCCACAAGGGATACTACTCTATGACCTCATTGGGCATTGAATAGATCCCCTCAACCCCATTGGGGTCTTCACTCCCATATTACCATTAATAATTGTGATTTGTCAAATGAGAAACTCAATTACAATAAGAAAGTGATGAGGAATCGGGATATAAGTCAAGATTGCTAACTTAGACATTATTATCGCACAAATTGCCAAAAATCTCTCTAGAGGAGGCAACTTCTACGAATGACATGGCTACTGGAAATGACATTGTGACTCATGTTGACATTGAATTGTTTTCTGATCTATGATATGTATTAAACTATAATTTTGGTTTACATATGATAAAAATTAGTAATACACTCAACAAATTAGCATAATGTTTTTTTTTATTAACAAATTTAGTATTTAAAAATGTTGATAAGTCAAGTTTTTTTTGCTCAATTTTAACCAAGTCCCAAGTTTTTGAAATGTTTTGGGTCTACAAAGTTATTTCAATATACAAAAGTATGGTATATATAAAGGCAGTCTTCTATAGTAATTGTATTGGGCCCATATTGTTCTAAGAGATATCAAAGTATGTTTAACAATCCAATTATTGGGTATCTATAAATTATCCTATTGTTGTATGACATGATGACTTAGACAATTGCAACTATTATGTATATTACTAGTTTTTATATGTACTAAGATACTGGATTCCTCGAAGAAAGCTAGATCTTGGTTTTGACACAATTCTGATCCGGAATATGCACCGAAATGAAATCCAAATTCGCTTCCAAAACCCTGTCAAAATACACGTGGAACCTGTAATCACCCAAAAATGGTCTAGAAAACTATAAGCCCCTTTTTCAACATTTTTAATCTCTATGCTAGACTATATCTTATGCTTAATCAATTTTGCATATTTATCTAATCATTATTCCTTGTTCAAATCATTATTTATTATTTATTTGATTATAACCTATAGTTTGACCACCTTATCCTAGTCTTTATTTAATTAGAAGAACATGCTACCTTTTAATTATATTAAATCACCTTTATCCTATGTGTGGACATGAAAAAGGAATTTCCTAATTTAAAAATAAAAGAAAAAGACTTTTTACCCTAAATCAACCAATAAAGGTTTTCTAAAGCCATTTGATGGTCATTCATTCATCTCTCAAGCATTTTTCAACATTTTGGTATTGTTCTACAACTCTTAACATTTTTCTTTGAAAGTGAATGCTTTGGAGGACTAAGACCTGCATCAAAGACTTTGAAATAGTTGGAGAAGCTAGAGTTAGTCGGAAAAGGTAAGTGAATCTTCATCGTGTTTACACTTTTAATGAGTCTTTGAAGATTTTTCAAGATTCTTTGAAAAAATTCAAATTTTTTAAAACTTTTTTTGGAAGTTTTAAATACCTTTTTTATACATTTATGTATATTAGGGGCTTATAATGCCAAAAAAAATCAATTAAATGTTTTGCAATAATGTGTTGAGTTTTCTTTCCCATTTCTGGTTCATTATTCAAACTTAGATAAAATGGTTGGAAGTGGAAGTGGAAGCAGAAGCTCTAGTTCAATTGTTGGGGCAAGCTGTTTTAAAATTGATGCAGGTTCACTGCTTTGGCATTACACAACAACGATAAGGTAGTAAATGATGGCGGTGATTATGTTTGGCGGTGTAACAATTGCAACATAGAGTATTTTAGCTCATACTATCGAGTGAAACCTCACTTAATTCCTAGCAATGGAAAAGGAATGAAACTTGTAAGGGGAAAGATGGGAACAGGTCGCCAACTCATTAATCCTACAATATGCTAGAGAACAAGACAATGTTGATAGAAGCAACAGAGAAAAGACAGTGACTGCTCCATCCCATGCCAAGCCCAGCTCAAGGAGACCTCCTAGCAGTTTGGTAAAAATTGTTGGCCCACATCCTTTCCTGTCGACACCACCACCTTCTAAACTAGAAATTATTCTCCAAAAAGAGGCTCATTGGATCTAGCCTTCAAAAATGAAATGAGAGACCATTGTGATGAAAGTATTGGTCCTTGTTCATATGTGAATGGGCTTCCACTCGACCTTGTTAGCTTGCCTTTTTGGCAGGATATGGTGTGTGCACTTTGCAAGGGACCTGTTGATCATGTTATTCCTAGGTATGAAAAGGTGTAAACCATCATATTGTCGAGGAAGGAAGCCTTGCAAGAGCACAATTGAAAGTGATCAAGGATACATGAGTGGAAACAGGAGTATTGGTTATTTATGATGGATGAAAAGATTGCAAGAATAAGCCTTTGATCGATGTTATGGTAGTGTCACCTAAAGGGTCAATGTTCTTGAAGGAGGTGGATTGTGAGGGGCAAGTGTAAGATGCAAATTGGTTGCCAATATCCTCATGGAATCAATTCAGATGATTAGGGCTGCAAATGTTGTCCAAGTCATAATGGACAATGCTAAAAATTGTAGGCTAGTGGAGGCTATAGCGGAGGCCACATATAATCACATTTTGTGGACACAATGTACAAACCACTCACTCAAATTAATCATGCAAAAGATTGGCACTCAAATTGAATGGGTCAATAAAATTTACACAAAGGTTGAAGAGATACAAGTGTTTGTGACAGATCATCACATGACACGAGCCATATTCAGGACCTTCTCCTCATTGGGAGTTGTTGAAAGTAATTTAATATTGTTTTTATATTTTATTTTTTAGTTTCAAATGTTATAGATGAACTTGATATGACATGTATGCTATGACTTTTATGCCATCATAGGTTGCTGAAACATAATTTTCATTGTACACAATCATCTTAAGATGACTTGCGAAGGTGTGAGAGGCCTTGAGTGCTATCGTTATCAACACTTGTAGAGTGTATGGAGGCAATCAAACAAAAAGAACCAAACACTAAAAGCATTGGCTCTTGATGATGAATGAGGGCAACATGCAGAATATGTTTTGGAATTCACCGAGTCCATCATAAGCATGATTAGATTTGATGATACTGACCGCCCATATTTGGGTAAAATTTATGATGGCATGGACACCATGGTGGAACACATAAAAATAATAAGAGTGGGCAAGGTACATACAGATACTTTCTTTTCAAAGTGGTGGAAAGAATCCATAACCAAATAGGGTGGCACCATATAGAGATGCAAAGGTCGGTGCTAGTTATAAGGCTGCATTTTCAAAAGATGTGTCATGAACATGACGAAACTCGAAACATTGTCATGGTGGCATCACATAGAGGTGCAGAGGTGGTTGATTACAAGGCTGCATTTTCAAAGATGTACCATGATCATGATGAAACTCAAAAAGATTGTCCTCACCGATTTTGCCCAATTCGCACCCACCAAATATCATGACATTTCCGCTCTTCATGCTCAATATAGGATGGATGTGCTCAATATAGGATGGATGTTGATACTTGGTGGTATGCACATGGTCAACACTTCATTTTCTTGCAGCCTCTTGCAATTAAACTTCTCTCCCAACTATTTATCTTTTTTCAAAAGCATTGTTCAATTTTGAATTTTCATTCAATCATGATGCTATCTTATTGAAATTAAGTACTAAATGTAAATGGTGTTAGCTAACTCAAACAGGTTGCAAGTTCTTCTTCCCATGAGCATAGTTGGAGTACATACTCCATCCACTCGGAAAAATGCAATCGTATGGGTTTGAAAAAAGCAAAGGAGTGTTATGATTTAGAGGCCACAGCTGCACACAACTTGCCCAAGTCTTTCTAGATCAACAAGAGGCAACTATTTCACATGACATGATGAGTGCTACAATTGTTGGTTCAAATGAAATTCAAGAGGAGCCAAAAGCTGAGCTTGATTCCGATGAAGATGATGAAGAAGAATATGGAATTGGTTATTAATTTTACTATTTTAATTTTTAAATATGAAATATGTCTTGTGTTTTAAATTTTCAGCATGTAATGACATTTTGAGACTTTTGCAAAGTGTGAATATGATATAATCATATATTGACAATTATGGATTTATCGTTTTATGAGATTCAGCCTTCCTACTTCTTATTATTATCATTATATGTTTGAACTTTGAAGTATTGAACTAATGATGAATGAGCATTGACATGTTGCATTAAATGAATCTATGAATATACATACATACATAAACATATATATATTTAAAAAATGTCTATACATATAGCTTCAGTACCAAAATCCGGCCCCAAAATAATTTGTAAAATCCACAAACCTGAATCTGAACCAAAACCAAGATCAGCTACTAACTATATATAGTTTTGGGATTAGCTATGATGTGTAATATCCCCTTTTTGATATAGGATTTACCAATAAATGATCATCATAAAATTAAAATATAAACAAAAAATAATAAGATCTAAATTAGGACATAAAAAGAAATAACATTAAAAAATAGCATAATTAAAATCTAGTTACGTTTAATGAATGGTCAAAAGGCATGAAATGAAAAGTTGTGAATCCCTCAAACATGAGATATATTTAGGAGAAGATAGCTTCATCTTAAAAAGGGGAAAGAGAAAGGAAGAGAAAAGGGAAAGTATGAATCAAGAAAGAATTAATGGAAGAGGAAAAAGGAGCGAGAAGAAAATAAAGAAAAGACTCGTTCAAAAGTTCATGACGGGTTATCACTATTCCAAAGGACAGAAATGATGAAGCGTTGTGACTCTTCCAAAGGGTATTGATTATGAAAGGTTGTGACTCTTTCAAAAGGTAGAACTCATTAAGGGAGGGTTGTCACTCTTACAAAGGGTGGTAATTGCGAAAGGTTGTGACCATTGCAAAGGGAAGAACTCATTAAGGGAGAATTGTGACTCTTCCAAGGGGTGGTAATTGTGAAAATTTGTGACCATTGCAAAGGGAAGACATGATGAAGAGGTGTGACTCACCCTCACATTGGAAGATAAAAACAAGGAGAAAGTTTCATTTGAAGATCAATTTGGGGAATAATATATAATTCTCAAAGGCAACAATAAAAAACTGGTGACTCAGTTTTTAGGAAAGGTGGTGACACTTTCACCAATAAAGTAAAAAAGAGTTTTCATGCCAAGCATTGAATGAGGACTTATTGATCATCACTCATGAATCCATTCAAACAAGTCCTTTATCCATCAGTCATTAATCCCTCAAGAAATCAAGCAAAGAATCATGAAATCCACATCAATCATCACTTCATCTTGGGATCAAGAAAAAAAAAATTAGCAATTCAGCATCACTCGTTCAAATTATCATTCTTTCAATCATCATCCACCAATATATAAAACTAGCATTCACTATATCATTACTTTCCAAGTTCCCAATCATTTAATCAACAATTACTTTATTACAACTCACCAATGCTTAAATTATCAAATCAAAGGGAATTCATTCAATCAATCAATCAATCATCCACAATCAAATGATCAATCAAGGAAAATTAAAGAAATTGGAGCAGATTAGAAATATACATACAGCATTCACTAGCAGAACTCTGATTTAGAGTGGTATGCATGAGAATGTAGATATATTTGACATGTATATTACTAATATGCAATGTGGCTAGACATCTAAACTCTTCAATAAATCATTAACTAGATATTAATAGAGCTTTGCCAATTTAAATGTTTCTTTTAGTAAATAAGTTTATCTATTCTTTATTTTCACAAGCAATCATACGGGAAGGGAAGGAAATATATTACAGAGAGGCAACAGACCAGTTCCCACTGAATTATGTCAGTCACCCCAAGTGACTTTTAGTTGGATATTCTAACCATTTGTGGGCCCTCTCCAAACCCTGCCATGTATGATTATGGAAAATGGAACAATTGATGGCTTGACTCTTGAAGCTCAAAAGCTATTGCATGTCTTAATCCAAATAAAATATTGATATGTGTGTGTTTGTGAGTGTGTTGTTAGATCCCTACCAGAAATAATTGGTCATATAAGTTATATTTCAAATATTGTTTAATGTGATTACAGGTTCTAAACCAGGATTAATCTTGACAAAGACATTTTATTGGCAAAGATATAATTCTAAATATATTACTTTTCTTATTTTAATTAAAATTGTGATTTTAGATCAAGATTTAGGATCATCCCAAAAGGGGGCATTACAATATGCTAAAAGCAGTACTATAAATTGTTGAGAGATGCAAAGATTATAAGATCCAAACAGATTGAAGACATAAGTTTACACATTTATCTAATAAGAACTACTTATATAAATGAACATGAAACATAATCCACCAAATGGAATAGTAATTGTATAATTTCTGTGTAAGAAATTATTTGAATATAATTAGACTCGTATGATCAGCCAAGAATTGGATATTCTACCCTATCAATGAGAAGCATATTTAAAGTTCCTAATGATTGTCAAACAAAACAAAAATATTAGCAACCGCTAACAGTGGACTCTGTTTCATCAAAAGGTACTTTTTCTGGGTGCAACTTGATCAACTCCAAAGATTCAATTATTTCTTCCAACCAAACTTAATCAGCATGTGTCCTTCTTCATGAAGAGGGAGCGCCTAGCAGCCTTGACCTACTCTTCCTTCATTCTCACTCAGATGTTCTTAATCAGTTAAGATCTTCGTATCTGTGTTCCCAACTACAACTCCTACTCACACTCAGCTCCAACTTCTACTTCATCTATTGATGTAATTGCACTTAAGAATTCTCTTCACATGATCATTCTCTATTCCACCCAACCTCTTGGTCCTAACCACATTGTGGTCTCTTTCAAACTTTGTTAGCATCTCAGGGTATTAGTTTCTTAAGTCTGACCTCCCTTCTTAAGTGCAATGGCATTAATGTTTATTCCTTTAACCTCTCCATTCTTTGAATAGACCTTTAAAAAGGTAGATCAACTTCTCCTTATTTTGAATGGGCCCCTAGAGAGGTAGGGAAACAAGTGTTGTGTTGCTTGATCCCAAGACCAACTAGCAGAAAACAACTATTTTCTGAAACTAACAAACTTTGCAATCTAGAATAACTCCAAAACGTTCTTTCCTATCAATAGATAAAATTCCCTGGAGAAAGTTATGCCCAAGGATGGCAAGGCCACTATGAAAGTAAGCTTTCTTTTGATAAATTGAATGGCTTTTTTTGTAGTTAGGCTTTCTTCTCCTCCCCTGCCCCAAGTTATAGATGGCTGCCAAATAAAACACAACCACTAACAACTTAACTCCATTTCACCACAAAAACTTCATCTAGAGGAGATTCAATCAACTTGAAAGATATGGTTATTTCCTCCAACCCAGCTTCAGCAGCAAGATTGTAGAGGGATTTGCCTAGCAACATCAACCCACTCTTCATATGCTCCCAATCATTCATAACTGATTGGATAATCTCATATTTTGTTCCCAACTTCAACTCTTACTCGCCCTTCAACATCTTCAATTCCAATGATGTAATTTTACCGATGGGTTTTCTTCAAGAATTCTTCTTTATTCACTTTGTTCTACCAATCTCAAAGACCATCTAAACTCTTGGTCCTAATAAAATGTGACCTGTTCCTAACTCTAACGGTATCTAAGAGCATTAGTTTCTTAAATCCAACTCAACTTCTTTAAGGCAATGATGCTAATGCTTATTCCTTTACCCTCCCCATAGATTGGATAAAGCCCCTAGAAAGGTTAGACAACTTCCTGGTAGTTTAAATCGGCCCCTGGAAAGGTACGAAATAGTTGTCCTGTGTTTCTTTCTCCTAGGCCCAACTTCTTTTAAAAATTGAAAAACTTTGCAATGTAGAATTGTAGATATCCCAAGAGGTTGGCTCAAACTTTCTTTTGGATGGTAGGAATTCCCTAGAAAAAAATAAGTTCTAACCATGGCCAATAAACAAACTATAAATGTAGGGCATTCTTTCAAAAAAATGAATAGCTATCATTATTGTTAGGATTTCATCTCCTCCCTCCACCCCCTCGACCAAGTCGTGCCTCTATCTTAGTGGTTGGGGCTAGGTTGATGGTAATGTTAGTTAGGAGGGAAGGCCTATGGAATGTAGGCTTTCCTTAGTCAGCCCTTTTCACCACTCTTTGTATTTTTAACATGCACACGCAACTATTTTCATAGATGAATATAAAACGCAATGCACATTGGACTGAGTAACAAAGGTAGAGCTTTATTCGTGAAAAGATCTTTACTTAATCACAGACAAAGCATGATGAACCAAGGATCAAACATTATACCCTCTCCATGAGAAGCATATTCAAAGTTCCCAATGGTTGCCAAAAAGAACACAACTATTGAAAACCACTTGCAAGTAACCCATAATGACTACCAAAAAGTCAACAAAAGACTAATAAAACATTTTAAAACTACAATTTTTGTCATGTCCCCTTTCTAACGACATGATTTCCACAGTAGATTTGCCTATCATTGACTCTCGTAGGCAAATGATTTGGAGAGAGAGTCATTTTGTTGATCAGTGGTTGTATATTGCTCTTGGAGAGTCATAGTTGAGCCTACATCCAGTTGAGTGGGGCCTACATGTTCTAATTTTGAGTTGCGATTGCACTTTTATTTTATAAAGTTATTTTATAATAAAGTGCATTATAATAAGATTTTATAAAAGATGTTTCTAGAAGTTCCTAGTGACTTCTTAGAAAAGTTAATAAATTGAGGGCTGGAGGCATCCATTTGGACAAGCGATTTTGTGGATTCATCTTCTATTCGTATTGGAGCAATTTGTGGTCTTTTGGTCTGCAAATTTCCATTAGATCTTTGGGAACAAAAACTCCCTTGGATCTGCATAACTGAGGAAATGAGATATCTTCTGAAGGGTTGCTCATTGGAGATGGTATTTAGCCATTTCATGGTGGATTATTCTGAAAAGTGATTTTGAGGATTTTAAGCAATTTGCAAGGGTTTGGAATTCATCATTTTTTGCACAATCAGGTTGATAATTCTTGGAGTCTTGTGGTAGGGTTCTTGCATCGTCTATCATTGCAGGATTTGCTAGAGTTGAATAAATTGCCATCTACACGAATTGCTGCAGAACTGGAAATTTCGAAGGAAGGCTGGGAAGCATATTTATGGTTATAAGTTCTTCATACCTGGTCCAAACTTCATGCGACTCATGGCATTGTCTTCCTTGACACCAGGCAATTCAGTCCATACCAGTTAGGCACTGTGTTTGAAGGCTGCGAATTATATTTAAAAAATCGCACAGAGCCGTACAGGAACAGCAGTATTGACAGGTTGTATAAGAGCAGGTCAAGAACAGATCTAAGTTTTCAATCGGTCATCATTCAGTCAATCCCATCAGCATTAATCGCAGGGTTTGCAATCAGGCAGGGAACAGAGGTGCAATTTCAGATTCATGCAGGTGACAACAAATTGAGGTGGCGATTTCAGGTTCTTGATGTTGATTTGGTTGCTAAAAACAATTAAGTACAAATTGTATATGTTCAGTCCTTGTTATAGCAGTCCAATATATGTCTTGAATCAGACGCTGTTATTCATTAACTTCAATTGGATTGTTATAGAATTTTGTGAGGGTTAGCTATTACCATAAGCGCTTTATATTGCAATTGTTATAATTGTAACAGTCCAGTCCTTAATGGCATATTACAATCAGATTTTCTGAATATTATTGGTACTGTTATTATTATATTGTGTTTCATTGCATTTGTTACATCAATCATATTTGGTGAATTTGTTGCTACAACCTTGAAACACTACATCTCTGACCACTAAACAGTTACATGCCAAGTATTTGACGAATTGTCACAGTTCAGCATTGGGGTTTTTAGTGGCCTTTATAGTAAAGGTCATTACAATGGTATCAGAGCTTGCTTGCAAAGTGTTTGACGAAATGTCAAACAACTAAAGTATAAAGATTTTTGGTGTTTGAAGAAGTTATAACCTGTTGGGGTTATTACAATTTTTGTGTCACTCTAAAGCTTAAGGTACCAAGACATAATAGTGAAGCCAAGAGGATGCTAAATCCTTGTCAATGTGACTGTATAATGATCTAAAATGTCATAGTTTGGGTGGCCATATCTCTATAAGTAATGGAAAATGTGATTGCTCGAGGTGGGGCTGATCTTCACAATTAAGCATAGACTCCAAAAGAAAGCAAATATACAAGACAAAAACAAGCCTATCAACCTAAAGATTTACAAAAACGATGTTTCTAAAAGAAACAATCAAGAACTAAAGATGAAAATAGAAACTACCTTGATAAACTAAAGACTGACTAGGATAACCATTAAAGAAACCTTTATAATATTCTAATACCCTCCCTTAATGGTCATTGTCTAACTATTGCCTTTTAGTTACAAATTCTTCAAAACACTCTGGTATTGTTGAGACCTTCCCTAAGTTTGCAAAATGTTAATGAACAAGAAGCCAAAATCCATTCAACAAAGAATTGAGAAGGATGCCCCCTTCTTTAGAAAGTTTTGCAAAAAGAGACACTTGCCACTGACTCTGCCACTCAAATGAGTTTGCCACTAACTCTCCTAGAATCAGCGACACATCTGACCAAGAATCATTACATAAACATCCAACTTGATGTTGGATAATGGAGCTGCTCTTCCCTAGAGACAAAGACAAACACTAAGAACAACCAGCACAATTATGAGAAAAAATCTTTGCAAATGAGCATCATGCCCCAAAACGAACTGCAATAAGTCACAATAATTTTAGGAGAAAAATCAGAAAAAACATACATGATTTTTTATGTAAAAAATCAATCAAAACTAAACAACAAAATTTGAGACACAGATCAAAGAATACAAAGCTTTGTTTTTGAGGAATAATAGAAAATCTCAATAGATAATTTTTAAGGAAAAAATTATAGATCAATCAAATAATGATTGACGAAAAAATAATAAATTATAAACCCACCAAATGATTTTTGAAGGAAAAAATTATTGAAACCCATCAAAAAGATTTCAAGGGAAAAAATTCTGAAAACCCACCAAAAAAAATTAAGGAAAAAATTTATGAAGACCCATCAGAGAAACCTTCATGCAGCAAACAACAAGACTTTGCATGGTAAAACAGCTCATGCAAGTACATGTAACTTACAAAAGCACTTGCAACTCAGATGTAATTACATGCATCCTTCAAAAATCAAAGAGTTTTTCTCAAACCAAGAAATCACACAATCAAAACCCTCAATTAGGCTTGCGATTAAAAATTTTCACAAAATACTTACAACAGGTTTTAATTCAAAAATTTGGAATACAAATTTCGAGAAAAAATTCCAGATTAGAAGAGGCTCGAATCTTTCTTAAAATGATCGCCAAATTCTATGAAATCCCATCGACCTACTCTAATACCATATTATGGTACATTAAATTTGTTGTATTAAACAGAGCATATGAAAGCTCCGTATAAAGATCTACAAAGAAGATGATGCTAAAAGAAACAATCATGAACTAAAGACGAAAATAGAAAGTAACTTAATAAACTAAAGACTAACTAAGATGACCATTTAAGAGACCTTTTATAATACTGTAATACTTCGTGCTCCCTATTTTTTTACGGTTTTCCCTACTCTTGACATTCTTCCAAACTAGTAACCATATTCTCTCTCTCTAGATTTAAAATTTGTTTATTTCTAGAATTCACTTTTTATTTCTCGAATTCACTTTTTCTCTCTTGCCTTTCAATAGTTTATTTCATTTTTAGCTATAAATTTTAAAAAGAAAAAGTTTATCCTCTCTAAATGTCATAGAGAAAAATTGATTCATGTTAGCCATTTTAATCTAATTTATCGTTCTCTCTCCCTCTCTCTAGTTCCACAACATACCAATGAATGATTTGAGGATAAGATTTGTATAAAAGAATAATTTTTTGTTTTAATACTTTTCGACCTTTTGTATATAATTAAACATAAAAAGAATATCTGGAATTATCAACCACCTGAAAGAATATCTGGATATTATCACCAACCTGAAAGTACTGAGAATTCAATAGTAAAAATTTTAGACAAGGTTTTTGAACTTCCAAAATATAATGTTCCTCTTTTGGGGCATTAGAAGTCGATAACATAATTAAAATTAAGCTGTCAAATTATATCAAATTTAATGATGGCTTAATTTAATTATTTAATAAAGTAATTAAAGACTTTAATGGAGCTTAGTGAAAATTAATAGTCAAAGGGGAATACTAAAGAGAAAGAAAAAGAATTCCAAAAACAGGTAGAGGGAAAATGAAGTCACAATATGTTCTATTAAAGAACATGGAGAAGCTCATTCTAGATATACTTGGTTCATGTTTTGGTTATTGTTTTCTTGGAGAATTTAAAAGCTTCACATTTTTTAATCGGAATTGTTGGCATGTAAAACCTTGGCAAATTTAGTCAATTGGATTGAAACCCAGTTCAACTTTGTGGGGATTTGTGACAAAGTCCATAGCAGGGCAAATTCATGAATAGAGGTATTTCATATTTGTTCAGAAAACATGGTTGTAATGATTTAATCTATTTTGATGGCAATATTCATCTATATCTGACATGTTAAATAATTTTCAAATAAACTGTTGGATGAATAGGACTCAGTTTGCGTGAAAATTGTTTGTTTAGATTTCTGTCGAGCATTTGGTAAAATCTGAAACAAATATTGTAGGGGAATATTATACAAAACCTTCTGAAACTACGATCTTCAAAAAGATTTTCTCGATGCCAGCATCCTTTTCAAGCAATAGAGAAAAGCTTTTAGTTACAACATAGGCCATACATGATATCCAGAGCTGCATTAATACGAGTGAGAACATTGTCTGCGACATGTCTAAACGTTTCTAACCTGAGTCCCACTACGGTAAGCACCCCCTACACACCACTTATCCATGACCTGTAGGCTAGTACAGAAGGGATACAAGTTCTATTCATAATTATATCTTACTGTGGCGCCATTTGAAAAGACCTAATTCCTATGAGCATGCATAAAAACTGGAAGCACAATACCCTCTGTAAGTTGCAAACTCTTTTTCACTTGAATTGCTTTAAAAGGGGAGACTATAAAAAGCATACAGCTAAAAATACCTTTTAGCACAAAAAAATGAACGAACTGGACATCCAAATTCTTTGCAAAACAGTTCTTAAGGATGTGATACTTTTAATGTATGATCAATAGCCGTAATCTCGTCCAAAAAGAAGAAGACAACCGTGCACAGCTAAGAGTTAAACTAGCCACAAAGAAACACAGATCCAGGAGGAATTATTAAATACCTGGGAGGCGGGGGTGGATAGTGTGATAATGAAACTGTCGTCTGCGGTATGCCTGCAAACATTCTTCTCCCAATGCACGATGGTGTATAAATTGAATACGCCATTTGATGAAGGCCAGGGCTTGATAGGCTAAAACATCTTGCTCAAGTTCTAACCAGAATTCCACAGAAAAGAATTGCAACCTCGAATTGAATATGCCATTTGATGAAGGCCAGGGCTTGATAGGCTAAAACATCTTGCTCAAGTTCTAACCAGAATTCCACAGAAAAGAATTGCAACCTCGAATTAGGGGCTTCATTCAGGCGATAGTTAGGCACATTCAAGGGCTGGCACATGCATTCCTCCTTTAGGGTTACCTTTTCCGCCTGCAACACCAATTGCATTAGGCAATGAGTGTGTTTTTTCAGTTGGAAGTACTTACGAAGCTGAAAGAGTAATTCAAATTAAAAACATTTACTGTTGATATTTATTATTTTTTCTTTTTCAAAACATAAAAGTAAATAATAAAATAAATAAAATACAAGTATTGTGTGTTTTAAAATGTTTAATGAATAAATAATTAACAGTAAAATAAAATAAAATAAAACTAATCTGGTTTGTCTTTTTACAATTGGATTAATAAAATAAATAAAATACAAGTATTGTGTGTTTTAAAATGTTTAATGAATAAATAATTAACAGTAAAATAAAATAAAATAAAACTAATCTGGTTTGTCTTTTTAAAATTGGATTAATTAGATTTTTTTAAATACTGTTTTGACTTGTGCATTTTTACAATATTAGAATTAAATATAATTAAGATATATTATTTCACTTGACAATTAGAAAATAAATTATATTAATAATAATCAATGATTTGTTAAAAAAATATAGACATTGTCAATTTTACATTAAACGTTCTTATATAATTTTCACATTTAATATTTTTTTTAATTTATTTAATATTTTAATTGTTAAAAAGATTTCAAATTAATGATGCTACTATTGATATGTTACTTAGTTCAACAATAATATAGTTCTTTAAAGACTTGCTCAATACAAGCTTAATAAATTCACACATTTGTAATTTATCCAACTCACACATATTATAAAGACATAAATTTAACAATAAAATTTGAAGATGGGAAAATAATTTCAATAATAGTGCATGTATGATTTGTTTAAATAATTATTTTCTAAGAAGCCTCCTCTGTAGGGTTGCAAGCTAGGCACTCACAATTTCCCCATTCAAATCTCAAAGCCTCATACATTTTTGAAGATATAAATGCCTTACACTATTGGCAAGAACTTTGACACTTTGCTTGACTTGTTAAAACAAGTAAATCTTTATGCTAGAAGAATTGGATCAATTTGAGTATAAAATTTAGTGACCTTCTATCAATTATAACAAACTCTTATTAATTGAAGGAGGCTCTCAACCTTAAATTTGTATATTTGTCTTAATTATTTTATGTTAATATAGTAGTATGTAATTGAATATATTAAATGTCAAAATATTCTACGTGTAGATTGAAACTGTTATAAATTTGAAATAAAAATAAATTATAGTAAATATTTAGACTTATAAATTAATTATAACAATTAATTTAATAATTAAATTGGAAAAAGTGTTGAATGTAGACAAGTAGTAACATAAATATTAATTTGAATAAAGAAATATGGGCATTCTTAGATTTGTATGCAATAAGGAATATTCAATTTGTAATGTGTGCTCTATATATCATAGATTTTTGGGGTTAATGTAAAAATAGGTTTTGAGGGGACCCGAAACCCCATACAAAAATTATCCAAGATTAGGCATTACATCCATAGTATTAGTGGAAAAAAATAGGTTTTACAATGCCCTGAAACCCTAGAGATAATACAATATAGTTCAAATCAAAATCCCCTAAAGGAAACACCTAACTACTACTGAATGAAATAAAGACTAGCACACCTGATCAAGACCAGATACCAATTCCAGAGACCATAACCACAGATACATGAAGAACAACCAAAAGAACAAAAAGATATAGCACCACACTAGATGAGTTCTTTCACAACTTTAGCCAAGTTCTTCCCAAGGCTAGCCACCTCTTCAATTGATTCTTTAGCAGTCAAACTTGGACCCACCTAAATAGCCTTCTTTGTACTTAGCCTTGTACACTTATTGGGACCTCCATGTAGTCAAGTTGCCACTAGGGAAACAATCTCTTACACATTTCTCCTTCCTAGGTTGGCAGTGACGATGCATAAGCTAGAGGTAACCATATTCATGTTTTGCTCACTATTCTTAACAAGTTATCGTAGTTTGGCCTTGTAGTGCAGGAGCTTACAAGGAATGTCCCCAACCTTTGTTTCTAACTCCATCCTTTTTTTTTCTCTACCTGAAGGCTAACTTGCATATCCCTAACCAAAGTCTTTTGTGAATTTATCTCATTACATATCCACGTATCAGCCATGAGGGACATGTCAGTCTGCATCTTGGCCTTATGAAGAAATTATGTGAACCTGCATCTTGGCCTTATGAAGAAATTATGTGAACCCACATCTTGGCCTTATGAAGAAATTCAAGGTTTCCACTACACTCCTCCCCATCCATCTCATTTGGATCATCAATAGCATAATTTCCCTCCTAAATGTCTTGACCACTTTTAAAATCCTCAAGCCTAGCATCATCTATATATCATATATTCGTTTAAATTATTTTTTATCAATAAGTAGGGATTTTGAAAGGTTCGCAATCCCTCTTACAAAGAAAACATGAAGCATTTAACCTAGAAAAACAACAAATGGTAGCAAGAGAACAACAACTTCACAACAAAAAACAAGGCAAAACATAAACTAAAGAGCCCCACCAAAACACAAGGAGACCCACCCAAAATCAAGGTGGTTTTAGAATATGTTCCAAGGAGCTTTGTTGTACCTTAGAACTAGGGTCCTTCTTCCCAAGTCCAAATTTCTTGTGCTGTAGAGGCATCATAAAAGCATTGGTGGGACCTTCCTAAAGTTCTTTGTAGAACTATCCATGGGGGGTTTCCTTTTGATATCAACAATTGAACCTCCTAACAAAGGGAAAAAGAAGACTATAGAAAAGGGGTTTGATCCTTCATTTTCCAAACAAAGTGATAATTACTACTTTCCAAACAAGTGTTGGTTGCATGCCTCACTTTACCATAATAAAAACAAATAAATGAGGAGTCCTCAAATTCAATTTGGTACACCCACTTACCAAATATAGAGGCTAAGATAATATGAGAAGAGGGCACTTGATCTTTCTCCACAAAAACACAAAATCTAGCAATTTTGGAGACCTTTTCCATAACACTATACACCCTAAAAGAGCTGAAAATAATCCTATAAATGTTTTCATTACAAATTTCTAAAGGTAGCTCTGGTGAATAAACCTAGATATGAAACTCCATAATTTCCTTTTTAGGGTTGAAACCAGGGCACCAACTTCAAATACACAAACCATTCATGCCCAAAAACCAAGGGTCATCATGAAGAATCCTAAAATAATCTCGACACAAAATGGGAAAAGAGAAATAAACCATTCAACATCGTAGTTCTCTCAACTTGTACACTAAGCTTTAGAGTTCAAAGAATCCATCTACATGTAGTTTGGATATTGGGACAATTACCAAAAATTCTCCCCACAAGAAACATCCTCAATAAGGCACCATCTCATTAAGAAGGAAATCAAGAATAAAGAGTTAAAATTGATCTTCTTGAATTTCCTTAGAATCTTACTTAAAGTAGAATAGAAAGATTGACCCAAAGTAAACTTAAAAGACAAGGCATCTTATTAGTTGCATCAATAAGCATAAGTAATAGGTTTCTTCAAGCACTTATGGGAAGTAACAACATTATCATGAAGAGGCGATGCAAGATCCACCATCCCTGAGTAGAAGTTCACTCTAAAGCTAGAGGAGAAGGAGCAACACTCTCATAATCAACAATATTTAAATTGTATCTACTAGAAGAGGAGACAAGAACCCTGTAAATAGCCCCCAGACTATTACTCAAAACATTCTCAAAAACAATTGGGGTAGGAGGAAACAAAATAACTCATCCTTTACTAACTCAGACTACGACCCATTTTCATCTAGAGAAAACAGGAGAGAAAATACATATCAACTAAATTGAGATTCAAATTAAAGGAAGTATCCCCCAAGGAGGGTGAGAGAAATCCCCTTTTCACCCAAAAATTTATTGTCATCACATTGTTCCAGATCAAAACTTGTAGCCCTCATATTTGTCAAACAAGTTCCAATAAGATATCCATAAGGGTCTCATCCTCCTCAGCAGCAAAAAACCTTGTTGAAAGAGGAAAATCTTGAAGATGAAGGGGAAGACTAATCTTCTATTCCCTTTTCTAGATTTTTCATTGATGTCAATAATTGTGTTTGTATTTTTAGTGATAAAATCTGACTAAAGACTTATCAATCTTAGGTTGTTACAAAGTGACAAAATTATGGGTTTCCAAGGATACAAATAAAATATATCAATATGGTCTCTTTCTATTTGTGAAAACATACATATAAGGCTCGTAAAATAATATTTTCATATTGTATATAAGATTGTTAAACACACGAGTAGTTAACCACAAACTTTTTAATGGTTTATGTTGTCTTCAACATGAAAAAGGTACTTTGTATATTTTGGTATAATTTATGAGAATTTATAATACAAGGTTCTGCATTTTGTCATTTTGAAGACATAAATAGTTATAATAAATGAAGTGATTATAAATTTTTTAATTTTTTTTTAGCTTCATTCATTGTTATTATGCTATAAGATAATATAATTTATGTTATATTTATTTAAGGTTTTGTATTGACTCATTAAATATTTTCTTCTCTTGTGACTTGGGAGACACATGAAGATTGGAAATGAATGTCAAATTAACAAATGACAAAAAAAAATTAATACGTAACAATTGTTAATTACTTGTCAACAAAAACACATGATCAAATATGATTATAGGTTAATTGCATAAGTAATAATAAATATGATTTAATGAAAGTTTTACTAATAAATTATATATCCTTTACAGTTGATCACTTGGTAACTACTCTCTTCTAGATTATATAGAGGAATATATGTTGCAAGGTGAATGATTTGTATGAGATTTTTTTTTATGATGAGATTATTAGAGGGATCTAACATAGAAGATAATTGAGTGAGAGATTACATGATAGTTTGGAACAAAACATGTCTTTTATAACTATATAGAAGAGTTGGGTCTTTAGATATAAAAGTGAGGTGTTTGATAAGATGAGAGGTCATTATAATATATTATGACTGATAATGACCTCTTCAATTTCATAATGAAAGGATGACTATTTATAACAGTGTAATAAGGGTTTGATTGTAAGATATTCATAATTATGAATGGGGTTTATGATAGAGATCATTACTGTATACTCAGATTTGTGAACTAATTCTAGAAGTTATCATAAATGTAATAGAATGGTAAATTTTTGTCACTGAGGTCTAATAAAATATTTTTTCATAGTGGTTTTTTACCCTTTAATTGTTTTCCACTCAAATATTTGTGTCAAGGTATCTTGTTTGAGTTTTGAATTTCTTGATTGTAATATCTTATGATGTTTCTATTGTCCTTTAATCTATTACAACTAATAATGTCATTTTGTTGAAGTTTTTGTTCATCAAAAATATTCATTATTTTTATAGATCGCCAATTCACACCCTTCCCCCCCCCCCCACAAGTGATATTAGTATTTCAACAAGTGGTCTTAGAGTCAAGTGCCTAGTAATTAGTCTAATAGTCTTAGGAAGGTTTTGGTTGAGGAATACTTATCATCCATGTCTCAATATAGCTTAACAAGAGAAATAAATCCCCTCTTTAATGGTTTTGGTTAAGATTCTTAGACAATAAGAATATGAGCTTATTTTCTTTCACTGGGTATTGATGTCTAAGGTTCTATTGTCAATGGGTATAATGCACCTTGTACTCTATCCACAAACTTTGTTGGTAAAAAAGAATTATGAGGCTGATGCTAAAGAAAAGTTTTACATTCTGATTTGCATGTTAAATATTTTTTTGTAAAGATAATGCATTGCAAATTTTTACAAGAGGTTTGGAATTGAAAAACATCTACCATAGTAATAATAGACTAAAAGAGGCAGAGATACAAAGTCTAAGGGATAGGCCTGAAGGTTTTTAAATGGGTGAAGGAGAGGATGAAAGGAAACTTGCAATGAAAAATATATAACTATTTCCACATAACCCATAATAGATCTAAAACAAATATACAATTAAAATCCACATGCAATAGAATAGACAACATGCCCACAAAAATGTGACACAAGATATACCCTTGGAAACCCTTATTAAGGGAAAAACCTAGCCTTCAAAAGCATCCATCACCATGTATCATTTAGCAAAGACAACATTGCAATACAACCATGGAAGACTTCAAAGCCATAGGCACAACCAAGAAATCCATGTGAACAAGCATGAATCCACACATCCCATGCCATGCTTACAACCTTCACAAATGTTCTCTTGGCTAACCTGTCAGGCCTTGTCCCGCTCAACTCTTGTCTTCTTCCTTTTTGTTGTGTCTCTACAACTACCCTTGTGGATACTTATATAGTGGAAAGTCCCACAAAACCACCAAGTGGTATTACATAAACCATGTGCTACCTAACCCATTGACCCCATATTTAATATTGGACATTTAAATCTTTTCTCCAATATTAAATAATTATGTATCAAATATTATCACAATGTTACAATACAATCATCAAGTACATTCCATGGGAATATTTTCATGTTGCACATCCATCTAGGTGCAAAATTACATAATAAAATAAAATAACAGAATACAACAATATTATGCAATGTGTGCAACACCCATTATCTCAACAAAGGATATAGAGGAATATTTACTCAAAGAGGATAAAACAATAAATAATATTTGTGATATTGGAGGATAAATAGAAGATAAAAATGTTGTTATGAAGGTTTTGAGATCCTTACCATCTAAGAGTGATTCTAAAGTACCGACAATTGAAAAGGCGATTGACATGAATATATATACTATGGATGACATATATGGTGCTCTTGTGGCATATAAAATGAGGACTTGTAAAAAAGAAAATTTATTTAGAGTAGCAACATTCAAGGTTGATAACAAGACTATGGTACCTTCAGACTTAAAAGATCTTGAAGTCATAGAGTGTCACCTTATAAGAAAACTAAAGAAATTTCAAGAAAGTATATGGGTAATCTTCCCTTCAAATGCTTCAATTTTAGGAGGATATGACAATTTGCAACCAAAATCCCTTATGGTGAATCCAAATATGATAAAGACAATAATGAAATACAAGGCAAAAAGTTATTTAATAATAGAAGCAAGGTTTTCTATAAAAAGAAGAAGAGTTTATTTGTATGTGTTTTGGATCATAATTCTAAGGATCCTGCAAGTGGGGAAGGTGAGATTTTGTTGATGAAAATTCAAAATACTAATGTGGATCAAGATCCTATGTGCAAAATGGATAGTGAAACTAAAATAATTAGAAGAGGCCCTGGTGCTAATCAAACATATAGTGAGTTTGAATTTGTTAAGGTTGATCTTGAGGGAAAACTTATATTTGCTCCTAAGGAGATCAAATGGCTTAAGAATTTATTATAATTTTAGGAAGTTAAACAAAAAATAATGATATTCTAGTTAATAGACTTTGAGATTCAAAATAGTTGACCAACACTTTGATAGTTCACCTTGAAGAAGGAAAGGCTTTTTAGGATGCTTTAAAGGAGAAAGTGGAAATAAAAAATAAATTGTGTCAATATATAGAAGTAGAGATTGTTAAGATAAGAAAGAGAATATAAAAATATCAAACACTAGAGTAGAAGACATGCTAAATAAATAAAGAAGGTTTGTTGATATGACTAGTCTAGGTATTAAAATTCAGCAGAGTTTAAATAATTGTGATAATAAATCACTACATGACATATTCAAACCTAAAATCCAAAGTGTAGATTTTGATGTTCAAGTCAAGCATAATAAAAACTTTCTAAATCCTTCAAAGTCTAGTCAAGAACTCTCATTCAAGAGGACAAATCCAAATGTGCATGCAAGAGGCCAAATGAACATGTTCAAAAAATCATTACTTTATTGTAGAAGGTTTTACTCAAAGTTAACTCATATTTTGTTGGTTATTGTTTCTATTGTAATAAATTTGGGCATAGAATAAGTGATTGAAAATTAGCCTTGGAAAGGAATTATAGATTTTGCTTTGAACTTTTTTCTTATAGGACGAACACTCTAAGATATTTATAATGGAATAACATTGGTCACATGAAGAAAGATTGCAAACATATAGAAAATTTAAGTGAGAAATCTATTTTTGCTCCTATTAATAATGTGAAGCCTCTAAAATGTGATGTTAAGGAAGATAATATTTAGATACCAGCGGTAAAGAAAGATATTGGTTAGTTCATAGTTGTTCAATTTTCTTTTCAAACTAGAATATAAGGATTTATTGATTATAGATAGTGGTTGTTCAAACCACATGACAACAAACAACAAAAGGAAAGTCATTAAATTGGAAAGTTTTGAAAGAGAGTTTGTTATTTTTAGTGATGATTTATCATGACATATTAAATGTTTAGGATCCTTGGTGATAAATGAGAAGATAACTATCCATGCTATTTATTTTGTATAAGGACTAAAATATAACCTCCTAAGTGTTAGCCAAATTTGTGGCATTGACTATGAAATATTGTTCAATGATCATGGATGTGAAATAAAATAAAAATTAGGAAAGTTGGTGGTAGTAGGTAAAAGAACCAAGAGAAATGCTTACAATCTTAAAGATCTCGCAAGTAGTAATGATCATGGCAATGTTTCTCTTGTGTGACATACAAAAGAAGGAGAGTTATGGCACAAAAGAATCAGACACTCAATTTTTGGCAATTTGGTCAAAGTAAGAAAGTATTGCTATATAAGAGGTATACCACCTAACCATAAAGCAAAAAATATTGTTTGTGAAGGAAGTTTTTCTTTAAAAGAACATTCATCTACTAGAAATTTACAAAATTTTCACACTTGTAATGGTGAAAATGGTTGGCACCCCACCATAACATTAGGGGACCAAGAGGACGAATCCTAGCCCACAAAGTAGATCTGACAATATCTACTAAGGAACAAGGGGGAAAAGCATGGGATCTCAACCTTGTAGTCTGCATACCTCTTTTTGTTGATCCCAAGTGTGGGATAAGTATGATAAAATGTGTGTAAATATGATCTAGAAAATAAATAAAATAATCGGGAATATAAATGTCTGTACTATTGAGATCAATGGAGGAAAACAACCAACTAACTGATTAGTGCTGACAAAAAGCACAAAAAGACTTGATTTCTATTAGGAGCCTCTAGAAACTACAAAATCTAAAGTTAGTTGGAATCTATTTCTATAATAGATAGGGATTACCTTGACCTTGACCCATGGTTAGGATGAACACAAACTAGACTTAGACAAAAATTGATGCCAAACTCCCTAGATCTGCACTTTGGACTATTGGATCTACAACAAAATTATCACTAAAACAATAGGGTCAAGGATGACCTTATCTTCAACCCTAGAATGTTAGAAATTGTAATTAAATATGGATAAGAAAATTCTTCAAAATTAGCCCTCAAATATGTTCTTGAAACTATACTTGCTTAGAATAGAGAGGAAAAATTGGTTGGTGGGGTTGAGGAATCAGCCTTAATTTGAGATAAAATTTGATAAAGGAATGCTAATATATATTAGAAGAAAATTGCAATGTATAATATAATATAAATTTTGATGCAAATATGTTTGATATCCGATCAAGTATGGTAAAGAAATAATCTTGACTCAACACAAACTCAAAAGGGAAATCATGTAAGACAAACCTCATTTATCAATGTACTTACAATATTCCTCAATGATAAATTCTTGTGTGGAAGTAGATCTTCTCTTCATTGGCCAAATTTGACTATCTCCAAATGTTGAACGAAGCTAGATCTATGAGAAGGAATGCATCATGCATGCTGAAGAACTTAAATGCTTAAATGGATGAACTATAGGAATGCCTCGATTTCTTGCTTGCTTGAGAAATCCTTCAATGCATCTTGAGAGCTTGAACATGGATATATTTCATTTGTATGTGATGTCCAAATGCAAAGAGAATGCATTATTTTATAGTTATTCAGAACCCAAGCTGAGAAGGTTCAACTAAAAAAAGTGAGGAAAAGTAATATTTAACATTTGGCTTGCAATTTCTGCAAGAAAATGGCAGAAAAAGAATCTATTTTGAAGATGAGATGTTTGAGATTAGATAACGATGATGAGTATATGTTGAAAGAATTTGAAGATTACTATGAGCGGTCAAGAGGCAATATACAATTGCAAAAACCCCTAAATAATGAGGTGGTAAAGAGGAAGAATAAGATAGAAAAGGAGATAGTAAGATCAAAGTTGGATGAGTCTAAATTGCCTAATATGTCTAGAATGAAGTTGTTTATACATGATACCCTTGTTTTCATTTTTTCTTACATACTTACCTAGTTATATCTTTAACAAATATTTATTCTTGGTCATTTCCCTTACTTTGTCAACACTCCTTCCTTTATCAGAACAAAATTATTAGTCATTGCATTTCTTGATTTTTCAAAATCAGTTATCCCTCCCTCTCATTTCATAACTTAGTTGCAAGGTTCTAAGTTTTCAAAAGTGGTCAATATCCCAACTTCTCTTAGTGTTGGTCACATTGTCATGGGTTATTGGAAGTTTAAAAGTCTTAACCTTAAGTTATGAATCTTCAAGTCTTACTAACCTAGAAAGTAATGGGTCCCACTTTAGTTTTCTTACAATCTAACCTTTTTGTTCCTTGTAAATAAGATTACACAAAATGGGACTCTAGTTTTTTAGGACCTAATAATGGTGATATTAATTACACATCTTATAATATATATAAAGTGGGGTGATAGATGAATTAAAAGCTTGTTACAGATTATTGCACACTCTTCTTAATTTGTAATCCTTGTTGCAAATTCATGAAGACTAAAATTCAAATCTAGTTGACAAATGTGAAGGATATTAACCTATTAGAAAAGATTGAGAAAAGAAACATGACTTCTTGGTAGGATCACATTAATAGTGGTTTGGTGCATTCAAGAGGTTTTTTGCTTGTGATTTTCTATATAGACAAAAGGTATAACTAAAAAAAACAAGAATTTGGATTGAGAGTAGGAAAGTGATTGCATGGATTACACAAAAATTGTAATCCAAGCTTTGTGTATACTAGTGAAGGCGATGACAAAGAAAATGTGTATTGTGCCAAAATTATATAGTCAAGTCATGGTTGAAGTTTGAAAAATGAGGTAAGCCTTAGGTGCTCACCAAGCTTAAAAGAACACATTTCAAAGATGAAATTGCAGAAGTAATTCCTTTATTGTGATATGTGGTTAGAAATGTTAGCTTAGAGTATTTTGAGTAATGGAGATGTCATTTTTATGTTGATCATATTTGACAAGAAAAATGTTATTGATTGATCCAGTATAATTAGTTATCACTTGAATCAACAATTGAAGATTTTTTAGCAAACCATGGGTTTCAACAGGAGCTTGTAATTAGTTTATATTCTAGTCAATTAAGAAACCTTATGGGATACACTAGAAACCCAACAATTTACATTGAGCAATGTGCCTATCTATAGAAAATATTTCTAACTCACTATAAAGGAAGGAATATAAGTCTATTCCCACATTAATGAAGTTTTTTTTAACAGATTTTTTATAAGGTTGCAAGGAAATCATAATATTTAAGAATTTTACAAGAGGTTGTTATAGTAATGGAGTTTAGAAGTTTTTATACACAATTTGATAACTTTACATTTGATAACTAAAAGTTTTTAAAATGTGGGTTGGAAGCTTTTGGGTTTAATAAGAGATATCTGGAGATGGTCCTTTTGCTGGTTTCCTCTACCACCTTCTCTGTTCTTGTTAATGGTTCTCTGACACCTTTCTTTCGGGCTTCATGTGGGTTAAGGTAAGGGGATCCACTATCTCGTATCCTATTGATTCGCATGGTTGCATGCTTAGGTAGATAGGTGGAAAAAATGGTTAGTTTGGGGGTATTTGTTGGACTTAGACCTTCTTCTAAGAATCTTACTTGCTCTCATCAGCAATTTGTGGACGATTCTATTGTTATGGGAGAAGCTTCCGAGAAATACAAGAAACATAAAGGAACTCTTGAGTGTTATGGGTAGGCTTCAGGTCAGATTATAAACTGGAATAAAAGTGTGATTTATTTTATCAATGTTAATGAGAATAGATAAAATAAAATTAAAAGAATCATTGGTTGTGAGATTGGTACCCTTTCGGGCTCATATCTTTCCTTAACCCTCTATCATGACCCTCTAGAGACTTTTTGGAGTTATTTGATTGACAAAATCCACTCAAAGTTAGCTGGGTAAAAAGGATCCCTCCTTAGCCAAGCTGGTAAGGTTATTGTTCTTAAATCTACTTTACAAAGTATGTCTCTGTATGCTTTGAGCATTTTTAAGATCCCTAGGAAGTTTTCTTTGGCCATTGAGAAAATTCAAAAACAATTTTTATGGACAAACATGGAAAAGAAGAAAATAATGGCTTTGATTGCTTGGGATAAAGTTTGCATGCCAATTAACAAAGGAGGACTTGGCCTTAGAAGGGTGATAAATATGAATGATTCTCTACTTACTAAACTTATTTGGAGATGGCATCAAGAGGAGGGATAATGGAGAGACATTTGGAATGATAAATATAAAAGGGAGAATCAAGGGTTTAACCTATTCCTCAGTAATGAGGCTTCTCAAGGGGGTTTTGTAATCTAGAAACATCTTCATAAAAATAAGAAGATTATTAATAAAGGGGTTAGATGGAAGGCTGGAAATGGTCAAACTATTCATTTTTTAGATGATATATGGATTCCTGATCATACCCTCAGTTTTGATCAGAGGTGGAATGGATTTATGGATCAATGCAAGAACCTATTGTGAATTTATGTTGTTGATTATTGGGAAGAGGAAAGTTGGGTTAACCTCAATAGAGTGGATAACAATCTTAATGATCTCAACAAAATCCTAAATGATGTCTTTTTAGTTCAAGAGGAGGATGCTTTAATTTGGAAATATTACCCCAATCGGTTACTTTTTGTTTCTTCTTTGTATGCCAATGCTTTTGAGGAATATCAGGCGCCTTGTTGGGCTAAAGCTTGGTTCAAAGGAATGACCCCCAAGGTTCATATATTTTTCTAGATTCTTTTGTAGGATAAAATCTAAACCACTGATAATTTGAGGAGAGGGGCATGAATCTTGTTAGTAGGTGCTATCTTTGTAAGGAAGTAGAAGAGTCAGTTAATCATTTGACTATTCGTTGTTCTTATACTAGAAGGTTATGGGAAAGGATATTTGGTTTGCTAGATTTGGTTTGGGTCTTCCCCCTTACTATTCAAGAGTTCTTTAAAGAATGGAAGTCTCCCTCTCACAATACATTGATTATGAAGTTATGGGATTTCATCCTCCGTTTTCTTTGCTGGGGTGTGTGGAAGGAAAGAACAATAGGGTATTCGTGAGTAAGGAGACTAATTATGTCCAGTTGTTCTATAAGATTAAGCATCTTTTGATAGAGAATATTAGGACTTTTGAGAAGGACATCAACCTCAAAATGAATGGGAGGAAAAAGTAATTTAGAATTGGAACTTGGAAGGGTTAAGTGTTATTCAAAATGGTAATAGCCTTAGGATTTTGGCTAGGTGGGATTTCCCTCCTCAAGGCCGGTGTAAGATTAATTTTGATGGGGCCTCGAAGGGCAACCTAGGGATGGTGGGTTGCAGTGTCATCATCATAAATATGAATGAGGACAGTTTGGGTTTGATGGCCATCCCTATTAGGAAACAAATGAATCATGTGGTGGAAGTTAGCGCGGCTCTCTATGGTCTTAGCTATGCCAAGAGTATGAATCTAGACAAGATTTGGCTCAAAGGAGATTCCCTCAATATTATTAATTGTCTTAATAAAATTAACAAACCTTCTTGGACAATTCATAATATTATTTGTAAGGCCATTTATTTAATTAATTCATCTAAGACTTGTGTGATCACTCATAATTATAGAGAAACTAACCATGTTGTTGATTGGGCCGCGAACGTGGCTTGCAAAAGTGATGAAAAGGTGATTTGGAATTATGATGATAATATTCCTATCGAGGGGTTATCCTTGATTGAGTATGACAAGGTGAGAAGAAGGAAAATTTTTTTTATTAATGATGAATATGGAAAAAAGGTTTAATTATGAGTTGGGTAGATTTGGGGTGTGGCAGATTATGATTAGATTGGCAGGGACTTTTCATTCATTGCCACACAGATTGTGGGTTAGTTTATTCATCAATATCTTTTGCTATGATATCAACACCAGGCTTTTCATTCTGTTTGTTTATTCTGAGATAGTGAGAATCTGTAATAGGTTGAAGAAAATGGGAGGAAGGAGAAAGAGGGTTGAACTAGCTAGTTGCAAGGACATGAAGAAGACGATGGAGATTTGGGAATTCTAGAATAGGGGAATTTTATGAGTTTTATGGAGGAGCTTAAAGGTAGCAACCCTTCTATTACCTGCCAATTTATTAAGACCTGAAAGGATGGTAATCAAATAATGGAGGTAATAGAGGACATCATTGTGGAAGCTACAGGCCTTGATATAGAGGGAACCAACTTTTACAAGGATAGGAAGCTTTCTGATCAAGCAGTAGATGAATTTGAGGACACGACTAAAGAGCGTAATAGGTTGGTTAAAATTGGTAATTCCTATTTTAGCCATGGCTCCATATCTCATCCTTGGAGGTTTGTCATGTTCATTGTTATTGTATACTTAACTTTGGATGGTCACTTTACTAAGTTATTTGGGTACCATTTTATGTTGGTTAACCATTTTAGGCATAGGGTTAGGCTTAATCTTCCCTTTTACCTCAGGCAATCATTGGGTAATACAATTTTAGCTATTCATAATGATCCTGAGGGTGACCATGCTTATCATGAGGGTTTAGTGGTGTTGGTTATAAAACTCCTCAAATCCAAAAAAGTGGACAAACCCCATTATAGTAAGAAAACTCTGGAGTGTGAGACTAAGGGGAGTGAATAGGATGAGGGCTTTGATGAGGATATAGAGGATGAGGTTGCAGAGATAGAGGGTAAGAAGAGGAAAAATCTTGATCCTAGAAGCTCATCTGGGAAGAAAAGGAAGATTAAGGAGGTTGACTCTGAGATGGATACAAATTCTAAAGAGGAGCTAGAAGAGGGTAATGGGAAAAGTGGCATTGCTAGTAGTGTAATGCCTACCCCTAGTTGACTTTTCTGTTGTATTATCATATTATTTTAGATCAATTTTCTTATTGTGTTTTAATGACTAGCAGTACCTAGTTACTAGATTTGATTAGATGTTTTTTTATACTCAATTTATATATGTGATGAGTTACCTAGTTATTTAAGCTAATTCATGATTATTTTTTATAATAATAGATGTATGTTCATTTAGTGATTTCAGTTAACTCATGATGATTAGTAGATGGATTATTTATATGCATTTCTATGGTTACCTCATACTTGCATGTGTATGGTGTACGTGTACATTTTCTTTATGTATGATGTTTCTGATGTGGTTGAGGAAGGGAGTCGTAGTCACCTGCTAGTCGAGATCTACATGATGTACCGCTTCCTAACATTTCCTGTTTAGTTTATAATATATGTCACATGCGTGGATTTTATGTAGATTTCAAGTACTAAGTATCGACTTCCCTAAATTGCCAGAATGGGCACACCATATCGTAGTATTTCAATAGTATAAGTAGGGAGATAATTCTTGAGTTCAAATCCTAACCTAAGCCAATTGTCCTAAAAAGTAGGAAAAGTATCTAAGTTGTTTACCTTTCGAATTTGTCAAGTGATGTGAATTCGTGATTTTGGCCCTGGAGTTTGATTATGTTCTTTGTCTTCAATTGAGTTGTCATATTTGGTTTTGTGGGTCTGTTGTAATTTTCAGTTATAATTAAATCAAATTAAAAGATGATTTAATGATTTAATTTAATAGAAATTTTATAAAGAATATTCAATATTTTATTTTATTCAATTAATTGAGGAATTAATTAAATAAAAGAATTAAATTTAAAATATTTAATTAAAGTTCTAATTTTGGCATATTCATATTTATTTTATTTAATAATTATTATTTAGGAGTTTTATTTCAATAATAAACTCTAAATAATATTATTAGTTGAGTAATAAATATTATTTGATTAAAAAGAAAATATTAAAATATGTGAATATTTGATTAATTAAAAACTAATTAAATTTATGCTTTAATTAAAAAGTCTAAAATTAGAATTCTAAATTTAGAGGTCTAAATTTAGAAAATTGGTTAAAGAGAAATTAGAATATGATGTTATTTAATTACATTATTAAATATGCACTTCCGTTTAAATATTTATTTTAAAAGTCTAATTTAAGAAGTTGGATAAAAATAGAATTAAAAGATTAAAGATTTAATATTGTTTTATTATGGTTATTTAATAAATAATTATTAAATTGGAGTTGCATTTAAATAATGAGCTTTAATTGTTCTTATTAATTTAAATAATAAAGTATGCTTTAAATAGTGCTTGCACTAATTAATAAAGTGGAGGAAAATAAAATATAAAAGTATATTGTAATTAAAAAGTTCTTTAAATGTGCATGAAAGAATTAAATTCAAAAAGATTTGATTAAAGTTCTAATTTTGGAGTATTTATATTTATTTAATTTAATAATAATTTATTAATGAGTTTTATATTTAATAAACTCTAAATAATATTATTAATTAAATTAATATATATTATTTTTAAAATGTCACACGCTTTAATAAGGGAGAGAAAGCTTTAATTTAATAAACTTTATTTTAATTAAATTGCATAAAGTGTGTGCATGAAAATTGAAATATAATAAGTAAAGACAGAGAGTTTTCGCATGATTACATGATCAAAGCCCTGATTTTGGGGGACAAAACTCTTTATTAAGAGATTCAAGCTCATTTCTACACATAGAGGTTTGGAGGAGCCTGTTGGTGTTTTAAAACTACTAAGCAATAAAATGCTTAATACCAAAATGATATCACTCACACAATCTAAGGATTAGCCAATTCCTATTAACAATTATATGTGCAAACCATTTGGACCCAACTTCAACAAAACCAAGGGTGGTTTTCTACTCTTTAGGCTCTGCAAAACTAGGGTGGGTATACCCAGGGATGATTCAAGACTGGAAAACACTGTATGCGAATTATTTTATTTTCATTCTGATTCTCATCTCAAATCCTCAAATACATGCATAATTCTTGACAATTTAATAAGCACATCCCATATAACAGATCTGGCCAAAATTCTTTTATAGATCTGCATGTGTTCTCAACAATAGTGGCTAACTGAAGCTAAAACACTCTATGCAAACAAGTATCAACCAACTTTGAAGATCTTCAAGAAATAAAAGTAAAATTGATTATAATTTTGCATTTGAAAATTATTTATGACATATTTCTCTTCCAGTTGAATCAATTTGACCAATGCCTAATCCATTAGGGTTCAGAGTCTACTACAAATCCATAGATCTAATTTGTTGCCTTACAACAAATATTATCAACAATTCTTATCAGAATTCATCATTCAAAAAATCCTTCCTACCACTATAGTGACCTTATCAAATTCATCAAAGCTTTTCCTTAATCCATAGCAATGGTGAACATATATACAACCTAACTGGATTGCATTCAATTGCACAAGCCTTTACTCATACAATATCAAGATGACCAAGTAACTAAAAGGAGACAAAATTCAGAAAGAACTGATATGAGGATATCTCATAATTTGTATTCATATTCTTTGAAAATTGTATACATTCATAGTAAACTCAAAATGACCTTAGGAAAACATAGAGATCATTCTATATTCATCTATTTTGAGGAACTAACAGAGAAAATACATCATAAACTTGCTCAAACATTGGACCAAAAACAAACTAAGTATATCACCTAGAACACTAGAAATCGGACCATTCTCTAGCCCTAGAATCTCACTTATATAGTGTAAGTTGCAACAAGCTTCAGGCTAAGAGAAAATGACAGGTGTCCTTTACAAGAGATAATTACATACACCTATCATAAAATGACAAAAATGTGGTAATAGAAGATATCTAGATCAAACATTCCTTTTGGTGGGTCTACTTCTGTCACATCCTCTATTGTTGTTGATTTGGCTGCTATTATGATCCCTCTTTGTATGCAACTACCAAGCTAACCAACGATGAAGTTTGTTCTGATGATTGCAAGTTAGTCTCCACCTGTGGGTTTTCACCATCTTTATCTTGTACGGTGGGAATAACTTCTACTTTTCCCTCTTCTTTGGTTGTATCAGTGCCCTATGGGCTTGGGTTTGTAACTGAAAGTGACTGAGCATTCTTGTCTTCTTCTCCCTATTGGCCTTATGTAGTGATGGTGTCAATGATTTGGATCTCATCACCCTGCACCTCATCACTGTCAGTTTCTATTTCCTCCAACTGTTCACCGGGAGCTATTTCTGCCATCCATTTGTCAAACAGTGTATCATTTGGCCAATTGAATTGCAAAATATCACTCTGCCTCTTGAGCACATACTCAGCCTCATTATCAATAATAACAAAATTTTGTTTCAAAGAATCAAAGAATATTTGGGCTTTTACTATTTCTTCATTTGTTGAGGCCCACCATGCATGCCCTATTTCATTGATAACTTGTTTCATTCTTAAACAAAATAAATCATCAAGTTCCTTTGCCCATTCATCTTTATTTTTTAAATTATTCTTCTTATCTAAGGCACGAGGAAACAGACTAAACTTTTGGCTCTTGTACTTATCTAAGTAGCCAACTATTATTCTTTGCAAGTGAACTCTCTTATTGTCAAAGTCAGTAAGATCAAAAACAATATCAAAAGTTTTCTCAATTTGATCACAAGAGGTTTTTATAACAGAATAGCATAAAAATGTCATCTCCTTCCTCCTTCTTACCCACTTATTCACAATGGGTTTTAGAACCTCATCACTTGCTTTCATTTCATCCCAGATACTGATCACCCTAGCCAACTGATCATAAACTAGTGGCCATTCAATTTTATCCCCCAAATATGTAAGAGCTTTTCTTAATTTATCTTCATATTTTGCCTCCAATTCTACATGTAGGGCCCATAGTTATTCTTTTCTTCTTCAAAGTCCTCAGCGGTATAATATTCTGGCCTTTAGGGTGTATCTGGTATTTCTATGAGGGGGGTGGATTTGAAGGGTTCAAATGGGGGGGCGAGGGTATGTTATTTTTGGTCTTGTGGACCTCCCCATTAGCTTGTTCTCAAGCTCAATTCTCCTCTTTACCTCTTTATTGTAGGCATCCACAACTGCCTCATGCTTGCTTTGCAACTCAATCATTTCTTTTTCCTCCCTCTCTACAGTAGCCAAGGAAAATTGAGAGTAATCTACATTCATGTGGGCTACCTATACATGTGAGGTATCGGTAACTCTCCTCATAATGATATTCCCTGTTAGTCCTGAATCATCAGGCTGTGATGGAGCAGCCCTAGATCCTCTTCTCACTAACCACATGACAAGAGCAGCTTGGTTATTACTTAATGTAGTTTCCAAGAACTCCTTTTTATTTGGATCTTGCAATCACAAATTATTTGACACAGAATTGAAAATCAAAGCATTAGCAATGTCCCAATTGGGAAATAATAAAATATTTGTAGCCTTTACCATCTGTCTCCCTTCTTCAGGGGTTATATTATGGAACTCTTGAATCATTTGTTCCTTTATTTGATTTTGGATGGAGGCTTCATCCATTTTTGGATGCTCTGCTTTCACATTCTTACATCTTTCCTCAAAATTGTGCATGCTTGCCCTCCAAGCAAATTGGTAGAAAGCCCTAGACTTTACAAAACTGTCATCAGATAAAAATTGATGACTTGCTTGTTCCAAAATAGGATCCAATTCTCTTCCTCTGAAATCTGCTACAGTCAAGTCAAAACTTGGCACAGGAGGCTCATGGGGGTTCCCTTCATCAATCTCTGCTTGGGTAACAAAAACTCCCCATTGTGATCCAATTTGTTCAATTTTCTCATCAATGAGTTGCTCCTCCTCAATTCTCATGGGGGTTTGGGAAGGTGAGTAACTCTCATCATGTGGTTCCTCTTCCCTTATTATCTTTCTCCTCTTAGGAGAAGGTTCAAGAGGCCTTTCTTCAAAAACAACACTAGTAGATTCAACTATCTATTTTCCTTTATCCACAATGGGCCTTTGACCCTGAATGATAGTATATCTTGACCTCCTTTGAACAACTAGTGGGTCTGCCCCTATATTAGGAGTGAAACCCAATCTCCTCATTATTTCTCTAGCCTTATCTAGAAAAGAATCAATGAAATACTACTTTTTCTCATTCATCACCTCCATTATTTTAGGGAATGTATTCATAAGCTTATTAATTCTATCTGTAGTAGTTACAACATTACTTAGAGGGTTGTAATCTTTGTCAAAACAATTAATGAAACTTAAAACTTTTGAATAGACTCTCCATTTTTCTTTCTTTGTTTCTTGCTCCTGCAAAGAGTACTCATTCCTTATTACATCTTCAGGGAAATAAAATTCATGCTCAACTGGATGAAGTTTGATCCTATGCCTAAGAGCCAAATGAAAGAAACCTTCTGCATCACAAAAATGAGGGTGAGATACTGCCATCTTATACTGATCCAAAAATTTGTAAAGGGAAACCAATCCTTCCTTGGTTATCACAAACTGGTGGGCTATTGTGCAAGTGGAAAAAATTGATCATGTTCCCCTTTTGTGCAAAAAGGCTTCTTCTACTCCTCCCAACTACCACAAGAATTTAGCTACACCTACCTTTAAGGGCACCTCGTAAGGTAGTACATGAGGTGTTCCCTTGAATCCATAAATTCTTATAATAGTTGAAACTGAATATGGGATGACATCTCCCCAATTATGTGAAACCTTTAGATTATGGGGTTTCTCCATAGGCCTAACAAGGTGCATTAGTGCCTTAGGGATCCTGGGATTGTCTCTTAATACAAGGCACCTCAGTTTGGAGGCGAAGTACCTGTCAAATCTAACAAAACTAGCATTTTTTGCTTCCCTAGTCATATCTGCACTCCACAATTGAACTGACAGTGCTTCCCCCTCTTGTTCTTTGTTCAAAACCATTTCTTTACCAAAGTATGTAGCCCCTTCAAATAGAAACATGTGCATCAACAGGGAGTATTGGCCCCAAACCTTCTCCACCTTGCTCTTAGCAATTCCAACCAATCCACTATGAATTTCATCAGCCAGGTAAGAAGCAAAATCAAAAATTATTTCCACACTGATAGAGGAGATTGAGTAATCATTTACATGAAACTCATGGGCATAAAATCTTCTTCACCCTCTCCAAAAACTCGGCATAGGGTCCTGTATATCTCTACTGCCCTGGCATTGAAGCATGCTTTCTTGAAAGGTTCTTTAGAGGATGATGTTATTGCTGGTAGGGTTCCAATTCTGCCAATGTGGGCCTTTAGTGCACCTTGTCTAACTATGTTCTTCTTAGACATATATTCCTTTTCTAAATTTGTCAAATTAATGGGCACATGATACCTAGTGAGAGGTCCCAAACGAAAAACTTCCCTAATCTCTTCTGGACTGATGGTGATTAGAATTTCACCATCTACTCTTCTCACTACCCTAGTGGCTTGATCATAACTCTTCACCATGGCCTCAAGGATATCATAATCGATAAACACACTAGGAACAACTAGCTTTCCTAGGTTGAAATTCCATATATTGGCATGTGGGGCAAACAGTTTCCTTTCTGCAAACCATTTCTTGAACAAATTTAAACTAGTTTGCGAGGTTTGAGCATCTTGGACCCAATTACCCTTATCATACAATCCATCTTCTATCCTCAACCTAGGGTTTAATGAGGTCAACTTTTTAACTTGCACTGTCTCTATAGTAGACTCAGGAAGCAACTCAAGCAAATCATCATGTACATTTCTATCCAAATAATTTACTTGACCTGAAAACTCTTTCTTCGGAGGCATCTTTGATTATGCTTTATAGAACTAAAATACTTACAGAGATTACAGTAGGATTACTTACTTGAATTCTATCCTCATTTTCCTCTATATTTCTGCAAATTTTTCATGAACAAACTGCTTCACAATCTTGCCAAACTTTAGCACGATCTTCTTTAGTAATTGCTTCTGCTTAGGAAAGGCTTGAAATTTTTGTTCGCGTAAGGTGAAACTGATAAAATTTTCTGTATTAAACTCTATTTTTCCTCACATGCGAAGCTTTCATGTCTAATTAATACATAGAGTTGCACCATCTTTTGCATTCAAATCTGCGTTGTCGATCTTTAAAAATCCTATGATCATGGGATACAGAGAAAGACAACTTGGCATTCCACTTGACAAGTTGGTCAGTAATCTAATGAAAACTTCCCATGTACATAGCTCCTTCCTTGGTGGCACTTTCGTCTGGACCTACTGGTGACTAAGGACACGTGTCAACAGGTCGCTACTTTGCTATACATAAAGAACGAGCATCTTGTCATAGCAAAGCAGCGACAACCATTGATTTGATCTTGATCTTGTGGATAACAAATTAGTGCATTGCTTAGAAGAATAATGGTGGGCCCTTATTCGCTACTTCACTATACATATCCTCCAAGCAACTCTTAATGGTGAGACAGTGACAGTTGTTGATTTGAGACCAAATCAAACGTAGAGAAACTACAGAAAGTACCGTGAAGGGTGGTGGGTCCCATACTCGCTATGTCGCATATAGTAAACAACTTGCAACTTTCCATAGTGAAACAGCAAGGACTGTTGATTCAGGTTTGATCTGACGATCAGAATCCCTGATACACTTTATGAATGGGGCATGGGTTTGGGGCACTGGTGACATAGGAAAATCTGCACTACTAGCACCCAACAAGACCTTACTTTTAATCTTAGTTACCCTTCCACGTCACTTGAGGTCCCATTGGCTGTTCTTTTCACAATGCCTTGCTACTTCACTAATGACAAGATGCTCAGTTTTTCCAATAGCGAGGTAGTGAGGCATCGAAAAGACCTTTATTCCAGCGCCGACTTTTGGTTGCTTCTACTAGATCCCTTTTCCTATTCTGACGGTACTTACAAGGTTCACATGATTGAAAAGTTGGCCAGAAAACAAATCCCTGACCGTTGTATCTTCATTTTACGGTTCCATTTGATAAACTGTTTGGCACTCACTACCTCGCTATGTATAAAAAGTGCTCAACTCTTCATAGCGAGGCATCGACAATAGTAGATTTATTCAAATCGGATGGTGAGGAACCTAAGAGGAAAGGTTACTTGAGGGCGCGAGAAAATTTCAAAAGAAAATAGAATATTCGCCCAACTTTTAAAAGGGTTTTGCGCTCGAAACTAACAAAAGGAAAAAGACAAAGGTTTTAACGAATTTTTTCAAAGGTTAACAAATCTGAATGACTAAAGACCATAAACCCTATTCACCATTAATGGATACAATTTGAATTTTTATACCTCGACAAAGGAATTTTATCATGCAAAAATTCAGACCAACAGAGCCAATTTTCGAAAAGAGGATTTTGGAATGAAAAGGAAGATTCTTACGTGTTTGTGCGTTCATTGTTTTAGCATTAGATCCAGGTAGGATCTTGTGGGTTTGTGTAGTAGTTGCTCGTTCTTTGAATTCCTATCTTCTTCATATCTGTTGTGTTTATGTTTTTAGAATTTCTCTAGGTTGAAGCCCTTGTTTGAGAAAATTATAGAATTGTCTGTGATTTAATCTGAATAACTTTAGTAAATATTGAACTTTAGGATTTTCAAAACCTAATGAATTCTGAAACTCACTTTTGTATGCACTTTATGTGATGCGTGATTTACTGGTGTTGGGGTTTTGGGGTTGACTTAGCTTTGACCAGTTAGGATGTTTACAAGAGGCTTGGGGGAGTTTTATTCTATGATGTCATGATGATCTTTTGTACACAATCTTTTATAGCTAACCATAGTAATGTGTCATGTGTGTGCTATGATGAGTTTGATCAGATGTTTTGATGTGCTTTCTAGTTTCTTGTATAAAATTGAGATGAATGGTGTGACTTTCCTGATATAACCTTTGAGTCTTTGATCAGTTATCCTTGGCTTTCTTTCTAGTTGCTTGTATAGGAGTGAGGTGATACTGTGATTTGTTTATGGTGATGTCATGTTATGACATGAATTTGGTTTGTGTATACTTGATTTTGGATCAGTCCTATTAGGATGATTGTATTGGTGAAATCGATGATTTTGATTAGTGATATTTTAGTGCTTTCCAGTTGCTTGTTTAAGAATTGATATGTGGTTTATGGTCATTTGAGATCTTTTTCTTTTATTAAGCTTAGGGTAGGTTATATGTATGTCATGTTGGGAAGTGGCTTGCAATGCAGGTCGAGACCCTAAAGAGGCTACCGGGTAACCCATTATAGGTTATTTTAATAAGCGATAACATTTCATTAAATGGATTTAAAATGAATTAATAATATATTGGTACCAAATAAATTCATTAGGGGGTTCAGAGTATTAAAAGAATACCACGATAACCTTAGAGCTAACTAGTTAGTATGCCTTGTCTATACGGAAGGATATCGATGCCACATAGAGACACTAGGGGGTCAGAGTATTAGAAGACTAGACCGAGTAACCTTAGAGTTGGCTCATGTGATGACACTTGACCACTTACATGGTAGATTTCCTACATGTCTTTTTTGACTCTAGGTTTAGTTGATTTTTATGTCTTGGTACCCCTTTGAGATAGTTTGCTTTCAGGTGTTTTTTTGACTTAGATGTTGGTTTTGACTTTTAAGTTTGTTATCTATTTCAGACATGAGTTTATCTCCTCAGCGTGGTGGGAGTGGACCTTTTTTGGATTTCATAAGGTTGGGTGGTAGTGTATTTTCTTATACCACTGAGATCTAACCGTCAGATGCTGGTACTATATGTGTTTGTGCAGATGTTCCTTTCTATCTGGTCTTGTATTTCTATGATGGATAGTTATTGTATTCTATTCTATTTCATAGATCTTAGGAGATGATGCAATCTATTTTATGATGTATATTATTTCAACCTCTCATACCCTATGACTTGTACAATGGATGATTGTGTATTTTGATTGTTGCCAAGTAGCATCTTGTAATTATATATTATTTAAATGGAATCATACTTGTAGTTCTTTTAGGATGTAGAATTGTTATGTGTTAGATTTAATATTAATAAACTTAAATGGGATTCAACATCATGGAACCCTTAGAGATGTAATATGTTTATGTTGGTTGTTATGTATGTGAGTTAATACTTTTGATGTATTATCTATTATTGTTTATTATTTTTATCTATAATAAAAAAATGTTTGGCAAACTTAGTGAAACCTTAGGTTAATTTCTTTTGGGTTCCCTAGCGGTTCATTACAAGTAGGGTTTCTAGAAACAAGGAGAAGAATATGGATAGGGTTTCAAGCATACCTTTTGATGATGAACCTCTGATCAAGAGGATGGAGTGAAAAGGGAAGAAGGCACTTTCTCAAGGGAAGGTGGATGTTAAAGGTCTTGAGGAGATTGAGTATGGAAGAGACAATTTGGGCAAGGATGAGGATGACCTTACTCATAACAAGGTTAATGATGGCTAGGGTTTTTTGAAAGGGATATTTGGTGATCTGGGGATTATGAAGAAGGACATCAGTAGTTTGCGGTAGCAGATGCAAGACATTTTGAGAGAATTTGACCAACTTAGCAAAACTACTAGAGGGGAGAGAACTTTGGCACAACATATTGATAGACTTTATGAGGTGATTGGTAATTCTAAAGGGGTTAAGAATCTTATGAAATGTGTTCCACCCCTAGAAGATAAGAACAGAGCTTTGGATCAGCTAATTAAAGATTTCTAGAAAAGGTTGGATGGTCTGGATAACAGAGTGGTGAATATGGAGAAGATGGTTAAGAAACTAGATGATTATAATTACTCTATTCTGAAGACTGTGGCTAACAACATTAATACTCTTCTAAACAAATTTGAACAAGGGAAAGGTCAAGGCTCCAAGGAAGTGAAAGATGACCATGAACCTAGCAAATGCACCAAGGTCAACTCAAAAAAGATAGAGGTTGTCAAAGCCAAAGAAATGGATGATCTGAATGCCTCTGTAGAAAACATGAATATCCTTGTAGATCAAGCAACAGATTTATTGAAGACCATGTAGTTGGTTTTATGCTATCTTATTTATTTCTTTTTGCTATTTTTTCCTGCTGGTTTTTTTTGGCTATTTGTTTTAGCTAGTTCTGCTCTTTAGTGTTGAGGCACAATTCTTGTAGGTTTTTCAACTTTTGTCATCTTGTTACCATGTAAAAGGTTTCGGGTCCTTTAAAACCTATTTTTACTTAATCAAAACTTTACATATCTCACAATTGAAGATTTAAAAAGAAAAATAGCTTAAACTTCATCGATTTCCCATAGATTTTTTGGTATTTTTGGAGACATACCACCAAATAGCAATGGTGAACATTAAATATTTAAATATGGGAAAGAAATGGTATACATTTCTCTTGTTTATACCCCTTTTCTCTTATAAGAACCATTTTGTTGTAAAAGGAGTTGATAAAATTATGAATGAATTTTATTTCCCATGTCTAGCTAAGAGAACAAATTTTGATAGTAAGGGAGATGCAAGACAAAACTTGTATAGGGATAAAATAATATATACATAAACTAGAAATTGAAGATTTATGGAAAGATTCTTTATAAGAGACTAAGGTTTTCAAGAGGATTTTGATGAAGCTCATCCTACAAAAAATTTAGTCTTTCAGATTTTGTTTCGATGTTCTAGATGATGTAGAAGAGGATGATGTTATCATACCCTATAAGTACCACACTCTTCCCATTAAAAGCCCATCTAGAATTAAATGGTCTAAGAAGTAAGTCTCAGATTTAATGGTATACACTACCCCTATCTTAAGGAGAATGTATGATCAGATGAATGGAAATGGAAACAAAGAGGTGACCCTTCTTGTAACCAGAAGTCCTTAAGCAAAAGAGAGAAGGACACAACCTCACTTACTGCAGTGACTGCACATGTTAGTAATTTGACTTCTACTACATTAGGTTTGATTTCACATGCTGGAGGTGATGGAGAGAAGCCTAAGAAAAATAGAGCTAAGCTTAAAGCAACATGTGAACTAGATGTTGATTCTATGCCCACCAAGGGTGAAATGGCTCGTGTTGATTTATCAATGACAGGGAGAGGGGATGAACTAATCACTAGTTCATGCTTCTAGTCTACCACTAAGACCTAAAGGTGAATTCCAAGTCCACCAAATGGATTTATCAGATCACTCTTATGCAAAAATCTCCTAATCCCAAACTCCACTCTTCTATCTTGAACAAAATCCTTCTCTTGCCATTTCCAAGGTTCTCATGCTCGATGAAGAACACTCAAGGTTCCTAAGCTTTTCTAGGTCTTTCTTTTCTAATATTTACTCACATTTTTTAGGGTCATGGAGATGCTTCAAGAATTCTCAACACACTTCTTTCATTGCCTAAGACAACTCAAACCATTTATCTTACTGATTTCACACTTTTCCACCAAAAAAGGGCTACTAGAAAAGAGCCCTAATTAGCCCTCCTGTTTTGAGAAATCAGAGATTTACTCAAATTTCCTCCACTAACCAACACAAACTTCCTTCAGAGACTTCCAATCATTTCACTAGTGCTCACAAATTTTCTAGGTTGTGGGTCTCAAAAAGGTCATACAACACCTCTGCATAATATGAGGGTTTTTGAGGGTTTCTTAGCCTTTTCTAGGCCTGTCTGTTGTATGGTCTGGTTTGGTGCCTTAAAAGATTGTTATCAATCTCTCCTTCTTCCCAAGGAGCCTTAACTCACTCCCCTATCTACTCCATGCTTATTTTCCTATTGGTCTTCACAACCCTGCCTTCTACAAACTCTGAAACATTACTCTTCCTTAGCCGGGCATGCACTGGCTCACCTAGGGCAAGAGTCTAAAAATGTTTCCATGGATTTTGAGGGCCCTTCCATCTATAGGCAAGAAGTAAATAGAGTATACTCACTATCCCTAAGAGGCTTAACTATTTCTATGATGGGATAGTGAGTTACATGTCTTCCAATGCTAACTGCCTTTTTTAGGACAATGAACTACCAAAAATGAAAAGATTTACAAACTTAAAAATAAACACACACACACACACACACACACACACACACACACACACACACACACACACACACACACACACACACACACACACACACACACACACACACACACACACACACACACACACACAGATGAAGGACAGCTCTGATACCACTAATGTAGGTACGCACTGATACCACTGACGAAGGTACGCTTTGATACCACTGACAAAGGGCCACACCACCCTTACTAACTCATGACAAAGAATGCAATAAGATCTCTCAAGATCCAATCCAAACCCAAGCTAGTCCAGATCCACACTCTGGTAGAAACCTTCAAGATCTCAACTTGTGCTCGCAAGCCACCTAGCAACCTCCTTGTTTCTAAACCGCAGTCACTAGCTCTTCTCCAACTTTATCCAAGATCCAAGTGTAAACTGCCTCACATTCGGCGCTCTGTCTACACACTCACAACTCCACCATAATCCTACTATAAACTGCCTCACATTCGGCGCTCTGTCCACAGACTCAGGAAAACTCACTCTTCACTTTCTCCTTCTCTTTCACACCTTCCAAGCTTTTAAAGCTTCACCTTCCACAACTTTCACCTTTCTAACCTACTCCTTGAGCTTCTACTCCTCAAGCTTCTCCTTGAGCTTTCACCTTCTTCTCGAGCTTCTACTCCTCAAGCTTCCCCTTGAGCTTGATTAGAAATGCTCATATGCCTTGCTTAAATAGGCACTTACCACCCTATGCATGACTTATCCACAACCTTCTACACAATATCCACAATCTTCTAAAACTTCCATAACCTTCTAGAATTACAACTAAGCACCACCATGTGGCCCAATTAGAAAATTACATTTCCTTTATGGATCACAACAAATATTAAATGCAAGATTTAAGAAACTTTCCACAAGCTTCTAAGATGCCACCTACACACCTCGATTAATGTAATGACAACTATTTTTTTTTTTTTTCTATTTATGCCACCTATGCACCTCGAAAATAAAAATCCTCTTTTCCTTTCTTTTCTCCTTTTTATTTTTTATTATTTCTCCTCTAATTTTCGTCACTTTTCTCTCTCCTCCAGATTTTTTTTTTTTTTTTTTAATTTCTTGTTTTGCCTTTTTTTTTTTTTTCCAATAATTTTCCAATGCAAGATGCTCCTGCATCACACACACACACACACACACACACACACACACACACACCCCTACTTTACTGAATCAAAACTACTCTAAAAAAACAAAAATACAATGCTAATATGTTACAACAACTAATTCAACACACAAAAGCTTCCATTTGCTCTCTGTTTTGTCTTTTTGCATACAAATTCCACTCTACAACATATTGTCCATACACTGACACCCATACACTAGAAACATTAGGGTTTTGTAGGCCTATATACTACATCTTAGGTCTTTTCCCATCCCAGCTAGGGTTGCCATTGGTCTCCACCATGTTTGGAAGGGGTTGTGTAATGTTGTTCAACAACATTTGTAAAGTTTCAACTTTTTGTACCTTACAACTTTTTGTTTACACCTTTTTGACATCTGTTTGCCAAATTGGCTAACTCTTAGCTTTCCAAGGCTAGAGACTTATCCTAGGACTTCATGACAAGGATTACCAGACCCCTTCTAGGACCATTATGACTTCCTATCCCCTAACTAACATTTCCAAAGCACAAACTAGGTCATCAGACCTTTATTCTATTTACAAAGCTCTCTTAGAGCATAGCACAACAAAATTTCTATTGGTGAGGGTCCTATTTCTCAAGGTGCCCCTACACCATACTCCCCACCAAAGAAGCTAAGTCCCCTCTAGAGAAAAAAAGTGGAGATCTATTCCCTGAATTTTGAACTAATTCTCAATGATCCAAGTGTATGCCTAAAATGTGAGCACACTTCTATGAGTCATTATATTCAAGATTTCTCAAAAATGAGGTCTTGAATGGCGACTCATAGCTCCCTATTCATGGAGTGTAGGGGTTCGTAATGGAGGCTCTCAGTCTGACCTAGTTTGTGCCCATACAAGTACACTACGAAACAAGAGATTCAATGATCTAATATGCATGCAAATGGAAATGAAAAAAAAACTAATCTAAATGATAACAATGCAAAACAATGCAAGAAATGAAATCTAATCTATGAAAATAAATAACAATGCAGATATAATCTATGAAAGTAAGATCTAATCTATCAATGCAAGATCTAAGCTAACATGAAAATCAAAGTATGGATCATGATGATGGAAGCCATGCATGCAAGAGAGAATGAGACAAGAAGATAGAAGTTCTCTACAGAAGCTTTAATATTCAAAACTCCTTCTTCAAAAATCACTCTCCAAACCTGCAACATAACAATAGCATAATAATGGGTGCCTCCAAAATGAAGAGAGGACTCTCCCTTATAAAGAAGATTGGACGATCTAGATTGAGAGGAAAAAAGATTTTAATCAAGGGTGGAGAAATAATGATCCATGTGAACTAAAGATCCACCAATGAGAAAAGTGGAGTGGTTGAGAAGAAAGTGGAGAAAGGATGAAGATAAGTCCCATATTAAGTGTAGATAAAAGATTTATTTAATTTTTTATTTGTTTTAACTCCTTTTTCATCAAAAAGAGATTTAAGTGGGATATTTTATTTAATTAAAAGGGAGCAAGTTCTTTTAATTAAATATGAAATATTTAATCAAATTAAAAGAGGGGTTTTTCTCTTAATTAATTGAATGTAGATGAATTATTTAATTAAAAGAGAGGTTTTCTTTTAATTAAATGGAGACTTATTTTATTTTAATTAAAAGAGAGCAAGTTCTTTTAATTAAATAGGAAATATTTCATTAAATTAAAAGAGAGGTTTTTTTCTTAATTAATTAAATGTGGGTGAACTATTTAATTAAAAGAGAGGTTTTCTTTTAATTAAAAGGGGACTTATTTTATTTAATTAAAAGAGAGCAAGTTCTTTTAATTAAATAAGACTTAGGATAAAATGATCAACCTTAAAAATAAAACAAATTGAATTTGATCAAGGGAATTGATTTGAATTGATTTAATAAAATATTACACACCATTGATTTAAGAAATTTGATAAATTGATAAATTGAATAATGGGGGCCCATAGTCTAGGCGACCATCTTAGGGTGCATACATTTGCCCCTCTTTGACTAATGTGTGATCGATTTGGGAACACATGTAGTCAAAGAAAGAAATTGAAGTGTGAGGTCGATTTGGGATCACAAAACAACCCATATGTGTGGTCAAATTGGGAACACAACAGGACAAAGAATACAAATAAATTTTGACTTGAAAAAGTCAAGGATAAAATTGATAAAACTGAATCAAAGATTGAATTTGATAATTACTACCCCCTCATGATCGAAATCGAAATGAGATAGAGGAGAAACAACAAATTGCTAAATTTGATCAAATCAAACAAAAGATAAGGTTCTTGATGTAAGATGAAAGATATAAGAATCCTAGAACCAAGGTAGAACATCAAGCATGAAATATTATGTCCCAAAGGTGATTTAGAAGAAAAGAAGTGGGGAAAAAGAAAATGGAAGATAGAAGTTTGGAAGATATGGAAAAAAACAGAAAGAAGAAAAGAAAATGCCCCAAAATCAATCAACTATTTAAGCTAAAAATTTTGATTGAGATCACGAAAGAAGATAAGGAAATGAAGATCAAAACGTGACCATAGTTGATTAAAAGTCCACAATAAAGATGAAGGGAGAACCCTCTCAAACTCATAATGCAGCCTAAAAATGCAAACTAACATGAAGTCTAATAATGCAAGCTACATGAAAATGCAAAGGTGTACTTGCAAAAGAGCAACTGTAACATATGATTTTTGTGTTCATCATTCATTAAAGAGTTTAAAAGAACTTATTTTCATCATTGGGCCATTATTAACGGACATCGAAAATCACACAATCATCACTAGTCACAAGTGCAACTATGAAGATATGAATGTAATTTATATCGGATTGGAATGTGAAAAGATTCTAACATAAGCATCAAAGACATAAAGGTCAAGATGACTTCGATGTTAGCTTACCCAATTTAATTTACCAAAACCATGCTCACATCAAGGCATAGATGCCACGATGACGATAAGAACGGTTGTGCAAAAACAATCAAGGATGATGCCTCAAATCTCCTAAGTGTTACAAGGGGACAACAAGAGACACTCTAGAGACCACACCTGCAAGCAAAAAATAAAAAAAAACATGTCCCATGCCCCAAGTCCTCTAGCGATGCATCATGGAGAGACTTATCAGACAAGGACACTCAACAAAAATCAATAATAGTCAACACACAAAGAAAAAAAATCATGACATAAGTCAAGCATTAAGTGTTGCATTTAAAATTTAAGTGTGTTAACTGATACTGAGTTTGGAGGATAACAATCAAATGCTTACAGGAAGGGAAGATCACATGATGATACTGGGTAAGACCAAACCAATAAGTGTTGAAAAACACTCGTTGTCAAAGGTTGTATTGAAAAATACAATTGGGGTGGTGTTGAAAAAAACTGTTTGCAAGGTGTCCTAAAGACTAACACATCCAAGAGACCAAAGCTAACATAGTTATGCCCCCTGGACAAAGAACAATTCCAAACCAAGGTAAGAAGGACAAGGCATGATGGAGAAAGGTTAAGTGTTGAGGACATGTGCTAAGAAATAGGGGTGCAAAGGCCTCAAGTAGCACCCATTTCCAAGTTTTCACAACTTGGGTTCTTTTTTTTTCTTTTTTCTTTTTTTTTTCAAGACTTTTTATAAATTTTTTTATATTTTTGCTACCAAGGTGCCTGTTTCCAAGTTTTCACCAAGGCACTTTTTCTATTTATTTTTTTTGAATTTTTGGAATATATAATTTTTTTGGAGATACATCAAAGTGCCTATTGCTAGGTTGTCACTAAGAAGATCATTTTTTTAGGACATTTTTTCAAATTTTAGACTTTTTTACAATATATCATTTTTTTGGATTTTTGAAATATATCAATTTTTTGAAATTTTTTTTTAGGATCAATAAATATATACAAAGATGCCCCTAGACAGAATGAGCATCAAACTCTTAAGCAAGATCACATCATGTAGTCCCAATGTCTAACGAGGTAAAGGACATGATGGAGCAACAAGCTGGTGGATATAATGGATAAGCAAGGAGTATGAAGCAAGTGAAAGTGATCTTCAAGTATTGACTCCTCAAGAGTATTCAAGTTACAGAAAAATTGTCATGTAAAGCACATTTGGACAACAAATGAAAGACCATCATAGGATAATTCATAAAAGCATAATGTAAAAGTGGGAAAGATGTAATCCAAAGGAGTAGATATGTCAAGAGGCTTCATAGCATCATATTTTACTCTTTTTTATTAGATCAAGATCAAAAGGGTAAATGGGAAAAGGATAGCGAAAGACTAGAATGAATGGAGGAAAATAGATATGAAGGCTAAACATGAAAGGAATGAAAACAAGATCATCATAAGATAGCTCACAAGATAGCCAAATGTTTGTGTATAGTCCAACATTGTCAAGATCAAAGGGAGAAGACGAAATTAATGAAAGATGTAGAAGAACTATGCATGATGCCTGATTGTCAGATTTTCATCATGGTACTTATCCAAGGTGCCACAAGGGAGTGGTTTTCACCATAAGACGAATTTATTTATCTTTACTTTTGCTACCAAGGTGCCTGATTACCAAGTTTTCACCAAGGCACATTTTCAAATTTTTTTCTTTTCTTTTTTTTTTTTTCAATTTTTTTTTTTTTTTTTTTTTTGATTTATTTTGGAAGAAGTCAAGCTTTTGAGATAATGCTCCTTGAAATTTTAAACCATGATATAAAAAGGATTTGAAATGACATGCTCAAAGATGCTGATAGGGAAAAGAGGATGGAAGACAAAAATGGAGGATATGGCTTTATGCAAAGCGAGAGAGATTGGAAGATGGAAATGAAGGCAAGATCAACATCAACACACACCTTGAAGGATGGCGAGAAAATGGAGAAAAAGTGAATGAAGGAATAAGTGAAGGAATATATTGAGTGAATAGAAGAGGTTTTGGTTTAGGCACATGGAATGGAAGAATTCTTTTGGAAGAAGATGAAGTGGAATTCTTTGGAAGCTTGAATGTCAACTTCAATTGTTGTTCAATATTAGACTCTCTCAAGAGAGACTTTGGAATCCATATAGCCATAGGCCTCTTTTCATTTATTTTTGTTGATTTAGAGATAATATCTTCAATGATGGATTTTGGAACCCATACTTGTCTTATAATTTTTTTTTTTAGATATCTGTTTTGACTTTATGCCCCCATGTCGATTAGATGAGACATTGTGGTCTACCTTTTTATATGGCTTCTTGAATTGCTTCTTTTTCTTGTATTGAACATTCAAGTTACTTCCAAAAGAATTGGGACTTGTGGAAGAAGAAGAATGATATGACTGGTTTAGGTGAGTGGGTGGATGAAAAGGATTCAAGGATATGCATCTACGTTGATCTTGAGGAAAGATAGGAGAGGGAGGGACATAAGGACCCAAAATGGATGAAGAACTAGGAGAATTGGGAGGAGAAAGTGAAGGGACATGAGGACCCAAGATGGAAGGAAGACGCAAAGCATTTAGTATCAGTGGGGGAGGTCCAAGGATGGATGTGGAAGATGCAAAAGGGTAATCAATAAGTTCATTAACATCTATATGAAAATCAAGGACATTAGCATCTTTAGAGTGAGCATTATGATTTCCAATAGGATCATGAACATCTTGAATAGGAGAAACTTCTTTTATAGGAGTACTTGAAGCTTGAGAAGACTTAGGAAGAGTAGAAAGTGGAAGGGAACATGGTGTGGTAGAACAAGATGGAAGACTTTGATCTTGACAAGGATCTTTGGATAACATAAGCATAGAATTGTTCTCTTGATTTTCAATAGGCTCAACATTGGAAGTAACAACATCATTTTTAATAACCTTAATGGAAGTATCATCTTTGGAAGGAGCAGGTGTACTAAGGTCATTTTTATTGTCAATAAGCTCAGTGGTGCAAGCAATATCTTGATCTTGCTTAGGAGAAGACTTAAGACATGGTGGAATGAATGAGAAAGGGCGCAAGGGATCAAAAGAACCATGAAACGTATCAGAGACATTGTAAAAATAATTGGATGACATGGAGAGCTCTTGATCTTGATCTTTCTTTATATACTTTTATTTATCATTTTTAGAGTCCTCTTGACATGAAGCCACTGCTAAGGAGAAGGAAGCATGTTGGAATTGTATGGAAGACTTTGGAATAGATGATGAAAGACTAGCTGAAATAGGCGTTATAGCGTAGGAAGGCTTAGGCTCTTTAGGTTTAGCATTGTCAAAGGTATTTGTAGCCAAGTGAAGGTTAGCTTGAGTTTCTTTAAGAGGTAGAATTTGAGGATAACTATAGGGAACCACATGAAAAGCATTAGAATCTTTGTTGGATGAAGGATTGGTAGAAGACTTGAGAGACTCAGAATCTTTAGGGGATGTATGGATAATGGAGGAAGTAAAAGATGGAAAAGAACCATCATGAGACAAAGATTCAACATTAACATGATCTTCCTCAAGAGTTTAATCTTTATTTTCAACATGAGGATTTTCAGAAGAGAAACTCTTGTGGATTGATGTTTTATTTCAGGTGAAAAAAATGCTTTTTCTTCCTCAAAAAATGCAGATTTATCATTTAGGTGTTGTTCACAAAATTTATCAATGTTGTTTTCAATATTTGAGTCATATGGATTCCCATCAATATCTTTCTGTGACTCATCCCCTTTAAGCATAAACATAGGATTGGAAGGACTTTTAGGATGTGTAGGAATATAATAGTCATCATCATCATAATCATTGTCACTATAGTCATTATATATAGGCATATCACAAGACTTTTCATGTTGTTCATTATCATATGTCTCAATAAGAGGAAAAAGACTCTTGGTAGAAGTAGAAGAAGAATGATATTGTGAAGAAGAGGTGTGAAGACCTACATGACTGATATTTAGAAGAATCATGGTAAGACTTGGAATATGAAGAATGTGAATGATATTTAGAAGAATCAGCATAAGACTTGGAAGATGATGAATCTAAACGATATTTAAAAGAACCATGATAAGTCTTAGAAGATGAAGAATGTGAAGGATATTTAGAAGAATCGTGATAAGACTTAGAAGATGAAGAATTTGAACAATATTTAGAAGAATCATAGTGAGACTTGGAAGATAAAGAATATTTGGAAGAAGGATATTGTGATTTGATCTTGCACATGATCCTAGCAAAGGTGTCTGATTTATCTTTTTTTTTTAACATGCTTGTCGCAATGTTAGCATCCATGTACCTATTGAAGTGAAAACAATTTTCAAATTCAGCAATAAGGTCAAGATCATCTTCTCTCAAGTGCGGGTCCCTAACAAGATAATCAACATCCATGGTTCTAGAAGAAGAAGAATCAAGCATGGAAGAAGAGAAAGGATGAATAGAAGAAGGTAGACTATATGATAATAAGAGGAAATGAATCAAGAAGACATGAAGAAGAGGAAGAACGAAAATGAGAGATTAGAAAGACATAGAAGATGAAGAAGAAAGAAGACCAAGAGTCATTTTGGAAAATTTGATACCATTTGAATGTTGAGCAACATGTAATAGCACTTGTAATCAAAATGAAAGAAAAGGTACTAGTTGATAGGATAACCCTAAGAAACGTTGGTACCAAACTAGGATAGTAAAAGCTCTCACTTGTCCAAAAGAGATGTGATAAGATAGAATTTTGTAATAGGTGTAAACCAACACTGCCACAGAGGTGCTCACAACTTTGGGTGAATACCCTAGCACATATGGACCAGGAGGATGATTTTTAAGAGTGATAATAATCAGCAAGTAACCCAAATGAAAGCTCACATCATGCATTGATTCATTGTAAAAATTAAATGCAAGCTATTCATTAAATGCTATTTTTTTCAATTGATTTTTAACCTAGTCATAAAGATCGGATCTATATGATATGAACTTGGATCCAAAACTCAAAATATAGAAAAGTGACCACTATAAAAAATCAGAGAGCTTTCCAAAAATGTTAGAATTTTGAAAAGATCTTTTAATTTGTGCCATAGGGAGTCATTTTGTTAAAATAGACCAGTTTTTGCAAATTGAATTATTGACCCCTAATATGACCTCTAAAATCAAAACATAAAGAACCAACTTTGTTTAAAATTATGAGATCTTTCCAAAACTGTAAATTTTTTTGAAAAATATGTTAATTTACTCTCGAAAATAATTTTTCATGAAAAATCATTAAATATCAAAAATATTTCAGAAAAATCTGAAAATTGGATCTAAGCTTCTTTGATTTATCAAAACCTTACAAAAAAAATTTCAGATCAAAATACCTAGCCATTTGAAAGATATGATCAAATCTTTCAAATCTAGAGTTTTTTTTTTTTCTTTTCTTAAGTCTGCAAACAGATCTGCATAAAATCCAGCAAGCAAAGGTGGGTTGCCCCACGGTGGGCGCCAAAAATGTATGCCTAAAATGTGAGCACACTTCTATGAGTCATTATATTCAAGATTTCTCAAAAATGAGGTCTCAAATGGCAACTCATAGCTCCCTATTCATGGAGTGTAGGGGTTCGTAATGGAGGCCCTCAGTCTGACCTAGTTTGTGCCCATACAAGTACACCACGAAACAAGAGATTCAATGATCTAATATGCATGCAAATGGAAATGAAAAAAAAAACTAATATAAATGATAATAATGCAAAATAATGCAAGAAATGAAATCTAATCTATGAAAAGAAATAACAATGCAGATCTAATCTATGAAAGCAAGATCTAATCTATCAATGCAAGATCTAAGCTAACATGAAAATCAAAGTATGGATCATGATGATGGAAGCCATGCGTGCAAGAGAGAATGAGACAAGAAGATAGAAGTTCTCCACAAAATCTTTAATATTCAAAACTCCTTCTTCAAAAATCACTCTCCAAACCTGTAACATAACAATAGCATAATAATGGGTGTCTCCAAAATGAGGAGAGGACTCTCCCTTACAAAGAAGATTGGACAATCTAGATTGAGAGGAAAAAATATTTAATCAAGGGTGGAGAAATAATGATCCATGTGAACTAAAGATCCACCAATGAGAAAAGTGGAGTGGTTGAGAAGAAAGTGGAGAAAGGATGAAGATAAGTCCCATATTAAGTGTAGATAAAAGATTTATTTAATTTTTTATTTGTTTTAACTGCTTTTTCATCAAAAAAAGATTTAAGTGGGATATTTTATTTAATTAAAAGGGAGCAAGTTCTTTTAATTAAATATGAAATATTTAATCAAATTAAAAGAGGGTTTTTTCTCTTAATTAATTAAATGTAGATGAATTATTTAATTAAAAGAGATGTTTTCTTTTAATTAAATGGAGACTTATTTTATTTAATTAAAAGAGAGCAAGTTCTTTTAATTAAATAGGAAATATTTAATTAAATTAAAAGAGAGGTTTTTCTCTTAATTAATTAAATGTGGATGAACTATTTAATTAAAAGAGAGGTTTTCTTTTAATTAAACGGGGACTTATTTTATTTAATTAAAAGAGAGCAAGTTCTTTTAATTAAATAAGACTTAGGATAAAATGATCAACCTTAGAAATAAAACAAATTGAATTTGATCAAGGGAATTGATTTGAATTGATTTAATAAAATATTACACACCATTGATTTAGGAAATTTGATAAATTGATAAATTGAATAATGGGGGCCCATAGTCTAGGCGACCATTTTAGGGTGCATACACCAAGTAACTACTGAGTCTAGCCTACCTTTCCACTTGATAAGGTGTTCCTTATAGGTACCATGCCTAGTCCTTGTATGATCTCAAGAGTCCAATATATTCTCTAATTGTAGCTTGGGCTTAGGGGGCAGAACTGTTGTCTAAACCTCCTGCTTAGATTCCTCCACATTCTAATCTACCTCAGTAAGAGGTCCTTTGTGCTTAACTAGATTTGCCACATTGAAGATGGGGGAGATAGATTGATCATCTCGTAGCCCAACTTTGTAAGCATTATGCCCATACTTGGCCAGTACAGGACATGGTCCAAGTCTTCTCATCCAAAGTTTTGTGGAAGTTCCTTTTTCCATCCTTGCTTTGTTTAGGTAGACCATGACCAAGTCCCCTACACCAAACTGTACCTCTCTTCTCTTGAGATCAGCCTTGTCCTTAATCTTCTTGGTGTTGTTAATGAGGGATTGTTTCACTTGATCATGCATTTCTTTCATAGATTGACTGAAATATTTAGCATAACCACTATTAGGGACTTGACTGTCCAGACTTCTTGATTCACATGCACCCCTAGGATGTATCCCATAGATAATTTCAAAGGTACTCTTGCTAGTAGTCCTATTAATGCTATCATTATAGGTAAACTCTGCTTGGCGAAGGACTAAGTCCCATGTCGAACCATATTCCTTGGTTAAGCATCTCAATAAATTTCCAAGTGTTTGATTTGCCACCTCATTTTGACCATCAGTTTGAGGATGGTAGGCTGAACTAAATGCTAGCTTGGTACCTAGTTTTTTCCGTAAGGACCTCCAAAAGTGTCCCATAAATTTGCTATCCTTGTCAGATACAATGCTACTTAGCAAGCCATGAATCCTCACAACTTACTTGAAAAAAAAAAGCAATATGACTTGCATCATGGGTGACTTTACATGGGACGAAATGACTCATTTTGCTAAATCTATCCACTACCACATAGATGCTACCAAAACCACTCTTTGTTCTAGGCAAGCCAACCACAAAATCCATACTTACACATTCCCATGGTATATTTGGTATTGGAAGAGGTTGATAAAATCTTGCATTTGTAGAAGTGCCCTTTGCTTTTTAACATATGATGCAATGATCAACATAAGTTATGACATCTCATTGCATTTTAGGCCAATAGTAGTATCTTTGGACCAATTCTAAGGTCTTGTTTAAGCCAAAATGGCCACTCAAACTCCCATTATGTTTTTCTTGAATGAGGTTCTCCCTCATGGATCCTTTTGGTACAGACAATTGTCCTCCTTTAAAGAGTAGTCCATTCTGCAATGTATACTCTACAAAATCATCATGAAAGTGATTCAAATGTTCTTGACATACCTTGTATGCTACTATAAAGTCTCCATCAGTTTGGTATAGTTCCTTGAAGTTATCCAATCATGTGCTCCTCACTTGGACTTCTTGAACAATGAATAGCCTTCTACTTAGGGCATCTGCCACTTTATCGATCTGCTCCTTCTTCTGCTTTAAGATAAAGGTATAAGATTGCAAATACTTGACCCACTTGACATGGCTATGGTTCAACTTGTCTTGGGAGTTGAGAAAGCTCAAAGATTGGTTATTAATGAACACTACAAACTCCTTAGGCAAAAGATAATGCCTCTATTTTCTAAGGGATTAGACAAGTGCATAAAGTTCTAATTCATAGGAAGAGTACTTTTGCTTTGCCATATTTAGCTTTTTACTAAAGAAATCCATTGGCATATTGCTTTGAGTTGTTACTAGCATCACACTCCACAACAAAAGGTTCATTAAAAGTTGGTAACCTTAGGATAGGCTTAGTAGCTACCTCTTTCTTCAATGTCTCAAATCCCTTTTCTGCTACAGGTCTCCACACAAATTTTGTTTTCATTCCACCCTTGATAGGATCCATCATGGGAGCACATATCCCACTGAAGTTCCTGGTGAACTTTCTATAGTATTGAGCTAGGCCATGTAAACTCCTCACTTCATTGGAACTCTTGGGAGTTGGACAACTTAATATTGCTACAATTCTAGTCTCATCCATTTTAATATTTCCTTGAGATAGAACAAAGCCTAAATAGACTAGTTCTTGTTTTATGAAATCACACTTGTCTAGATTGATGGTTAGGTGTTCCTCTTTCAACTTAGGCAACACAATCTTAAGATGCTCTAAATGTTCCTCTTTGCTCATACTAAAAATTAATATATCATCTAAATAGACCACCACAAACTTACCTATGAAGTCTTTCAACACATCATTCATGAGCCTCATGAATGTGCTTGGAGCATTGGAGAGGCCAAATGACATCACTAGCCATTCATAAAGTCCTTCAGTGGTTTTAAAATTTGTTCCACTCATCTCCCTCTTTTATCCTTATGATAGCCACTTTTAAGGTCTATCTTGGTGTAATACTTATACCCTCCTAGGCAATCCATTAGGTCTTTAATCCTTGGTACGGGAAACCTATACCAGATTGTGATCTTGTTAATGGCTCTGGAGTTTGTGCACAATCTCCATGTTCCTCCTTTTTTAGGTGCCAAAATAGTAGGCACAACATATGGGCTGATGCTCTTTCTTATTAATCCTTGATCCATCAATTATTTTACTTGCTTTGCAACTTCCCTATTTTGTTCAAGAGTAAGCTTGTAAGGTGCCTTGTTTGGTAATGATGCCCCTGGAACTAAATCTATTCGATGGTTGATTGCTCTCTGAGGTGGCAGGGTTGCAGGTGCTCCATCTGATATGATGCTCTTGAATTCTTTAAAAATCTACTGCACTTCATGAGGTATGTCCTCCTTCTTATTCTCTCTCCCCTCCTTGGGTTTCACCACAATAGCATAACCCACTCCTTCTTCTTTGTCAAGAGTTTTCATGAACTCTTTTCCCTTCAATATCAGTACATAAGGTCCACTTCCTTGGCTATTTGATTAAAGTAGTGACTAAATTTTATAACTCACTCTATCCTTTTTAAAGGTGTATGAGTTGAGCTCATCGTTGTGTATGGCCTTTCTATCAAATTGCCACGACCTACTTAGTAACAGGTGATAGGCATCCATGGGTAAAACATCACATAAAATATTGTCCTTATACCCTCTTATGGTGAACTCAATCCATGCTTGTTCTTTGTTTAACCAAGTGACTTTTAAGGAGTTCTATGAGGTATTTTGGGAATCTTGAGCTTAGTTATGGCTTCTTCTGAGATTATGTTATCAGTAGACCTTGAGTCTATGATAACTTTGCAGACCTTCCCCATAATTTTACACCTCACCCTGAAGAGTGACCTCCTTTGCTTGGGATCTCCTTTAATTGGTTCCTTAATTAGAATCCTCTTTATCATCAAATTCTCACCACTCTCTAAATCTAGCTAGATATTAGGTGAATTTACACTTGAAGCATCTTCATGTACATATGCCACTTTCTTTTCACCTTGTGATGTTGATCCCTTTTTAGGACACCTATAGGCAGGGTGCCCGATTGTTGATAGTGGTAACACTTCATAGTAGCCAAATAAGATGGTCCCCTTCCTCTTGGTGATCTACCTCTTCCTCCAAATCCTCTACCTTTGCTTGAACCACCTCTTTGACTAGTCTCTCCACTTTTCTCAGTCAACTTGGATTCACCTTGGGACCTATTGTCATTGCTTTTACCTCCACAGCTTCCCCTATGTCCTCTGCTATCCCTACCTCTTCCTCTATTATTTGAGATCCATTCTTGCTTCTACTTTCCATTCTCTTCCACCTTTAGAGAAATTTGGTAGCATTGATGGACTATTTTAGGGGTGACAAGACTCATGTCTTCTTGGATGGACCACTTGAGTCCATTCACATACCTTGCCAATCTAATGCTTTCATCTTCCACCACCTTGGATCTTAAGTAAAGTTTTTGAAATTCTTTAGTGTAGGAGTGTACATCCATCTCATTTTGTCTAAGATTCTACCTTCTCCTATTTAGTTGTATCTCATAGTCTTCAAGGATATAGGCCTTCCTGATTATAGCCACCATTCCTTTCCAAGTGATTATCGGGCTCTTTCCTTCTTTTTTCCCTTTCTGTTTGGACAAATTTCCACCAGGTTAGAGCAATATCTCTTAACCTTGACTTTTCCACCTCGACCTTTTGAGCATTAGAGACACCATCACACTCAAAATGATTCTCCATTCCTTCGATCCAATCCATGATGAGATTTGGATCCATCTTGCCATTGAACAAAGGAATACCTTCCAAGGCTTTGCTATTTATTGCCTTTAGTGCCTTCAAGAAAGGCTCCTTTGGTATAATAGGGTTTGGTGTTGGGATTCTTCCTCCAACTCAATCTCCTTCTCTTTTACTTCCTGCTCTTCTTTTTGTTCCATCTTGTCCTTAACTTTGTCTGCCTTGTCTTGGACATTACTTAACAACTATTCTAGTTGTGCTAGTCTTTCCCTCAACAACTTGTTGTCTTCCTCTTATTCTTCTACCTTCTTGGCCAATTCTACATTGGTCAACATCTTGCTAGATCCACTAGATTCAGTAGGTGACAACATTCACCTTGCTCTTTAATTTCTTTTCCCACACCTTTATAAGGCTATGATACTACTTGATAGGGAGAGGGAATGAGCTAATCACTAGTTCATGCTTCTAGTCTACCACTAAGACCTAAAGATGACTTCCAAATCCATCAAATGGATCTATAGGATCCCTCTTATGTAGAGATCCCCTAATCCCAAACCCCACTCTTCTATCTTGAATAAAATCCTTCTCTTGCCACTTCCTAGGTTCTCATGTTGGATGAAGAACACTTAAGGTTCCTAAGCTTTTCTAGGTCTTTCTTTTCTAATACTTACTCACATTTTTTAGGGTCATGGGGATGCTTCAAGATCTCTCAACACACTTCTTTCATTTCCTACAACAACTCAAACCATTTATCTTCCTTATCGATTTCACACTTTTCCACCAAAATAGGACTACTAGAAAAGAGCCCCAATTAACCCTCCTGCTCCAGGAAATTAGGGATTTACTCAAATTTCCTACACTAACCAACACAAAATTCCTTCAGAGACTTCCAATAATTTCACTAGTTCTCACATATTTTTTAGGTTTTGGGTCTCAAAAGGTCGTACAACACCTTTGAACAATATGAGGGTTTTGAGGGTTTCTTGGCCTTTTTTAGGTCTGTCTATTGTATGGGATGGTTTGGTGCCTTGCATGATTACTATCAATCTCTCCTTCTTCCCAAGGAGTCTTAACTCACTCCCCTATCTATTCCATACTTGTTTTCTTGTTGGTCTTCACAACCCTGCCTTCTACAAAGTCTGCAACATTACTCTTCCCTAGTGAGGCATACACTGGCTCACCTAGGGCAAGAGTTAAAAAATACTTCCATGGCTTTTGAGGGCCTTTCCATTTGTAGGAAATAAGTACATAGAGTACACTCACTATCCCCAAGAGGTCATGCTATTTCTAAGATGGGATAGTGAGTTACATGTCTCCCAATGCCAATTGCCTGGTTCGTGACAGTGAATTGGGAAAAATGAAAAGATTTACAAAATTGAAAAGAAACACACACACACACACACAGACACACACACAAATTACTAAATCAAAACTACTCTAAAAAACCAAAATACAATGCTAAGATGTTACAACAAAAAATTCACCACACAAAAGCTTCCATTTGCTCTCTGTTTTGTCTTTTTGCATACAAATTCCACTCTATAGCATATTGTCCGTACACTAACACCCACACACTAGCAACATTAGGGTTTTGTAGGCTTAGGCCTCTTAGGTATTTTCCCATCCCAACTAGGGTTGCCATCAATCTCTACCATGTTTGGAAGGGGTTGCGCAATGTTGTTCAACAACATTTGTAAAGTTGCAACTTTTTGTACCTTTCAACTTTTTGTTTACATATTTTTGACATCTTTTTGCCAAATTGGCTAACTCTTAACTTTCCAAGGCTAGAGACTTGTCCTATGACTTCATGACAAGGAGTTCCAAAACCTTCCTAGGATTATTATGACTTCTTATCCCCTAACTAACATTGCCAAAGCACACAACTAGGTCATCAAACCTTTATTCTATATACAAAGCTCTCTAAGAGCATAGCACAAAAAAATTTCTATTGGTGAGGGCCTTATTTCTCAAGGTGCCCCTGCACCAATAAATCATTTATCAACAAATAATTGATGATAACCCTTTTCCTAATTTCCTATAAATTCCTTCATCTCAGGTATAGAGCACTTATGTACCATTTAATCAATGTAGATAGTGAAGATTTATCATATTGCACATTTTGATGTAAATATGGAATTGACCTCTTTTAAATGGTTGAAAATGGAGGTAGATAATAAAAGGAAAAGTGTTATCTCATCCATGAGAGAAATAAATATGAGTGCCTTGATATTAAAAAGTCCATGAAATCCCAAGTGGGATAAAAGGATGTCTAATATTATTTTATTTATCCCGCTTTAGGGCACCACTTGTCAAATATTGAAGATCCTACAAAAGAGGTAAATGAAAATGAGGCAATAGTGGGTGATTACAAGATTAGTCATGTTGATATAAGACTATCCACCTTGGAAGGGGAAATATATCATACTAAATTCCCAATTAAGCATTGATGAAAAGAGCTAAGGAGCATAAGAAATAAATCCTTAAAATGTAAGATAAAGTGTAAACCCTAAAGGATTTTGTAGCATCAATAGCAAATTACATCACGAGTGAAGCTTCAACCTCTAATTCATAAGGATTTGACCCTAACACACTTTGTAAGATCAAAGGTATCTTGGAAATTTTGTAAAAGTTTGTAAGATATTGATAAATAGATAGAATACCTAAATCAATGTGCCCTTAGTTATATTGCCAAATTCATAAATCTCAATGTGAGTATATCCAATAAGAGGAAAGAGATAGTCAGGTAGTTGCAAAAGATTTGAAAAAAAAAAAGGAGTATGTATGTACTTTCAATAAAAAAATCATCCCTCTTGGCCCCAAACTTGATGGTGTTCATCCCAAAGAACAAAGAGCCCGAATGATTTTGACATCACTTGGCAGAATACATTAGATTGGAAATTGTTCATTTATGATTATTAGTCCCTGCCTTTTGAAAGGCAGAGACTATTGTTTTCATATCAATTATGACAATTAATTTGTGCTTTCAAACTTTGAAAACAATAATATATCCTATGTTTCATACTAGTTCATGTCTCAAATTTTGAATTTTGTTGAAAATTTTGAATTTTCCTATTGGTCGGTTGGTTTTTCCTAGTGGTTTAATTAATTTTCTAAATTAAATAATAATATTAATAAACAACTGGAAGAATGTATATGTGTATTGCTTGTTTTAACAGCTGCATCCTTTTATTAATGTTTGATAGGACACTCGTCTGTGTTTGCACGCTCCAAGATTTACTATTCTCACACTTTGTATTGAATGTTGCATTAAATTTGTTCGTTGGATGCAGTCTTCAAAGGCTGGATTAAATATGGAGTTGCATTTAGTTTAGTTTTGTTGTTTTAGAGCGAACGGTTTGCAAATTTTTGAGTTGTTGCAGAAGCAGTCTGGTTTGTGGGCATGACTTCCTCACTCCTCAACAGGGTTTGCCACTTTCAACTCTGCTCCTTTTTGCCAATTGTTTTCCCTATGTCATGTTCATTTTCTTGGCTTCGCTAACCTATCTGAATTTCTAGTTTCTGTGTATGATTACTACTCATGTTAGGGTTTTTTCTTGGTGCCTAAAAGCTTCTTTCCATGATGATGTAGTTATCATGAAGGAAAAAATTAGTGGATATTAGCAATATTAAGGGCTGTTCTTTAAATTGTAGCTCTATTTTGGATATGGCTAGTGCGGTATAAGCATTTGCTTAGGTTTCTAGACAAAGTGATGTATTGCAGTAAGTAGGGATTGAGATAAAGGTGAAGGAACGCGTTTGTCCAAAAAAAACAACCTAAAAAGGGGGAAAAACCCAAAAGGTGATGTAAATGGGAGTTAGCTTTCCCCTGTGAAATTCTCTATATGCACAGTTTTTTTTTTTCGATGGGTGTTAAAAAAAAAATTGAATCTTTCTTAGCCGTCATCGTTACCAATCTATCATTGTCTTTTGGAAGCAATGTTAATCTATGTTTTAGTTCTTCTATTTCTCGTTGAAGATTTGTCAGGTGCTCATTTTTTTCAAATTCTCTTGCAGTTGTTGAGTCAACCTATTGCCGAAGGGCAACCTGTTACTCTAGGAAAATAATAACCTCTATTGTCTCAATTTCAACCTGTTTGCGTACATTATCCATTTCTTCTTCATGTGATGTTTGTGAAGCTTGCTCATTCTATAACCTCATGTTTAGCCTCTTGGCTTTTTCGAGAGCCTTTTGCATCCTCTCTAGCTTAACTTTGATACAGGAGTGTTCATTATTAACATTTTCACTGCAAGTATCTTTTTTGTGTTTTTCGTGTACTCCCAACTCTTTATCTATATTCAAGTTTTCATGCAAAATCTTGTTCTTATTTTCCACTATGTATTTTTCCTCTTCTTTTTTGTTTAGTAACTAGGGTAAGGTCACATGGAGAGGAAGCAGGTGCTCTAGTCCCAATGCCGAATTTCAAACATTTTCAATCAGAGTTCGTAGACTAGTTTCTCTCTGTGAGTCTGACACATGTAAAGCATTCATCACATCTCCCTTCTCCAGCCACTTTTTGGAATACCCCTAGTTCATGTTTCGATTTGCCAATATCATCCTTCCCTCAACACCCTGCCTCTCTAGCTACAATCTAATTTGGGCCACAAGTTTTTGAACGTGTCTTTGTTGGTGAGGATGAATTTGTTGGCCTCCGTGCCCAACATAACCACTGTGGGTTTGCCCAAAATATGGGTCTTGAAATTTTTTTCGTGCTTAGCTTTTCATCTATCATACCACAAGTCAAGCTTGTGTAAGTCACTCTAATTCCTCATATGGTCTAGGGATTCTGCCAAATAAGGGATTCCAATCCTTCTGGAAGTAAGGGTGGCATATTTCCTGTGATTTTTAGTCTTATTAAAGCTCAGAGAATTGGGGCATAAAAAAGGGCAGATGCAGTTGCTATCCCAACTACAATACATGCTACTGCCACTGCGATGATGGAGATCCTTATAGGCACATACATCTTTCACAATACTACGATGCAGATTTCTCTTGGAATTATACACCCGTCAATCTTATTTGTCAGCATTTTCATTTTTATCCAGAGCCGTCAATCTTATTTGTCATCTTTGAGTTATAGACAAAAAGGAAATAAATGTCAATTTCTGCTTTTGAAGGTTCTGTCTTCACTTTGAAAGAGTTTTTGTGAGTCCAGTTAAGGGGTTCTCTCTACACTTATGAATTTTCTCTTTTTTTTAAACATAGACATGTTTGGTTTTGTTTTTTCTGTAGTGTTTGGTAGTTATTTTTTGGTTGTCATCTAGTTTTGGGAGAGGAAAACCCAATTTGTGGAGAGAGGAATGCATGGCATAGAGTATTGAGTCTTCTGATAGAAAACATATGAAAAATTGATGAAATTGGAGCTAGAAAGAAATAATTTTCTTTTTGTTTAAATTTTTGGCACAGCTGACATTCAATTCAATTATCTCGAAGTATTATTACTGTTGCAACAAATGCCATATTAGTAACACTTATAGCCTTTTTACCTTCTTGGTATTCTTGCAAAGTTTTGATTTGATAAAACCACATGGGTAAAGATGTCAAGTGTCCTTCTGTGCATGGTGGGAATATTTATTATTGGCTTGAGTATTTCTAAATGTCCTGTCTAGCTTGTCTTTCTTGCTACATTCTATTTTTTTCAACTTTGATCAGTATGAAGAAATGTGTTATTTTCCTTGGTTTATTCAATGCTATCAAATTCCTTTCCTCTACACTTAATCTACATTTGGGAACAACAGAGCATTTTCACAGATTATCTTTAATGCAGTTCAGTATAATCATTGAAACCGTCATAAATTTTATGAAACTATCATAAGTTTTATGATACCTGTCATAAGTTTTATGATCACTGCATGCTATGAAGAAGAAGATGTCCACCTCTGAACAATATGCAAAACAAATTATATCCATATGGCTATTTTTATTTCAAAAGTTAATGGATTCTAGATTATACTAGATACCACCTTAAAATCAATGGAATACGCTGGAGAAACTTGACTTCTCAAAAACACAAAGATCGTTGTAAATTTTCCAAAGAATCAAAGCTTTTCTATTAGAAAGAGTTTTGCTGGATAGGATTTGACATGAATCCAATTAGCCATTCACAAGCTATAATTTCTAGATAACTGAAAACTCATTTGTAAGATGGTCCCAAAATAACATTACTAATCCAAATGATGATTCTAGGCTCTATGTGATATTGTTGATGAAGGGGTTGATTGATGATCATATCTTAAGGAATGTGCAAAAGACCACCTGGGCAAAATAAAAAAAATTGATTAGCAGCTAGAAACGTGAAGTGAAAATGGTTCTATGAGGATTCCACTATTTAAAAAAAAAGACAAGCCCTTCATAGTGAAATGAGTGACCGAAATGCAATTGATTATAAAGAGAAGAGAATAGACCTAAGATAATTGTAAGTAAATATTTCATGTGATAGCAGTGCAAGTCAATTATTCTTTTCTAGCTCTTGAAAGATTCTTTAGATGAATTACTTCTTCTAAATGCTAAATAATCACAATATTGCTTCATGGATTGGATTTTATCTCATTAAATTTATAAGATGGGATTTCCCCTAAAGTGCACCTTAGGTTGGACTAAGCTTCATCAAACATTAAAAAGAAAATAGTAGTGAGATTGGGTCATAACTACATGTTCTTAGTGCAAATTAACCTCATTGATCATTTAAAGTAGAGTAGTCTTTGCCATCACTTTCACTAATGATCGAAGACTTTGGCTTTGTTGCTTTTATTTCTTACATGGCTTGCTGCTAGAGCAATTAACCAGTAAACTATTCTCTGAGCTAATTGCTGCTTCTCAACCTAAAAGTTAAAACCTTTGTTGGTGCTCTAGCCTACTCTTCAATGCAACTCATTAAGTGAGATTGAATCCAATGGTAATGTGGACTGCAGATTTCTGCATAAAGCATACAAATGATTTCTTTTATTAGTTTCCCTGGTGCTTTTCTTGTCCGTGAAAATGGGACCCTCTTCCACTTTCTTAAATGAGGAGTCTTGTATCGGTGTTGGCTCTTACCAATTTTGCAGCCATATACAAATGTCTTTTAGGTTCAGAAAGACATTTTGGTGACAATGTTGTATTTTTCAGTTCCAACAATGTGGTGGTAGTTTTTAGTTATCAATTTTTAGTTCAGTTTATTATTTCAATTCCAACATAGTTTATTATTTCAGTTTCAGCAACATGACTGTAGTTTTTAGTTTTCAATTGACCTGAAAAATGAGCTGAAGGGTGATGTATTTGACATTGATGGACCTAATGGATTGGAATATGAACACTTACAACCTTACAAGGTATGAAATTGAATATAAAGGGTACTGATTAGTTACCACTCATTAAAATTTCAATTCAAATCTTAGATGGCATTTATGGTGTAATGCTACACTAAACAGATCGAAAAGATTAGAAAACAAAGACCAAGAATAATGATTTTATTATTATTTTAAAACAACTCATCTTAAAACAAATACAAGTACCATGATTGAGCCATGCTCAATCTGAAAACCTCAAAATATAAGTAGATATCATTAAATATATATCCATTATGATGCAAATACATTTTGAGTTCAGTAAAATAATGAAGTATAACATCATTCTTAATCACTAATGTCCAACATATGGACCCTACATGAAATTAAATACTGATTCAAGAAATAACTTCAATAGTCATCCTTAGCTACTTGTTAATCGACTCAAAGCACTTGTAAAACATACAGAAATGCAACACAACACAAAAAGGGGGGGCTTAGTACACACTAAGTTAAAAATCATCATCCACCTGCATAAATGTTAAGATTTACATATACATAAACATACTACAGATATCAGAACTACTTAACATAATGCAATTCCAAAAATTACTATGCAAGAAGTAACATTTACTCATCATTGCAAAAATTAAACTCGCACTAAGAAAATCCCGTAAATGATTCATATATATAATGAGGTGTCATCACTATGGTACCAAGATTCTGCATCCATGTTTGGTATGCCCTTAGATTTCTCATAGTGGTACTCTCTATTATACTCGTCATACGACGTAATAGAGACTTGCCTTATTCTCCGTACTTAACCATATAGGTTTAAGTCATAGGTAGGCCAATTATCTTATAATTTGAAATTAACCAACCCAATTCATTTTAATGTTATCACTGAATTAAATAACTGAAAAGGATTAACTAGATTCAGCCACCTCGATATATGCTCATTACGACTTTTCTTAAAACACACATCAAATAGATTTACTAAGAATGCACATGCATCAGGTATCAAGTTAGTATACCACATGATACTACATTTTTCATCCATTTGCAACCTATCTTATTATGACATCTTTAAAAGGTAAATTTAGATCATTACAACAATAGGAACAAATCTTATAATACCAAGATATTAGAACCAAAATACATATGATACTTCTGTTTAAAATAAAATTATATCATCATACATCATAATCCTTCCTTTATTTGAAAACAATTTTTCATTTCAGTAATGGATAGAATAACATCATTAGAATAATATCTTCTAATTCATAAAATTTTCATCTCAAAAAGCATAATATATATATATATATATATATATATATATATATATATATATATATATATATATATATATATATATATATATATATATATATATATATATATCATTGGTATGTCTAAAAGAACTTCATAACAAATTAAATTTATATATCTTAACAGATTTCTACAACATTCAGTTTACCGGTTGGTATAAGCTCTATCGATGTTTTTAAACAAAAAGAACATAATCAATGATACCATATATTCAAATAAACTTATTTCCAAATTGCCAAATATGATTTCTAACTCAAGATTAGCATACTAACTATTTATCCTCGATATACTAATACACAAGATGCGGCACACACACGTAACTCAATTACTAGCTTACTCATATATATATAAATCAATTGACAAAAAGTCTCTGGCTAGTCCCAATTAATAGTAATATCCAAATAAAACAAATAACGTTTGGAAACCCTGTGCAACTCTAAAGGAATTCAAACCAAATTGTATATCAAACAGGGTGTTAGCCGTTCTATAAGAAATTTTCCAACAGTTCAATAAGCGTGTCAAACTATACTGATATAATGTTGATTCAACCTTGTTATAGATCCATGCATAACTGTTTGTTACAATGCAGGTATAATTTCGCAACAAAGCTACTGCACAAAGATTACCTGCGACTTGTTTGATGAAAAGCCAAATCTTAATTTCCTTTATACAATAAAATGAATCTACTGGTGAATAGGAAAAAACTATTTAATTTTTAACTTACTATTCAAACCAGAGTTTTCCAAAACTTGTTTGCTAACATACCCTGCCCTGGTTCGTATATTCATCAGGGTAATTGACTGTGAACATGACTTAATTACAACCCGACTAACAAAACGTTCAAACCCAAGCTTATTTACTTTGTTTCGTCTATGCCCAAAACCAAATGCAATACTTTGATAGCACAATAGTATTACTAATCACAAAGGCATGATTCTCACAGAGATCGGCTCGATAAATGTGGATCCTAATACATTGATACAAATTCCACATTATAAAACAAAACCCCAAATGCGTTCTATGTTATCAAAGTGAAAACACTATACCCACACTCAAGTATGGATATATGCAAAACTTAGCATCATCGTGCTAAACCTTGCATACACCCATGATTGGGTGTCAGCTTATATCATTATGAAACAAACAGTATTATTTACGAATTTCAAAATAACCCATGTAAAATAGAATAGATCAGGGAAAAGAAAAGCCCCCTACCAAATCACAGTAGACTGACAGAACTCTACTATAGGTTCGCTGTCAAGGCTACGAATCCAAAACAAATACCACGCTGCCAACACAACCAACTCAAATACATCTTCGGTATGGAGTGAAATAGATGATTTTAACAATATCAACCAAAACTTCCGGTGAGAAACCCCATCTTGCTCATTCTCATATGCACGTATCTCCATCAAACAAAACCCTTTCATGATGCCGATATCTTGGCATTAACTTACAGAGAAAAAAAATGGATAAATTTCCTTGCCATTTCAACAAACAAAACCCCATACCCGCTGTACTGGCCGACTAAAGCCTTAAGTGATATTAAAAGTTCAACAAAAAAGTAATGAATGCTTCTACAACAAACACAGTGTCGTGCATACGACTTCCTCTTCTTCTGCCACATTATATGGCATGATCAAAACAATGCAGAACTCTTAATACTAGAGCATGCGAAACCGTAGAGATTAGGAATATAAATCCTTAATATATATTTGCCAAAGTTTTGCTTATACCATAATCAACATGAAAGTATTAAAAAAGCCGTGGGCTTCTTATTCCCTCTCAATACACCATAGTGTATATTAATATCGTTAGGGTATCCAAATCCTCAATAACATAAGCAAGCATACTTAAGGTAAATATATATATATATATTCAAAAGAATTAATATTATAAAATCAAAACTAGTTAAAACAATGTATTTACCTAATGAAATGAATAAACTCTCTGTTACAAGGATATACAACTGTGAATGTAAAATAACAAATGAATATGTTAACCTCAATAATATATATTAAATCAATCCTTTTAATCATACATCTCTCAAATTTGCTAAAAACCAAAGGCAGGCAACATGTTTTATTTAAACATATCTATATTGTTTTGTTAAACATTTATCATGCTAACTTCTAATAAAAAGTTCAATCCACAATACATGTCCCTTGGACATCTTCAACCAAATTCAACAGATGACAGAACGTAACATCAAATAAATACTTATAATATTAAAGTCTTAATATGAAAATAACCAAAGTAGTGGTCAGGCATGACATATGGTCTTTGTGTAGGAAAAATAATCCATTTTTATTTGAAACAGTTTTGCTTTGAAATTCAATAGGAAAGCTTCCAACTATATGGTTTCACATGTCTATTTAATTTATTCTAAAGTTTCTAGTCAAGATGTGGTCTCACAAGACCTAGTCCTTGCTAGGTTTAAATAAAATAGGCTTATTGAGAAAATACTACGGATTTTCATAGGGATATAACACACCATGCTTATGCTTGGCTTGGTGACCAAAGTTAGATCCACTTCAGTGACTTCAATGAATGTTTAGAATGTTAGATGTTTTACTCTGTTTGAAATGTTCTTTCTTGGCACTCCATCTTTAGACCTGAGATAATTGTCCTTAAATCTTTGATGTGATATCAGTGCAAGTCAATTATTGTCCTGTTAGTCAAAACTGTCCAAAGTTGCAATGGATATGGTTGTTCCCTTGCATTCGTTTTGGGAATGCATCTGTGTGCCTCTTGGGAATGATAAATACCAGATTAAAATTGCTTTGTCTTTTTTATTCTCATTCTTCTTCATTAATCTACATAATTTGCTCTATCATACTGCAGCAACCTGTATCTATAAGTTCAGATTCTATCAAAAGTTGAAAACATTTCTAAAATTATGATTTAGGGCTTCCTAAATCTGATTCAGACCTAAAACATTTATTTTCTCAGAGTAACAATTTCAACAATTTCATAACCCAAGAAGATATGCAATTCCTTAATATTTGTATGATTGTGGCATTTGAATTTCCTTATAAGTTTTTTTTTTGTTAACTAAACCACAACTTCTCCAACATCTTGATGAGTTTCTTTATGCTAACTAGTCCACAGTTTCTGAGCTTGTGAGTATATGTACTGAATAATGACTAGGAATAAAATGGGCAATATAATTACAATGAACCAATTTTTTATGCTCTTACCAATTATGTAGAGTTTTGTCCATTTTCTAGGCAATCAACAATTACATCACCCAAGAAGATATGCAACTCATCTACCAATTCCTTAATGTTCGTACGACTCTGGCTTCTGAGTTTCTTGCATACTCTATACAAATACACCCACTTGCCTTTTCCACATCTTGATGAGTTACTTAATGTGTACTCAATAATGACATATTGAGGTTGTGAAGCGTGACACAGAAGCCATGATCTGTTTGAAGTTATGGAGACTAGGAATAAAATAGGAGTGAAAATATTTGTTGTGTTTCCAATGCTTCAATCACCGATTTTCCATCATTTACTTGTTCCAAAGCTGCTTCTAGGTCTTTGCTAAGCTATGATGAAAACACAATAAACCATCAATCTTTTTAGCCAAAATAAACCATCAATGTTTTTAGCCAAAACGATAGAATAAAACGTCAATGTAAGGTATTCTTGTTTTAACCACAATGAAATGTGCATTTTCAAATTGCAATTGTACTTGTATCTTTTGCACAATTCCGTGTAGATTTCCTTAATAGATCGTGTCTAACTCATACATATGCACATGGGGCTATGCAAGGGAAATAAAACAACAAAATTGTAGTTATTTATGAGCATCTAAGGTCCCAATTCTCTAGTAAATTGTTGAAGAGGTTGTGGTATCAACGTAATGATGACCCTGTGTTGATCCATTCAATTCCCACCAAAGAAAAATAGGCCATGAGGTGGTTCTGTTGGAAAATTTATAAAACACATGTGACGTGAGAGCTTTAACCATTATTGCAAATCCAAGAATTTAAGACCATGAGCGCAAGCGCATAATCGCTCTATTAAAGTTGTTAGCAATAATAATAATAATAACAGCAATTTTCTTTAGGGTTCAGGGAATCCAACATTTACAGCCACACTACAGAGACACTTCAATTGACTCTAAATAATGCATTCTAATGTAGCATATTCGAAGTAAATTGCCAGAAATTGAAATAAATAAAAACATCCAAATCTTTGCAAAGTTGCACAATCCTTTCTTCCACCTCTTTTGTCAATCTCTAGTTGGAGTTGCATGATTTCCTTTGAGTGTCTCATTTCAAGTTCCCGTTCTCTCTATGTTTTTTCTTGCAAATCATTTCTTTTATTCCTTGCAGATGCTTGAGCATCATTAATCTTTGTCATTGATTCCATTTCCTATATAGAAAATTGTAGTTTAGTATAGTTTAAGCATTAACTTTGATAATTCACAAGAAGTGGGAAAGAAAAAATCATGATACTAGAAAAAACAAAATGCATTTGATAATTCACAGAATTTTAAAGAAATAATAAATGTAATCTTCTCCAATCCTATAAATAATAAATGTAATCTTCTCCCGTCCTATTTATAATTTTGAATGGACTTGGTTATAGATCATTATTTTAATCCTCATGCAATGAAAGATTAAAGCCTCTCAAGGATAATTAATATCCCATATATATTGTCATCATTTGTAAATAACTGATATAGATTTCATTTCTTGACTCTGTTTTTGATACGTTTAAAGATCTTTAGCTGAACAATTGTTTATTTCTTTTTTATCAGTCTTCGCCCTATTGATGTCTCAACTTTATTCACTGTAATCTGCAATTTTCATATTCTGGTATATATTGTCTCCAATGATGTTGTTTCAAATTATTTTTATATTTCTAAAAGGAATTCCATAATTTTTTCACTTGTTTTATAATGTTATATTTTAACCATTTGAACTGATTATCCATTTCCCTAGCTTTATTTTTTAGAAATTGGCACGATAGTTTCTCAATACACAGTTTCCTTGTACAAGCTATAATGATTGTAGCTTGTCTACATTTTATATAATATCTTAATATTCAGTTCCATTTTACAAGCTATTATGATTTTATTTTCTTTGTATTTCTTTGCAAAAAATGTGCATTCTATCTTGGTTGTCTCTATTGCAACTCTTTTGAATGATTATCTTCCTGCAAATATTTGTTTGTTTCTCTTTAGATGAAATAAAAATATATGCTTCTTTCTACTTACAATCTCTTTCTGAAATCGCAATAGATTCTGTAGACTTTGTATGCTGATTGCGTTTTCTATTCCGTACCATCTGGTATATGCTTCGCTTTCATAGTTTGCTAAAAAGAAAACAAAACTGGGTTTTCTTGCATTTGTCTTTGGCTTTATCTTAAAGATGTTGCCTTAAAGAAACTTCGTTATCTTTTCTCTCCCTCCTAGGCTAGTGCATTTCAAAATTTTCTCGAATCTTTACGTATTTCTATTCACATTCCTAGTGTAAAAAACTTGATTAGATAATTAGCTAGACTGAACCGAACAGAAAATAACAAAAATAAGAACCACAAACTAGGTACATGAAGCCATAAATATATTTCATTTACCTCAATAATAAGTGTGGTGCATTGGATGCTATGAATTAAAATAGTAAGATAAACATGAAATCTGGTGTATCAGTAAAAAAAATTTATTGATCATGAAATACAAATCTGGATGGATATTCATTGTTTTAAAGTTTTTTCTATTGCTATCAATTCCTAGTCTAAATTATGAAACAAGACATATATGGTAGCTACTCAAATATCCAAAACTAACCTTTATTTCTCTTTAAGTGGAAATTCCAAAATAGATTACATGGATTTAGTGTTGATTGCATAGCTTCCAAGCATATTGACTCAATGTGTGATAAATTCAAGGAAAAACAAATAGAAAATTATCGTGGAATTCAACTTATTTTATTCTCCATAGTGTTAACATTTGCCCTAGTTATTGAATGCTTTCGACATTTTATGTTGTCAACCAAAACCTGCTCTTGAACTCAGACCTCCTCAATCCTGCAACCCCAAACTTGGTAACATAGTCTTAAAAGAATGATTTCTTTTCTATAGTTTATTGTATCTGTATGTCTGGAGACATTAATGATTGCAAGATTATGTCTTAAATTTTCTTCGTCTTATTTTGATGTATTGCCGAAATAGATTACCCACCTCATATATGTAACTAAAACTAAATATTTAATATTGATTTTTTAAATACTGTATCTGATACTCTTATGTAATATAAAATCCTCAGGTTCTACTTGCACTTGATACCGTTACGTCCTATATCGCTTGGCATCTCAATTTGGTGTCTGGTAAGGTAAATTCATTGTCATACCTTCTTCTTATGCATGGATATGTATTAAGGCTTGATTTGTAAGATGCTAAATATATTCACTCTCCATACAGACTAGTGAATGTCTTTGATAGATACCTTTACAAATTAAATAGAATAGATGTTTAATACATTTTATGTTGTCTCCTATTCTTGTTCAAATGGATCGACGTTTGATCTTGTTTCTCTCTTAGTGTCTCTTCTATTTCTTTTCCATATTTTGTAATTGAGTAGTTTACCTGATGTATTGTCGAAATAGATTAACCACCTCATATATGTAACTGAAACTAAATATTGAATATCTGTATGTCTACTTTATGGTTACTAGTACTACTTTTTTGGTTTTCTAGGAGCAACTTTTTCCCTCACCTCTCTTATTTGAATAATCTCCCACTAATGTATAGTCACGACCATAAGGTAAATTATGCCCGTCTTGAAGTTTCCATCTATTTTCTGCCATTTCTCTTCACACCATCTTCAACAACAACAGCAGCAAGAAGGAGTCTAATGTTGTTATGTCCCCTAGGTCCATCCACAGATTTGCAGCTGCTGCAGCCAGTGGAGGATACACTTCCTCTCCTTGTGCCATTAATACTTATTCTCCTACTACTAGTACCTCTACTTCTTCTTGTCCTATTAGTATTAGTGCTAATACACAATCTGATCAAACTGTTGGCCTTAATATTAGTTCTGATACAGAATCTGATCAAACTATTAGCCCCCCAATTCAGAGCCCCCCTAAATCAGAGAATGCTATTCCTGAATCAATTATAATTTAATTAATAATATAGTTTAGGGGTAGGGTTAAACTTCAATTAACATCCTTGCGAACCACTATGGTAAAGTTATAATAAGGATTGAATTAAGGCTAGCCCTTAGTAAAGCTTGCAATTAGGAATTTAATAAGATTTTCTCCAGAATTAATTCATAGAGAGTGTGCCTAGGTAAAGAAAAAAAGGTAAAAGAGTTGAGGAGTAAGAAGAAAGAGGATAATTCTTTTAAAAAAATGTATTGGCACATGCGTTACTCTCATATGACTACAGATTAGAGTTTATTGCAAGCATATAGAAGAAAGAGCAGTAAAAATGCGTTCAATTTTTCAAAAGGAAAATTTGAGTTAGAAAATTTCGAAATGAAAACTTGACCCTTCTAGAATTGTATTGAAGAAATTTAATAATTAAGTGTAGGAGAGTGGATAGATATATAGAGAGGAATATGGAAAATTAGAGGCAAAGTTAAGTATAGTAAGTATAGTTCACGAGATCACAAAGCAAGACATTTTAATTGGCAAAAAGTCTGCAGACTTCAAATCTTGTTGAAATACCAATTGCAACTTTCTCTATTTCTATTTTTATATTTGAATGAGATATCATTTAATAATGCAAAATTATTGCTTTGCATATTCCTGGACTATGGTGCTTAATTTGTGTTCATCCGATCAAACGGGTTTGCTTCTAAAAATGCATGTTGGCATCTTACTTTGATTAGTACTAATAAAAACATCAATACTCCTTTACAGTTCCAATTAATCAAAACATTGATTGTGAAAACTTAAAACTTCATTGCAGATTTCCAATATTTTTGAAAAATAGAAAGAAAACTTTGCATCAATTACGGACACTTCAATAATGTTGAAGTTAGGACATAGGCGGGAAGCAACACAGTAACGCAGGGGATAAGGCTCAGGAAAATTGAGCCTCCCATTTGAACATAAACCATATATTTCTCTTTCAACAATGGTTTCCTCTTTTGGTATTTAATAAGCTCAAATTTTGTGAAGGTTGAATTGGTTAGAAAATGGATTAATTTAATCGATTTTCCTTGTTTTTTGTCATATTAAGAGAAATAGTTGAAATAGTTTCTTTATAAAGTGAGACAATTTTATTCAATTGTTAGGTTTCTAAATTTTATTGAACGAATGAAAAAATATTTCCTTATAGCATCAAGAATTTAGATTTCCAAATACTTATTTTACTGATTTCTTTGAAAATATTAATGTAAGTACATTTTTCCAATATTAAGAATAATGATTGTAGACAATTATTTTTAATGTTTAGCAAATCACTCATTTCCTAGACAGGTTCAGGTTTCCTTATGAATTTCTAATGGGGATTTATCGCCCCAGTCCTTAGTCTTTTGGCCTTTCTTAAAGAAAAATTTCCCTTCACCTCTCTTAATTCAATGATCTGCCAATAATCTATAGTCACGTCCATAAGGTAAAATATGTCCTTTTAGAAGTTTTTGCCTATTTTCTGCATCATTCATGACAGTTACATAGCATTTCCTAGGCAGGTTCAGGTTTCCTTATCAATTTCCGTTGCAGATTTACCACCCCAGTTCTGACTCTTTAGGCGTTTCTGAGGCCAGTAGTTTCCCTTAATACTTTGTTCATTTGGCATTTTAGATTATGTCTTAAATTTTCTTGGTTTTATTTTGATGTGTTGCCAAAATAGATTACCCACCTCATATATGTAACTGAAACTAAATATTGAAGATTTGATGTGTTGCCGAAATAGATTACCCACCTCATATATGTAACTGAAACTAAATATTGAAGATTTGTATGTATACTTTGTCGTTACCAGTACTACCTTCATTCACGGGCGCCAAGTTTTTTAATTTCTTTAAAATTATGGAGAACTATGAATATCCAAAAGTCATTTTCCGCAACCATGATTCCCGAAAATTTCTAACAAGAGATTGATACAACTTTCTTATCTCTTTTGCGTTTTCTAAAAGCAACTTTTTCGCTTACCTCTGATTTCAATAATCTCCTAATAATCTATTGTCACGCCCATAAGGTAAAATATGTCTTTTTAGAAGTTTTTGGCTGTTTCCTTCACTATTTATGACAGTTAAATATCATTTCATAGTTAAAATCTCAATATAAGCATTTACATTAATTTGATGAGTACATGAACAAACATTCTTCAATGCTCTCTTATTCTAAGTCTAGAAGATGGAATTTTAAGATTCTTCAATATGTCTCATAAAATTTTATAAAATTTTATTAATTTTTTAAAATACTGTATCTGATACTCTTATGTAATATAAAATCCTCAGGTTCTACTCACACTTAATACCGTTATGTCCTATATCGCTTGGGATCTCAAATTGGTGTCTGGTAAGGTAAATTCATTGTCATACCTTATTCTTATGCATGGATATGTATTAAGCTTTGATTTGTGAGATGTTTGAGTAAAACAAATTTAGAATAGTGTTTGGCAAAATAGTCGTAAAAAAAGAGTTCGTAGAAGACCTACGCAAAAAAAAAAAAAAATGTAGAAGTCTTAAACTAAGTTGTTTTCTGATCTTAAGAGAAATAGTTTCTTTATAAAGTGAGACAATTTTATTGAATTTTTAGCTTTCTAAATTTTATTGTGCGAATGTAAAAATATTTCCTTGTAGCATCAAAAATTTAGATTTCCAAATACTTGTTCTAATGATAGCTCCAAAAATATTAATGTAAATCAATTTTCCTAATATTAAGAATAATGATTTTAGATAATAATTCTTAATGTTTGCTAAATCACTCATTTCCTAGACAGATTCAAGTTTCCTTATGAATTCCTGATGCATATTTAGCGACCCAGGTCTAAGTCTTTTGGCCTTTCTTAAAGAAACTTTTTCCCTCACGTCTCTTATTCCAATAATCTGCCAATCATCTATAGTCACGTCCATAAGGTAAAATATGTGCTTTTAGAAGTTTTTGGCTTTTTTCCTGCACCATTTATGACAATTAAATATTATTTCCTAGACAGGTTCAGGTTTCCTTATCAATTTCCGTTGTAGATTTACCATCCCAGTCCTGACTCTTCTACCGTTTCTGAAGCCAGCAATTTTTCTTCATACTATCTTCATTTGAATAGCCAATATTATCGTGGAATTTGAGTTATCTTATTTTCTAGAGTGTTAACATTTGCCCTGGTTATTGAATGTTTTGGACATTTTACGTAGTGAACCAAATCCTGCTCCTAAACTTAGACCTTCTCAATCCTCCAACCCCAAATTTGGTTACATAGTTTTTAAAGAATGATTTCCTTTGTATAGTTTATTGTATCTATATATCTGGAGACATTAATGCCTACAAGATTGTGTCTTAAATTTCCTTGGTTCTTATTTTGATAGATACCTTTACAAAGTAAATAGAGTAAATGCTTAATAAAATCTGATGAAACTCTTAGCCTTATGATTAGTGCTGATAGACAATCTGATGACACTATTAGCCCACCAATTCAGAGCCCCGCTGAATCAGAGAATGCTGTTCCTGAATCAGAAATGTATTCATGACTTGAACAAGAGACATTCTTGATGCAACCATACGACCAAATGCTCTACTCTGCATTTTTGTCTGGCCCTTCTTGTTTCTATATTTGGATTGAGGACTATGCTCTGGATCATGATCTATGCCTTTGGACCTTCCCATAGCTCTCTGGAATGTTTTAGAAAGTTTTTGACTGTCATTAGCTTATTGACTCTAGTGCAAAATGCAATGTAACTATACTCACAACTAGTATCTATTTATTATATATTCATTGGAATCAAGAAGTTAAATACTTAAGTGTCAAGAGCCTTGTACTCTTTACATAGGATTCAAGTTGGGAAGCAAATAGAAAATAGGGCATTAAGTATTTCCACCTTGACATGAAGATGTTGCTGATTTAACTAATCTCCTAGTCATTGTATGGGATGATAGAAATGTCCCTTGTCCAATGATATTAAACTATCACATTTGTTATATAGCAAGGAACATTGCATAGGTGAAAATTCATGAATGTGGTGCTCATACAATGAACGGTCCATAAGGCACAATACTTGTCAAGTATTATAGGTCATGCATCTTCAACAATGGACTATGGAAAAAATAACATCTAAACAGTCTAGATTTAAAGACGTGCTTTATATTTAGTATTTTACATTGAACAATGTTTGTTCTTCTTTGCTTGGCATCTCGTCTTTCCATTCTTAGCATTCACAACCTCTTTTGCTAACTATCTTGTAGGGGCTGCTTTGGGAGGACTAGACCTAAGCAATTTCTAGACATATTTTGATTTAGAGCTCAGTTTTTGTTGCTATTCTCATTCAGCTACATTTTGCATTTGCCAACTCGTCCTTACTATAATCAAATGTTGGAACGCACCCTCTACTTTCTTGAACAGACTACCAATTCATTTTCCCTTTCTTAATAAAATGATGGACACATTCATAGCCATACCACATAGATCAGGGTAGTCATCAGAAAACCCAATAATAGCAGAGACATACAAATTAGATGACCTGTTCGAAACTAGATCAATTGATGATGCTCTTGACAATGTCCATTGCTTTTGAATAAACTCTTACAACTTCAACATTGGTGATTGTTTGTTTGATACTATACAAGTGTTGCTTTATTGTCGTTATACATCTACTGAACTCCATAATGGACTTGTTGACTACTTCTTGCACTCCCTCCATCATGGTTCTGATGTAGCTTCGACTTCTTTCCAACATGGGCTACGCCCTACCTTACTTTATGGTTTGCATAAAGTCACTGACCAAGCCACATACTTGCGAAGAATATGACTCTCTGCAACGGAAACCAACACACTAGGTGAAACAGGTCTTTGGGGTGACACATTTTGTATTCATTGGTTGTCTCTATGGCTAAACATACCCATATGTATTTGGTCATTCACACGCAGAAAACCATTTTTGCACTTTAACAAAGATGTAGCACATCCTACAATATCAATTCTTTTCCATGATGCTAACCCATTGGTTGGGCACTATGAACCTATTTTTTCAAGAAAAAGTACCTACAATACCTTGCAAACCATGGCACAACTAATGCCCCCTTTATCGTCCCCTACAATAGATGTTCCACATACAACTGAAGAAGAATTCACTTGTCTTGGTCTAAAACAAGTCCCTACATGTACTTCACCATATGGTGATAGCATGTTTGCATCTGTTGCCTTCTTGGTTGACACTCAGTTTGATGTCATTGACTTGCGATTGTTCATGGCCCAGTGATTGGCCAATGCATTGAAAGCAAACAACAAATTTGTATTGCATTGCTTCCATATGTACAGAGAACTTGCAATGTCAGATGCCAAACTACTCTTACAAGCACATGCACTAATCAGGAACATTGGAATACAATATGCTCATAGCCACTTGGAAGGCACTGAATTTTGCTTCTTATGGATTTCATACATCTTCCATATAGCTATACACATTTGGGACCCAAATTCATTGTCTAGAGTTCACATTCATTGCAATTGCATCCAACCAAGAACAAGCATCAATTTGGTTTGTTACAAAGATGACATAAGTCATTGCCACTATAGACCGCTCCAACCAATAGAACAAAGCTTGACACAACCCACAATAAATGCACACAATTTTTTGCAAGTTGCAAACATTGGAACAACACTAAACGAAAAAAGACCATCTCTAGTAGAAGCCTCAACCATTGCAAACCTTGGAACTGTGCCTAGCCAAACTTTAAAGATGCGATCTTCTTTGAGAGACTTGAAAGCAATGATGCGTACTAGGCGAAGAACCTCACCAAACGTGCCCATCAATCAACAACCTGATGCCGACAATATTGCCATAGACAAACAAAAGTCTATGTTTGATAGGAAAAGATATGTCTTTCGAAAGTCACGTACAATACAACAAGTGACAAGTTATCCATATCAATCTGCACTCAACAAAAGACAACATAAATCAATTAGGCTTTATCTACAAGAAATCAACGATACACCAACTAAAGCATGTACACTCTGTGAAATGTTATGCTTCAAAAAAAACATCTGCAAAGTTACGAGTGCATTTGTCAATGCTTTCTCTTCGCTCTCTATTCAAATGAGTGACAAAATAATTGCACCAAACCAAATGATTTGCAAACACTATGTAAATGCCATTGTACATGGCAATCTCCCTCATTATGCTACTCCATGGAACATAAGGCGAAATAAACAAATCCCACTTGTTCAAACCTTGATTAGCCTAGAAGAAAGACTTGTCTCTTTGCATATTGCTTTTGTACAAATTAGACAATTGGGATACAAAAGAGCACAATATGGCTTGAATGGTACCATTATAAATGTTCCTATTGATTTTGATAAAGTGCAACATGCATTGCCTAGAGACATAGATGAGACAAATACTATTGCAGTTAGACTAAAATGAAAGCTACAATATGAAAATGCGTATGCACAAAGAAATATCAAACCTACCCATGTCATGAATGCTTTATCAATTTTGTTTAAGACACCATTATATACAGAGGAAAAGGTCTTGATAAATAAAGAGTGGTAGTTACTATTTGTAGATAAAAGAGTGCAAAACCAAACAAATAGCACCATAGATGCTAAGATAGATGCAAATGACATAGGCAATGAAGATGAGGATGAACCTGAACATGAATCACTAATACATTGGTTTAAAGAAGCACATTCAATCAATGATCTTCATACATCAATTTTAGAAATTGCATCGGCTAAAGGCTTCAAACCTCTTGGCATTTTTCAGGATACTTATTCAGAAGAAATGAACTTTCCAACATTGTTCTTTGGATCCCCACGAGAAAAAGACATCACAAAAAAATTTACCTACCAAAAAATTGTTTAGTAGGAGCTCATGCATAAAGAAAACGACTTCTCAACACATATAACAAACATATTTTTTAAAGCCATCAAAATAATTATTCAACAAATATCATCAATAGCATGGGTCTGTATAAGGAAAGCTGAACTAAAAGGTGCAAAACTATATGCTAAGGATGTGTGCAACCCTAAAAACCTAGAACAAATATTGCAATCTCCAATAGGTTTTAGATCTCTAAAGAGTATTCAGACATCTCCAGATTATTTGCAAAATACAAGGAAAAACATTTTTGCAACGATTTGTCAACTTGGTCCTCCAACTTTCTTTGTCACATTGACAAGTGCTGAACACTTGTGGCAGCCATTGTGCAATGCACTCCAACATATTTCAAACACGCATCGACATAGACAAAATGAAAGCTTACAGGACAAAGAACTAGACTTTGAAATTAGGAAAAATCCAGTCCTTTGTAGCCGCTATTTTAATCATAGACTTAATGCATTTAGGAAAATGATGCTAAAAAATGATGACCTCTTTGGCAAAGTATCCGATTATTTCTTTGTTACAAAATTTCAAAACCGAGGCAATGAACATGTCTACTTCATGCTATGGATCATGGATGCACCTATCTTTGGGCATTGCAAAAATAGTAACATAGAGGCCTTCATTGACAAGTACATTTCATCTGACTCTACACTGTTAGATCAAAATCTTGTCAAAATGCAAACACACCATCATACGAAAACATGCCAAAGGTATAAAACAACCAATTACAGATTTCGTTTTCCGTTACCTGCCATGAGACGAACAACAATATTGGAGCCATTATCAAACACTAATCCTATAATCAAGGACAAAGCAAAAGTTTTCTTCACACAATTACAAGCCAAATCTTACATGAAGGATTTTACGTTTGACAATTTCTTGTATGAATTTGAACTTGAGGAAACTGATTACATTTCCATGTTGCAAGCAACATTGACTTGGAAAATTGCCTTCCTAAAAAGACAACCAACTGACATATGGATAAATGTATTTGCTAAAAAAATTCCTACACTATGGTATGCAATACAAATACACAATTTATCTTAGATGCATATGCTGCTGCATCATACTGTAGCTCATACATGACAAAAGAAGATAGAACCTTGTCACACACATTCATCGAAGTACATAGACAATGTACTTCAGCTTGCAATGAAAAGGCACATTTCATACAAAAACTAGGCAATGCATTGCTAAACTACCAACAAATGTCCAGTTGTCAAGCAGTACATATTGCTCTATCTTTGCCATTATGCAAAAGCTCAAGAAGCACCATCTTCATCAATACCTCGCCACCTAAAAGTAGAATTGTTATGCTAAAAAGCCCTAAGCTATTAGAGAAAGAAAAAGATGACTCCAAGAATATCATGTATGCAACAACAATAGACAACTATATAGAATGACCAAAACTCTTTGAGAACATGTCATTGGCAGATATACATCTTCTTACTCAAATAACTCATCAAAGCTCCAAAAGAGAACAAAACCATAGATCATACATTATGTCAGATATAATCCACATATTGATCATGAAAACTATTGTAGAGAACAACTCATGCTTTATGCACCTTTCAGAGATAATGAGAACTCATTAATGGTAGGGCATGAAACATGGAGTGCAACATTTCAAGCACACAAACCACAAATTCGCCAAATTGAACAAATGTTCACCTCAGGAACAAATAGTAGATGGGGCGACATTGACAAAGCTACAACTAAAACTATGAACAATAATCAGCCAACAATAGACCTTGATACTGAACATGCCCATAGAAAAGAAGGGGCTGAAATAGAGAAATATGACATTATATCTGATATCAAACATATAAAAAAGTCAAAAAACATATGTGCTACTACATCATCACTCTTCTCAGAACTTGTCCACCCATTCCTTCTTACAAATGAAGAATACTTTAGCTTACGTCAACAACTGAATGAAGAGCAACAATCTTTGGTCAAAGATTTCCTCGTAAAAGAGAGAGTTGCATTTGATAGACCGCTATACTTGTTCTTGACAAGAGGTGCTGGCACTGGCAAGACCTTTACAACAAAAGTCTTATTCCAAGCTATGATTCGAATCTATGATCGACAACTAAATAGTGGCCCATACAAACCTAAAGGCATTATTGTGGCTTCCACAGGAAAAGTTGCATTCAATGCAGGTGGCATCACTGCACATTCTATTTTCCAATTGCCATGTAACTCTTCGAAGATGTTGCCATTGGACTTAAACACTCTTGACAATCTAAGCAAGAGAATGGATCAATTGCAGGTCTTGCTTATTGATGAGGTCTCCTTAATAGGTTCAAGAATGCTATAGTACATTGATAGAAGGCTTCGACAGATCAAACATACACCAAAAAAATCATTTGGCAATATTGACATCATATATTCTGGTGACTTATACCAAGCACAACCTATTTTGCGACAATTGGATATTTGAAGAGCCAACAATAAATAGTGAAAAAATCTCATACACATTTTGGCTAGAACATGTCTTGTGTTTTGAATTGCACAATGTTGTTAGACAAACAAACAAAAACTTCATTTCAATTCTAAACCATACAAGAACTGGTCACCAAAATGATGCAAATATTAGCTACTTGAACACAACATGCTATAGGACACCTCCTGCTGATCTAAAATTCCCGTACTTGTTTCATAGAAATGCAGCTATTGCTGACCAAAACAAAAGAATGTTAGACTTGTTGCCTACTAAGCTTTGTGTATTTCAAGCTCTCGATGAAATAGATTCTCACATTGAAAATGTCCAGTACCAAGCCCAAAAAACATCATTGCCTCCTGTACTTTATCTAAAGCCAGGAATTCTAGTCGAGCTAATAGCCAGCAACCTTGACACGCAAGATGGACTAGTCAATGGGGCTGATGGGGTCTTTCAACTTCATACAACTCATGATGATGACATTCTATGGATTTAATTCAATGACCCTACAATTGGCATCTCACGACGTACAAAAATGCAAAGCTTCTATACAAGTTCTACTCCACCTTCCTGGACCCCAATAACTAGAATAGCTAGGAAAATGAAAGCTGCCGTTAAATATATTACGCGGAAACAATTCCCTCTTCAATTAGCATCCGCAAGAACTATCCATAGAGCACAAGGTCTGACAATGGATGGACTTGCTTTTGATCCTCATCCAATATACCAACATGGTCTTGCCTATACAGCTCTATCTTGTGTGAAAACCATCGAAACATTATATTTGATGCACAAACTACAACATCGTAATTTCACAGTCTCACATAAAGTGAACAAGGAAATGGATCAACTACGTACTCAAGCACAGTGGAAACTTCAACACAACCTTTCTTTCCTACCAACAATAGATCTTATTGTATGCTCTTTGAATACTCGAAGCCTTCCATTACATGCAGAGGAAATTATCCATGACCATAACTCGCTCAAAGCAACTGTACTATGCTTCCAAGAAACAAGAGACAAGACACATGTACATCTTCAACTGCTAAATGAAATATACAATTGCTATGCTTCACTTGCAATTCATGGTATATTGATTTGCTGTTCGAAAACAACTATAGTATTAAATATGAATTCTTTTGCAACAAATCATCTAGAATCAACCACTATCAACATATTGCATTTTGGTCATACTATACGCATCACTAATGTTTATATCACCCCAGGGGTACCAATCAATGACATCTCGCATCTAATTCTAAGCATCTTCACATCATTGCCAACAAATGCGAGAATAATAATTACTGGGGACTTCAACATTGACATGCTACATGCTAATAAAAAACAAAGAATGCTTGTAGAACTCATGCAACAATACAACTTTTCTTTAATAGCTGACAAAGCAACAACATTTGCAGGCACTTTATTAGATCACTTTTGGATACACAATATTAATCACCAATTTGCAAAATTCTTAATATTAGATACATTTTGGTCAGATCATTTGACAATATCTCTACAACTGCACTTTTAAATTCCACAGCCTTGGTTTGAGGAAATGACAACATCTCAGCAGCTTAGATCCACATGCCACTGTAGAATTCTGTTATGAAGAATGATTTCAGATGAGCATACATCTTGAACTACTTGTTCAGGTAACTATTAGTTTCTCTTAGATTTTCACTTTCCATCATAAGTTTTCCATTATTCTTAATCTTCTTCACTGTCTTATGTTTTCCTCATTATCTTTGTTTTCATTCATGCTTTTTACACACTTGAGATAAATAATTACAAATGTTTTGGGTCATCCCTATAGAGAAAGAGCACATCTTCTCATAGGTCAAGCATTTTTGGGTGTTTGAAATGATCTGTTTCTTCATACTACTCGATACACTTCTTAATTTGGTGTGCATGTAATTTAGCACTAAGAAATGCATGATTCTTGTTTCCCACTATGTCTGCTTCACCAACCTACTTTGTCTTCGTATTTGAACTATTTTTAAGAGAGTTTGAAGCACAAAGAACAGATCCTCCCTTTGCAGTTGGTGAGGGATCAATAGATAGTCCTTTTGTGGATACCAAAGAGAAGAGAGCATTCTTCTGATGTGAAACTATCTCAAGATAGGTTCCTTCTTTTGGCCAAGCGTACCTACTCTCTCTTTGTTCTTGGAAAATCATAGTTCTAGGAACTGATGGCCACTCTACATTCCTTTTATATTCCTAATCAAAGTTAAAATGCCCTCTTGAAAAACATTGATTTGATAGAACTCACATTCTCCTACCAACAGCTTCTTCGCTAAGAGCATCATTTATGGAAGAACCTGAGGTGCAGTTGTTTATGATCTAGATTTTTTCTACTTTTCTACTGGGCCATATTTTTCCTTTTTCCATAGGCATTGAGATGCATTTTGTTTTCTCACTTGACTGTGATAAGAGAGAAAATGAATATATCTCTAGGTTTATTGTCAAATGATCCACATTCACATGAAGATCCTTTCCTTGGTATATATGGTAGGTCAGAAAGTAGATTATAATATGGTTTTACACCCATATTATAATGTTTGTTGTATTTTCTGGACAGACTGTGTTCTTCTTTTTTGCACCAATCTTGTTTCATTAATATTATTCATTGCTGAGATAGTTTATCTAATTAATTTGATCTTTGTCCCTACACATCTTTTTTGTATTATTTTCTGTCAACCTTTGTGCCTCATTTGCACTAGCAGTGGCTTCTGCAGTGGTGTCTTTTTAAACTTACTTCTAGTGGATTTCCTAACTCTTTCTACATCACAAATTATTCAATTTGATAGCCATCATTTATGTCAGAAATGGTAATCGATGGAGAAAATCTAATACTGTGTTCTCCATCTTTATCAATTCTTCCAGTAGAAATTGCTTATGTTAGAGAAATTGTTTTCCCAGAAGTAGATACTCTTTGAGCTTTACTACACTTATTTAAAGAAAATATGTCTTCCATCTCCAATTGCCTTGAGCCTTTCACATCACTACCTGTAAATCCTAAGGCAAGAAAAGTTCCCTTCTGCAAGTTTTCCCCAACATTTTGCCTTGTTGAGGGCATACACATGTTTTCTTAATAAATGTTTGCTTTCTGCTATTGGCACTAAACTCTTCTCTCTTGCACGGTCCATACACAACATTGATATTTTCTTTAAATGTCTCTATTTTCATCTAATGCTTGGGGGGGTCTTTGTTAAAGACAACATATAGATTTGTAATTAATTTTCTCATAATTTTAGTGGCTTTAATCACCTAACTCATATTAGAGAGAGAGTGAGCCTTAAGCATAAATAACAAATGAAGGAGCACATTCCTTTCATCCATTGAACTATCATAGTACTTCTTTCCCCATCAGAAAAATAAGCAATAAGATAATGATACAAAAGTTTCACTTTCAAATAAAATAGTCTTTCAGATACCTAATAGTATAGTATTCAAAATCAATGTATTCACATTTAACACAGTAGGGCTTTCTTCTTCTTCTTCTAAAGTCCAATGAAGGAAGATAAGTGATAATTGAGGTAGCCAAATAGATATAATATGTTTTTTTCACTACATCACAACACCTATCTACAGACTACATCATGCAAAGGCATGACTAAATCTATGTTTTTCTTGTAGTCTTCGACTGTCAACTACATCATTTTCCTCTGGAGGGATTGCATTTCTGACAACCATGGTCCTCAAAGGATCTTAAGTACCCTTTGGGTATGTGTTAGAACCAATATCCACTATCATGAGATTCATATAATTCTTGATTATTCATTGGAAAAGTACTGGCTTGAATTTGATCTTCCTATTCCTTATTTAGATCAATTCCTAGAAATGTTAGTTACTACAACTTTTCATCATATTGAGGATCCAAAATATCCATCTCTTCATTATTAACCCCAGTGATATTCATCGGTTATTTTTTACTTATGTCATGCTGCAAGTTTGACTTCTTCAATTTAGATTCCAAATTCAAGGCATCTGAAATAGACTTGCAAATGACATTGCCCAATTGAACAAGGAATAATACTTCTGACTTCTTCTTTGTTCCAATCTTCTTCTCAATGTTAGCTATTTCCATAGAAAATTTTAAACCAATACATAGAAATCAACAACATGTATGTGAACCTCACGATGACAGCCTCACGACCAAAATTGCTCATTAAGATATATGTGAAGCTAGGAAATTGGAAGAAGTAACTTGCTTACGATTTGCATAACATTTCCCTATAGAAAATAAGCTAATCTGCCAATAAAAATGTCTTTTATGCCACTCTAAGGCCAGATAGATATATGTGTTTTTTGCTACCTCGCAAATACTCTTACAACCCATAGCCTTTGTCATGCCTTTCCATGATTCCTACTATTCTAAGTCCACCTAGAATGATGTGCTCAGGATAGTGTTGCAGCATTCCAAGATATTACGCAGATACCTACAATAGTCCATATCAGAGATACATTCCAAATTAGGTATGAAATTGATACAGTCTATCTCGCAAATATGACAAAGAGTACAATGATATGAAATTGATCAAATAAGTAGGTAAGTTCTTATGCTTTTATTATTGTGGCTTACAGATACCAAAATTTGCATTTGCCTCTACCATTCCACGTATGTTTATAGATATTTCCTTTCACAAGATTTTCCCTTATTAGAGTTACTAGCCAATGTTTTCCTCTATCTCCTTGTCATAGAACTAAGATACTTGTTTTTTACATGCTACATATTCTATAGTCATGTCATCTCATATATGTGTGTGCCCATTTCAACTACTTGTGCCACTTCTTGTGGAGGCGTAGTATACTCATGTGATCCAACCAGTCTTCTAAATCTTTTCTTTCCTTCTCCATATTTAAGTCTCAAGTTTTCTAGATGCTAATTTACCTTTTTCTCTAGTTCTATCCAGGATTTTCTCCATTCCTCTTCCTGGTTTACTATTCGTGGCCCTTCGATAGATAAGATATCCACTATTGCTTTTGGTCTCTTCCTGTGTAAAACTAATCCAAGTCCATCAACAGATGATTGAAACTATAGTGTTCTCATTTCCAGTTTGATAATTCTAGAAATGGCATCACAGGGAGAAATACTAATTGAAGTACAACTTGCAAGACTAATTGGATAAAACCCTACGTACAATTGCAGGACTAGTGATTCTAATTGATGCAAATTTTATAAAAATAGTACCTATTTATTCTTTTCTTCTACTGAGCATGAATCATATTACAAAACCCTTTCCAACTTGGATAACAGGGCCTTTAATAGACTTTGCGATTGATAGGCTACTGTCGTCTAATTTTCTAGGATGACTCACATCTGGTCTCATTATTATCGAGAACATTATCACTAGAATTATATTTTCCCACCAATTGCAAGCTTAATCCAGAAATTATTCAAGTGCACATAAATTACTGAAACGTAAATAGTCTTCAATTCCTCTCACTCCATACCTTAAGTAAATTGATCGATTATTGGTTTTCTAGTCCATATCAACATGCTTTTTAGCTACCTATTGAATGCAGGGACTATAGTACATACATATAAGTTTCTCCTGGCTTTGCATTGCATAAGAAACATAACCAGCATCACTAATTGTCATTTCTATCATACTCACTTGCATATTTATCTTATGGCAAAAAAAAATCTGCCAAATTTTCCTGTCAACAGATTTACCATGGACTCACATAAAAAAAAATAGCATGTAGTTGAAAGCAGTGCTGACACGAAACAGCTGCAAATGCAGACTTCAACACTGACAAAAAGGTATTGGCATTCTATAATTAATATTACATACTTTGCCATGCATCCATTGCTATTTTTTACAGATTTTGTTACTTGACTAATTTTTTTAAAATTAAATTTTCTAGATCTCTGTTCAGCTCCTTGTCTTGGCAGCAAAATGTTGCAGAGGATAGCATTGGCTCCGATGACAGGCAACCAACAAAAAGGTAACAAATTTTTTTGAAGTTCTTGGACTTTTTAGTTCATTTCCATATCACTGCACAACTTTAAACAATATTTTCTTCTCTTCACAAGCACATAACACAAGAAAAAAATGTAGCTAACATTGTAGATATCTGTACTACACAAACAACAACTCTTTTTGAAGGTGATGTCCTTGTCACTTATGGTCCTGCTTATGCCAAAAACCCGACAAGCCCAAAAAAAGCTCCTATAGTTCATGTTGATCTCATTGATAGTGATGGTCACATGACCATAACAACGAACATTACAAACCAATTAATTGACAAGTTCATGACCAAGTTTTTGCCTGGAGCAAGTGTCTGCATTAAAGACTTCTCCCTGAAGAAGAAAATATAGTATGAAAGAGGCGATGCAAATTTTTGCATCCAGTTCACAACTCAGACATCCATTGAAACCATTGACTAGGTCTGCAACCACCAAAAAATGATGCTTGATACAAGAATATGCCAACTTATCCAGTCACCTAATTACTACCCAATTGGCACATTGGGCATTATAGTAGTAGCACATAAATAGACACCAAAGGAGTACGAGCTCCACATCAAGGATGGGGAATCTATTTTAGACACATCTATTGTAATTTTCTCATTCTTTATCTACCTCCAAGCTTGATGCTTTTATCAAAATACAATCACATATTAGACTGACTGTCACATTTATCTTCTTTGCAGGTAATAGTGCCTGAATTCCATGCTCAAGCTTATTTCCATGCTCAAGCTTATACAACACTGCATGAAATCCTACATTCCACCACAACACCACTCTTGCTGCTCAAAAATGTCATCCGTAGTGGACCAAGAGGAACAAATAGCATAAAAACAACACCATCAACATATGTTGCTCGGCTGAACGACGAAAGCACAATAAAATCACTTAAAAACATCCTCTCCTCCAGTATCCAGGTAAGCAACACAAGAATACCACTTCTCAAATACAAATGCAATCATATTCTACATGATAGACATTCCAAACTCATTATTGGATCTTGTTTCACATACTAGGTTACTGGTACCTTGACAACAAAAAATGCTTACTTGCAACCTTACCAGCTTCTGTGCATACAATGCAACCAGCTGACTTTGTTGGCGCCATCCTCAAATACTAGAAATGGGCAATGTATTGCATGCGGAAAAAACATAGATTTCGCTTATGGACCCTTCCTACAATGTACTATAGAAATTGAAGATAAAAATGTTGACTGTACCATGAGTGGGAAGATGCTTCAACAATACTTGCCGTAGCTTGTGAACATACCATTTGAGACCTACAAAAAAAATATGTCAACAGTAGTCTACCTGCTCTGAACATTTGAGATACAAGGGACTTTCTCTATTGCAATGAATGACAATATTATCTCCATTATAGGAGAAACTAGCAATGTAAGATAAATTTGATTCATTTCTCTCCTCTTTTAGTTTTATCAAATTTTAAATCTTCTTCCAAGTCTTTGCATTTAACAACTCCATATGCCAATCTGTTGCAGGTCCATTGAACCTGCCACACTGAAGTTATCTTTTTTTGTCGCTTCAAGGCTTCGATCCACATCAGCATGTTGAACACATTGGAGACCTTACAGATGTAACAGCAAGTATATTTCTCCTCCAGATGACATATACCACCAGATTTTGTCATATATACATACATTATAGTGAACAATATTAGCCTTGATCCATCCACTCAGCTAGAGTTATATAATGAACACTTTTTTTGTTGTCTACTATTTCAAACACAAAGATCTTGTGTTTATGCTTTTGACAAACTCTGTTCGACAACTAGAAATTTGTCTCCTCTCTTGAGGCACAAACAAAAAACACGTTATTAACACCATAAAGTCTAATATTTTGCTATTTAATGAAAACCAGTATTTGAACTCAGTTTCTTCCTTTCCTTCTAGAGTGGTTTATTTTATTCAACTTTTGATGCATCTATTTCCACTTTCTCTATTCTTTTGTACCACCAATCAACACTTCTTTAATAGTATATCGAATCTTGGTCTGCTTTCAATGAAGCCTAGAAAAGATCTGTATCTATAAAAGAACTCTACAGTCGGCTGTTGTATCTATAGCAAATACTATGGTTCTAGGGTTTTCATTTGGAGTCATGGTAAGCTTCTTGTGACATAATCCAACCAATTTTAAAAATGTTTTTTTCCAGCCAGAATTGCACATTCCAGAAGCAATGTTTTAAAACTATACAACCAAAAATGTTTTCCTCCTACATTTTCCACAGTTTAAATATTTAATGTTCACCTCTCTATAAACTTTTATTTGAAAAGTCGAGGCTTACTTAAAATGGTATGTACTAAAAGGACCACGAGCTTTTCTTGTTCATTATGGTTCTGCTTTTCTAATTGAATCTGTTTTTGAAACATACATTGAGATTGACAGTTACAGCTCATTTTGCGCTGGGCAAGTTGCATCACTTTAACACATTGAAACTACAATAGTACAGATTAAGATTGGAGCTCCCGCTTCCCACTTCAGAATCCACATCCGTAGCCTATAGCAGCAGCTGCCATTAAATCTTGATTTTTTAAAACTGGACTCAAGCTACAACAGAATCATAGACAAGTATTACTTGTTGAGGGAAATCAAATAAAATATGCTGGCACTATGTCTAGTTCAAATGATACAAAAAACTATATAGTCATGCAATCTGCTGAAAGTATACAGTTTTTGAAAGCGATATGTCTATGTTTTCAAATTTTTGCATTTGACTCTGTATAGTATTTTTTTTTTCATCAACATTTTTGATTATACTATATGATCCATCATCCATTCTTTTCTCTGTAGCATCCTCGCTACCATCCTCATGATGGATCAGGTAATATGCTCTGACACATTACAGCAATAAAAATTTATTTACAATCACATCCAAACATTTAGGAGCATTAACATGGATTGCTCAGAATCCATCAAATTTCCAGGGCTTGCTGGCATTCACAGCTAATTGTCACTAATTTTGCTAGATGGATAATTTTTAGACAAAAAATTTAACTCTTTGAGTTGCCTTTGCCTTAAGGTAGTTTGTTACGTGAAGTGAAAATGGTTCTATGAGGATTCCACTATTTTAAAAAAAAGGACAAGCCCTTCAAAGTGAAATGAGTGACCGAAATGCAATTGATTATAAAGAGAGGAGAATAGACCCGAGATAATTGTAAGTAAATCTTCCATGTGATATCAGTGCAAGTCAATTATTCTTTTCTAGTTCTTGAAAGATTTTTTAGATGAATTACTTCTTCTAAATGCTAAATAATCACAATATTGCTTCATGGATTGGATTTTATCTCATTAAATTTATAAGATGGGATTTCCCCTAAAGTGCACCTTGGGTTGGATTAAGCTTCACCAAACATTAAAAAGGAAAATTGTAGTGAGATTGGGTCATTACTACATGTTCTTAGTGCAAATTAACCTCACTGATCATTTAAAGTAGAGTAGTCTTTGCCGTCACTTCCACTAATGATCAAAGACTTTGGCTTTGTTGCTTTTATTTCTTACATGGCTTGCTGCTAGAGCAATTAACCAGTAAACTATTCTCTGAGCTAATTGCTGCTTCTCACCCTAAAAGTTAAAACCTTTGTTGGTGCTCTGGCTTACTCTTCAATGCAACTCATTAAGTGAGATTGAATCCAATGGTAATGTCAACTGCAAATTTCTACATAAAGCATACAGATGGTTTCTTTTATTAGCTTCCCTGGTGCTTGTCTTGTCCGTGAAAATGGGACCCTCTTCCACTTTCTTAAATGAGCAGTCTTGTATCGATATTGGCTCTTACCAATTTTGCAGCCATATACAAATGTCTTTTAGGTTCAGAAAGACATTTTGGTGACAATGTTGTATTTTTCAGTTCCAACAGTGTGGTGGTAGATTTTAGTTATCAATTTTTAGTTCAGTTTATTATTTCAATTCCAGCATAGTTTATTATTTCAGTTTCAGCAGCGTGGTTGTAGTTTTTAGTTTTCAATTGACTTGAAAAATGAGCTAAAGGGTGATGTATTTGACATTGATGGACCTAATGGATTGGAAGATGAACACTTACAACCTTACAAGGTATGAAATTGAATATAAGGGTACTGATTAGTTACCACTCATTAAAAATTCAATTCAAATCTTAGATGGCATTTATGGTCTTTATGCAGGAAAAATAATCCATTTTTATTTGAAACAGTTTTGTTCTGAAATTCAGTAGGAAAGCTTCCAACTGTATGGTTTCACATGTCTATTTAATTTATTCTAAAGTTTCTAGTCAAGCTGTGTTCTCACAAGACCTAGTCCTTGCTAGGTTTAAATAAAATAGGCTTATTGAGAAAATACTATGGATTTTCATAGGGATATAACACACCATGCTTATGCTTGGTTTGGTGACCAAAGTCAGATCCACTCCAGTGACTTCAATGAATGTTTGGAATGTTAGATATTTTACTCTATTTGAAATGTTCTTTCTTGGCACTCCATCTTTAGACTTGAGATAATTGTCCTTAAATCTTTGATGTGGTATCAGTGCAAATCAATTATTGTCCTGTCAGTTAAAACTGTCCAAAGTTGCAATGGATATGGTTGTTCCCTTGCATTCGTTTTGGGAATGCATCTGTGAGCCTCTTGGGAATGATAAATACCAGATTAAAATTGCTTTGTCTTTTTTATTCTCATGCTTCTTCATTAATCTACATAATTTTCTCTGTAATACTGCAGCAACCTGTATCTATAAGTTCAGATTCTATCAAAAGTTGAAAACATTTCTAAAATTATGATTTAGGGCTTCCTAAATCTGATTCAGACCTAAAACATTTGTTTTCTCAGAGTAACAATTTCAACAATTTCATAACCCAAGAAGATATGCAATTCCTTAATATTTGTATGACTGTGGCATTTGAATTTCCTTATAAGTTTTTTTTTGTTAACTAAACTGCAACTTCTCCAACATCTTGATGAGTTTCTTTATGCTAACTAGTCCACAGTTTCTGAGCTTGTGAGTATATGTACTGAATCATGACTAGGAATAAAATGGGCAATATAATTACAATGAACCAATTTTTTATGCTCTTACCAATTATGTAGAATTTCGTCCATTTTCCAAGCAATCAGCAATTACATCATCCAAGAAGATATGCAACTCATCTACCAATTCTTTAATGTTCGTATGACTCTGGCATTTCAATTAAGACTGTGTTTTGCATTCGGTATTTGTATCGCTATTAATTCACAGCAGTCGGTCATTCCATATCTCTATCTTCTTCCTCTTGAAATAATCTATGTTTTGAGGTCTTATAGCAATGTAATTGCAAATCGTTTCTCAGATAGTTTACCTTGAAGATTCCCCTCATTAAATCTGAGACATTTGCATTTCTAATTTAATAACAAATTTTGATAGGCAGTCAGCTAATCATTTGATTGTTTTCAGATCCTTATGCTTGCCTTCAACCCTTTCACATTTTGCAACCAGTGATTAGCCTCTTACTAATGTCAGGACAATTAAAATTGGATTATTTGTAGATCCCAAAGTTGCCAAGCAAGCCAACAAACTTGTCGAGGGTATGTGCATTTAGGTTAGATACTTTTAGAAATCAGCAGAAGACCAAACAATCCTTACCAATGTTTGGACCACCACATTGCCCCAGCTGCCACCATCAACATTGTGATTACAGGAAAAATAGTATCTACAACTTCCTTATTATCAAGGTCTCTGCCATTACAATTACAAAAACCTTAAGAACACCTGAGATACTAGGATGACTTAGTTGCAGTTTCTCAACAAGAAGTTATACATGCCACAATAATACAGATTACTCCATGATGTTCTCATTCTAATATCTTTTTCCTATATTGATGCCTAGTTTATGTGCTCCATGCATGCTTCCACCTTTGGTATTGCTAATAGTAGAAATGTGCATAAATTACTGCTTTCTGCTTTAAACAAGCCACAAACCATGGAAAAAAGATCAATTCCTATACCACTATTTTTCCTTATTCACATGAGATGAACATTTTTGGCCCCATGTCCAAAATCTATGCCCTCAATTTATTTAGTTCATAGTGCTTTTTCTGAACCCAACTGCAGCCAACTTTAATAACAAAGACTCCACCCAACTTTCAACAAAACAATTAAAATCTATTGGATGGAAAAGTGCCAATTGGGTAGTTCTGAAGTGCCTATTACACTATGATCCATCTCCATAGCTTCTGTCATGAGGTCTGTTAAGATACTAAAATTTGTTTTTAATTGGTGTTTGCAATTCAGTGTACATAGTATATGGATGTTGTTGACACCAACTAAAGACAAGGTCAAAGGAACAAAGGGATGTCTAAAATTCCATTCACAACCAGAGGAATTACTAGTCTTAGAAGGAGGTCAACCTCTCAGCTCAAATTCATGATTAGAGCTCATCAAAGACTGGACACATGATTCGACGGGTTTAAAGGAAGACCAGATGTGTTAGATATGGACATGAAAATGGAAAAATAAATGTCATTCTAGACTCCAACATGGATCGAATTTGGCTGGAATTGTAACTTTTCAAGTAATAGTTGGTGCAAAGAATCCACAACTACTACAAAAAGAAACAAAACAAAAATTTAAAATTAATGTTACTTAATATTAAAATTTACTTGATGTATTTGAAATGATTATTTTTTAAAGTTCTTTCAAATAAAAAATAACATAACTATTTAATATTTTAATACATTGTATATGATTCAATTTTTCAATTCACAATTGATAGTTGTAATTTATGTAATAAATTATCTTTTTCTTGTTGCAATCTTATACATTTTAATTGATCTATCTTAGAATGTAAAAAACCATTATTTTTCATTACGATTGGTGGCAAAATTCTACTGTCTCAAAATTGATTCCAGTTAGGGAGCGATCAATTGAATATTATGTGTTGGCAGTTAGTGCTTTTCATAATACAGAGTTTGGTAATAGCAGAATAGCCTTGGCCAAAGCAACATCCCTCGTCTCTCTATTAGATGATCTTTTTGATGATTACTTGACACTTGAACAAGTTGAACTTGTTATCATTGCTATTGTTCAAGGTTGGAACATATCCATCCTACAAAACATTCCAGCCAATAATAAGAAAATTGTACAATTTATTTTCAAAACATTGCATGAATTGACAAGTGAGGCAACTCAAATCCAAAGGCATGACATGATGTAGTTCATTTCAAAAGTCGTATGTATACTTGTCCTAATCTATTTAGCTTAAGCTATAATCTTATCTTAATTGATAAGTTATATAGAAATGCAGTAGTATTATGGCTCTAAAGAAACATTGTTTTAAGTTCTGTTCTACACATGAATATATCTATCAATTGTTACTAATTAGTTTTTTCAACAAGTGCATTTAGAATATGTAAAGTTTTAATATACTTGACTTATACCTATTTCTTAACCTTCTTATCTTTATTAAATCAACATAATCTATATATTGGTAATTTTTAAAGATTCACCATTTTCTTAGTAAATCTATTGTGATAATTTTGAAAGGTCAAATTAAGTATTTTTGTGTACTAGATTTTGAAGAATGGGTAATACTGTGTTTCAATGGGCTGAATACAACTGAAGTTAGTTTACAGACAGCGCAATGGAAAGAAGGTCAATATGTTCCAAACTATAATGAGTACATAAAGGCTGCCTCAACAACTGGAGCAAGTGGACTATTATCATTGCACCCAATGCTCCTAGCAATTCCAAATTTGGAAGATGATGCTATCAAGAAAATAATTCTCAATGAATCAAGATTCTATGAGCTCATATGGTCGACTCGATGCCTAGTTCATGATGTTCATGACTTTGAGGTTTATTTGTTTCCATTTTAATTTGATGATTAAATATAGACAAGATTCTATGAGCTCATATGGTTGACTGGATGCCTAGTTCATGATCTTCATGACTTTGAGGTTTGTTTCTTTGTATTTTAATTTGATGATTAAATATAGACAATTTTTAATCATGATTATAATAATGATTTTTTTATATGCTCATGAAGGATGACAAGTTCTATGAAAAACCAATATCAGCAATTTCTTCTTATATGAAGGATCATCCCGAATGTTCAGAAGAAGAGGCATTAGCTCATATCAATAGCCTTTTTCACCAACTTCTTACACAATTAACATGGGAATATTTGAATCCCAAATTTTTTTACCCAAATGCGATGATTTTTACTTCAATCTTGGGAGAGGTGTGTAAAGCTCTTATGTATTCAGAGATAGCTTTTCATACCATGATATGGGAGTCAAGAAAATAGTATTCAAAGTTCTTTTCGATCGATCTAGTTAAAGTTTGAAGAAACGTAACTGATCATCTCATTGCCAAAGTAGAAATTTATTGTACAATTATCTAAGCATTTTTTATTAATCTATTAAAATTCTAGGTTCTTATTAAGGTAGCCCAAGTTCAATTCCCCATAAGAATATTTTAGTTGGAATTCTAAGTTATGACTCTTAGTCTTCTATTGTTGCCTTCTAATGTGCTCATACATTATAAATATAAGTGAATTTCACTAAAGAGTTGACTCTCGACTTTATTCAAATGTGTTTATCTAGTAATTCATATTCAGCTCCAAATTTTTTTAACTATATTTCTACTAAATTATTCCAATATTCTCTCAACACAATCAGTGTTTTAAATTCAAAGTAGCATGGATTGTCACTTTTAACTAAATGTTGGAATCCATATATTATGAAAGTATTGTATAATTGACAAGCTATTGAAATGAAGAAGTTTAGATGAACATAATTTAAGATATATTACAAGGTTAATAATTTGTATAATAAATTACAAAGAAAAATGATTATGAAAAATCATATAATATACACTTTTAAATGGATTCCACACATGAACTTTATTTTTTGTACGAATATATATTTTTATATAGTTGGCCACAAATTGCCCTAAAATAAGTATCTGATAAGAAACTTCTTTGAGATTGGCTAGGTCAATATCTACAATGTTTAGAGAAGGGAAAACTATACATATATCTACCTTCACCATTCACCCATGTCATGTTAAGTATTCTTCACGATTCAAGAAAATGACTTTCATCATATTATTAGTGAATATAGCAAGTCTTTCTTAGAAAAGGTTAAGTTGAGATTAATGTTAATGATTTCTATGAAGGGTTGGTTAATGATGGAGAACAAGGATATTTTTCTAACTTAATATTGATTGGTCATCATTGGTATTGCATATGAACTAGTGAACTAGTAACTCCACCCATTTTATATTACATCTTTTGAAGGCTTCGCATTGGTCGATGAAACAATCAAGGAATATGCAGAGATTAATCATTTAATTTTATTGCCAAATTACATAGTTGATAACATTGACTTCTACTAGTTACCACCAATTCTAGATTTGCATGGACCCTCCTTTTTTTAACAAAACTTTATTAGTAAAGTCTTCAACCACACAATACCATATATCACTATTAGATTCATAGCTTTTGAACAAGTTATTGAAAAGTTTTAGATTGCAAAATTTCAAGTGTCTTTGCTCTATTTTAAAATTCTATAAAGTTTTTGAATAGTAATAATAATATCTCATGGGCCTCCTATAGCCTATAGCAACAATGGCTAGGCCCTTTATTTTACATAGACAAGTGACCCAAGTTATGCACTAAATATATATAATATCTACAAGTAATATCAAAGTATCAATATTTTGTATTCACATTTTATATCTCAAACTAATATTACATGTCTCCACTTTTAAATTTTTTCTGATATCAAACTTATCAGATTGTCACACTTTTCTATAGTTGTTGCAGAAAGTTGTCATGAATTTATATGTTTTTTATCACTGATGAACAATTTTGGAGCATGGAAATGCTTTTGGACAACAAACCCATCTTTCATTAATTCAACAATACAAATAAGCTTCCTTATTACAGTCTACTTTTCCAAATATATCAAATTTATTTCTATATTCCAATGCAAAATAGGTAGGGACTCTAGCTCCCACAGAGCCCTTGTTACATAAAAGATGTCAATAAACTTCTTGATTAATATTTGAAGAACTTGGTAGAATTCAAATAATATTTCAATGTTATTTAAATTTATTCATTAGATGGGTTTGAGGAAAATAGATGAGGATTTCAAGAAATAAATCAACAGTATGAGGAGGTTTGTCGTAGAGAAATAAAAAATCCTCAAGGTATCACTCTAGATGCATTCAAAAAATTGAGCAACTTGCAACTGTATCTAAGCACATTGAAAGTTGAATGGAACACTATAACTAAGAGATCTAAAAAAATTGATAAGAAACTTGCAAGATGGAAGACCAAATTACATTACTACTATACCGAGAAGCAAAAAATCTTTGCAATTGTTACTAGACATCAAGAATATTTCAAGAAGCTCAAGGTGTTGAAATTTTCACAAGATCAATAGGAGATGAAGTTATGAAGTTTGAAATACCAAAGGCAAAATATAAACATAAATTCATTATGATCTTATTGTTGTCTCTATTGATAATTTCTTTTTGGCTTGTTTTAAAGACTTGGTTTAAAAAACAATTTTCCTTAAAAATTAATTTCTTTATTGTGTTTAATTATCTAAACTCATGCAAAGTTGGGGATATTTTTGGAAAAAATTGATATTCACTTGAGAGAAAAAAAATATTTTGTTATCTTTTATGTACTTTTCAGTTCCAATACATAATATATGTTAATTATTCTAAGATTTACATGATCTTTGAATTATGGTACATGGATTCTTTTAGCTCACGATGAATGGTAGTTAGTGCATGTTTTATATTGAGATCCAATATATTTTTAGTAATTGTGTTGCTACAAGAGGATTATCTATGAATGATTCTTTTGTGATGATTATATAAAAATGAAAAGTTTTAATTTATTATTCTTTCTTGTATATGTCTTTGAAGCTTTCTTGATAAAATCATTTCCTTGAATTCTTTTTGGTTAAAAGCAAGTGTAGGTATGTTGTGAAACATAATCCTTTATTGGTGGAGTTCAAATATTAGTTTTATTTTCTTAAATTTTTTTTTTTTTTACTTTAGTTACTCTTAAAAGTTTTAGAGGAGTTATTTCAAGATTAAATAAAAGAACTTAGATTATCTTAATGATAATCTAACATTAACAAAATACAAGATGTTGCAAATACATCAATAATGTATTTTAGAAAGTATATTTGATATATTGGTGAATTAGTGCAATGTCTAGTTATAAAACTCAATGTTGTGTTTTACAATTTTGATCTCTTAATTTTCACAAATGACTTAAGGAATTTCTTTAAGTAAGTTTATATGGTCCCCACTTTAAAAAAATAGTGTATAGTATAAAAGAATATTAGCTATTTTTAAAAAGGATCCAACTTTTAGAAACAAAAATACATATTTAAAGTTAGTAGATAAGGTTGCACCATATAGAATATTTTTGTGATGGTAAAATACTGGTGTGTAGAGTGGTGCAAGCTAGGGTGGTCCAAAATAGGCAATAATTGGTGAATCTTGAATGTAAATCACTTTATTTTTCAATTAGAATAAACCAAGTACAACAACATATCTTTTCAAATCTTGTCATTAGTTTGAATTTATTCCCAGATTCATATGAGGGTTGTTCTGGGTTGTTGCTAGGAGGATACTAAAAACTTTCAAGGGCTGTCTATGGCTCTATTTTGTTTTTGGTTAAGTAAATGTTTCAGTGGTGGGGTTTGTTCCCTTAATGAAGACTTGTGCCTAAGTTTATCTATATTCACAATGTCTTTGAATTCTCTTTTGTTCCTTCCCCTAGTTTCTTCTATTGAGGTGAAGTTCCTCCAGTGGCTTTTCTGGGCCATTTTGGAGGTTCTCAAGTCTGAGGGTTGGTTTCTATTTCTTTAGCGCTCAGTTCATATTGAGGTGGAGATATCACCTATTGAGGTGGCGATATTCTCTAATGTTGGTGGTATTAGTGGCATGATGAGCTCTTTGCCTAATTGGATTGGGGTGGAGGACCTGAAGTGGCTCCTTTAGAGGTGACCTCTTTCTATTGAGGTGGAAGGGGTTTGGTTGGAAGATTCGATGCAGAGATGTTTTCTCTCCCTTAAGGATTTGAGTGGTGCTAAGACCATGCAATTTCATATGGTTGATCAAATCATGTTTAAAGATGTTGTTTGTGGTTGGGGGTTGGGATGGAGTCCCTCCTTTTTCCCTATGATCTAGTGGATCTTGTTGTGTCCTTCTTTTCCCTTTTGGGTTCTTGTTTGTATCTCATGCTCTATTCTTCCTATCTTCTAGTTGCTATTTTTTTGGTGGCTTTTGGATAACTTTTTACTGCTGATATGTTTTTGAAAATCTATTTGCAGAGTTTCATTTATGTTGGGTTATATATCCCATATAAAATCAGGATGTAATGGGTTCTGAGGCCCCATCAAAACCTATTTTACTTAATCAAAAACACATCTTTAAAGTATCAAATCAAGGTGTTAAAGTGTACTATGCCCACTTTTAGCCTTTCATTTGGTCTCCATAATAGTGTGTGTGAATCTATATGAGACATACATTGAAAATTATCTACATATATGCTATAACTATATGATGACGACTCACTATCTTCATGTGCCTAGAATAATGTGTTGTCTTTTGCTCTTGCATAGAACTTTTGGTATAATTTTTAGGAAAGGGTACCTCAACTTTATATTCTTAATATTTCGTTTAATACTTTTTAATTTTATCTTCTTGAATAGAAGTGGTGCCTCAGTTGGAAGATGGTTCAATTATGTCTTTAGTGTGTTTTTTTTCCCTACATGAGAAGGTTGACATCCCATTTTGACATTGCATGTTGTACTCATATTTTAGCATCATGTAATGTGAAAGTTTATCATTATTGGAGTTACATATGCTAAATTTTTATGACGTGTTAGAACATGTAAGATGAGGTTACAATAATCTTGACTATACTTTTGAGGTTTGTGGATACTTATTAAGGAACATAGTTGGATGTTTAAATAACTTTTGGTTATAATTGTTAGGAAAGGATACATCAACATTACATTCCCAATGTTTAGTTTAATATTTTTTATTTTTTTCTTCTTATGTAAGTTTGGTGCCTCATTTGGAGGATGATTGGATTTTGTAGTTAGTGTATTTTTTTTTTCCTATGTGAGAAAGTTGGTGTCCCATTTGACGTGGCATGGTGTATCCATATTTTTACATCTTATGGTGTGAAAGTTTATCATGATTGGAGCTACATATGACATATTTATTTTTATGACATGTTAGAACATGTAAGATGAGTTAAAAATAATATTGACTATATTTATGATAATTGTGGATACCTATTAAGAAACATAATTAGATGTAAATAAATAAATAAAATTCATCAGACCTAATTTGGTTGTTCAGATATGACATACATGGTAATATAAGGAATATAATTAAAGTTGGTCTAAATGATCTCATACCAAGGAGGATGTTGGAATTTGATGGATTAGTTTGAGCCATGTACCTTTTTTAATATTATTGGTGATTTTCCAAAATCATTTAACATTTTTAGTTTATTCTTCACTTATTTATTTGGATGTTTGTGTTGAGATGTATGAAGAGTTTTAAAAATAGGGTTATGTTATTGAATTTCCTTTAAAAGAGTAAGATGCAAGTGAAGGATTTGATGAGAACAAATCCATAGACCCAGTAGAACACATCCATGTGAGAACCTGTCATAGAAAAGAAAAAGACAAGAGAAGGCAAGGGTTTGGCTCTAAAAATATGCAAGAATATATTTATTAGATTGAAAGAATGAATTGATATATACAATTGATCAATCCTTATAGAAGAGGATTGTAAAACCTAAAAGGGAAACCCTAAGAGGTAAATGACATTTAATAATCAATATTTATTTATTAAATGAGAATGCATATGCATAAAGGGAAATCTTAAGAAGGGAGTAAAGGTTATTTAATAAAATGGAATGAAATTAATTGTTTACTCTAACACCCCCCTTAAGATGAGCAACAATGTAGCTACAAATAATGCAGAAAAAGCAAGGAAACTACAATGTTGAAAGTATAACATGGGTCCCAACAACATGGCTTGATGATGTACCTAGTACAACCAAATCTCTAGAAACTGGAGAAATAGGGAAAACCATGTGGGAAAAACCTTACTCAAAAAAGAGATAGAAGAATGCTAAAAAAAGAAGAAGGAAGGAAGGACTCATCTTTGAGATCCCCCAAGGATTAAAGAATTAATTTATCCCTTATAGAATTGATCAATCCTTATAGAAGGAGATCGTAAAACCTAGAAGGGAAACCCTAATAGGTAAATGACATTTAATAATTAATATTTAATTATTAAATAGGAATGCATGTGCATAAAGGGAAATATTAAGAGGGAGTAAAGGTAATTTAATAAAATACAAAAAACAAGGAAACTACGATGTTGAAAGCATAAAATGGGTCCCAACAATATGGCTCGATGAGGTACCCAACACAACCAAATCTCTAAAAAATGGAGAAATAGGGAAAACTACGTGGGAAAAGCCCTACTCCAAAAAGAGATAGAAGAATGCTAAAAAAGAAAAAAAGGAAGGACTCATCACTAAGACCCCCCAAGGACAACTTCCTTCATGCCAAGCATAGAATGCAATGGAAGATACCACAGGGATGCAAAATGTTTAGTGAATATTTCCACAACCTACTTAGTAGTGGTAATATACTCCAAGCTAAGAGAGCCATCCTAAATCAAATGCCTGATGAAGTGCATATGAAGCTTAATGTGATTGGTTCACTGATGCTCAATCAGTTTGTAGGAAATGTGTATATCACTCTTATTGTCACACCAAAGAAAGGTGGAACTATCAGGGGGAAATCCAAACTCTGTCATCAACTATCAAAGCCATAAAACCTCCTAACTAGCTAGCACAACTACCCTATATTATGTCTCTGTAGATTATATTTCTTGAGCATGCCACCTCTTGCAAGACCATGTGATAGGACCGGAACCAAGACAAAAAAAAAAAACTAGAAGAGGCTTTCGATCATCAATATCAGTAGCTCAATCTGAGTCTATATAACCAAAAATGTGAGGATCCCCTAATGTATAGTGAATTCCACAACATGTAGTATCCTGAATGCACCTCAAAATATGTTTGAAAACTTGCCAATGAATCTCATGAGGATAATGTGATAATTGAGAGACAAGTCTAACTACAAAAGAAAGATTAGGACATGTGTGTATTAGGTACAACAAACTAACCACAAGTTGTCTATATAAAGTGGAATCCACTATTGGAGTAGAGAAAGTGGTAGATAAAATAACACCTAGTTGAAAAGGTGTAGAAGTGGGCTTACAATCAAGCATGTTGAATCTCTCAAGCATATCAAGAGCATACTTTTGTTGGAGTATGGCTATCCCATTCAAAGAATGAACAACCTATAGGCCTAAAAAATAGTGCAGAAGTCCAACATCTATCATCTCAAATTGCTCTCTCAAAGCTCAGTGAACACTCTGAATCATAGAGGGTGAGTTATCTATAATAATGAGATCATTAACATATAACACAAGTACCAATAGATCATCCCCATGAAGTTGAATGTACATTGTAGGATTGAAATGATAATGTGTGAAGTGTGATGCAAGCAAGAAGGAATCCATCTTCTCATACCAAGCCTGAGGGGTTTGTTTGAGACCATATAAGGACCTCTCAAGAGTCCTGAATAAAACCTTGAGGTTGCTCCATATAGATCTCATCATGAAGGTATCCATGCAAAAAGTCACTCTTCACATCCATCTAAAATGTTCTTCATCCCTGAAAAGCTACAAGAGAGAGTACAATAGTTCATTCATCTTGGCAATAGGAGAAAAGGTCCCAGAGTAATAAATATCCTTCACCTATGAAAAACCCTTCTCAACAAGACATGCCTTGTACCTATCAATATTATCATCGACATCATACTTGGTAGGGTACACCCACCTACACTAAACCAACTTTCTTCATTTTGGAAGAGGATAAAGACCCCAAGTATGGTTCTTCATCAAAGAAGAGTACTCCTCCTCCATAGCCTTGTCCCAATCTGAGCATCCTATCACCTATGAAAAACTTTGTGGATCACCTGAAATTAGGATCAAGCAACCTATACACCTTCACATCCTCACATTATCCAACAATATGAGTGGTCAACCCTTCCTCTCTATGGCTTTCCATTGTGTATCTGGAATAAATGCCCAAGCCTCACTACCAAAAATATAGAATGCAGAAACATCGGGCTTGACATGAGTCTGAGCCTCCTCAAAAGAAAAATATCGCAATGCCTTGTGAGGTATCTAATTCTAAATATAGTCGGCACAATTGATAGCCTCAACCCAAAAAGGATTCATATCTCGAGATTTTATCACACAATTGTCCATCTACCATAAAGTTATGTTCTTTCTCTCAACAACCCCATTCTCCTAAGGGGTGTGGGGAACTATGAATTGATGTTGCAAACCATGCTTAGTGCAAAAATCTTTAAAAGATTGATTCAAATATTCCATGCCATTATCAGTGTGTATACACCTAACATAAAGACCAAAATATTTTTCCACAAATGTCTTAAATATTTGAAATGAATCAAAGACATTAGACTTGTACTTCAAAAAGTACACCCATTTGTCTAGAGAAGTCATCTATGAAACTAAGCACATACTAGGCACCAAAAAAAGATGGAGTGGAGAATGACATAAGATCACTGTGTATCAACTGTAATGGTGCCTTAGCATGTTCATATCTACCTATCATAAAAGGATCTCAATGATATTTTCCAAGTGCTTAATCTTGACAAACACTTTAGTACAAGAGATAAGGTAGCCCAATCACTAGCTCTTGTGTACTCATCTTTTATAGATATCTATAGTTGACATGTCCAAAATGCTCATGCCAAAGTTTGCTTACTATGCTTGCATGAGCAAAAAGAGAAACACTTGGAGAATCAAAGCTCTCAAAGCCATCAAATTTATATAAGTGAGTCTTTGAATCAACACTCCCAGTAGCAATAACCAAATTAGGATTGTGGAGGTCTTGAATAGCCACATCATGTGGTGAGAACTCAATTGTCTTCCCAGAGCCAGAATGAAAAATCTGATAGATAGACAAGAAGTTCATAGAAATGGCCAAAACCAATAGAACATCCTGTAGGGAACCACCTTTCAAAGAGATAGTTCCAGAACCTGAAACTAAAAGCTATGTAGAGTCACCAACTACAATCTGTGTAGTAACACTCTAAGCAAGTGAGGTAACCAAATTAGGTGAGTGTGTCATATGGTGGGAAGCACTTGCGTACATGATCCAAGTAGTATAAGAAGAAAAAGATTGTAGAAATAACATGTCCTTTCCTTGAAGGAGGTGGTGGCAGCTTCAAAGAAGCAATACTATGTTGTTGCATGACCTTCTCTAAAGCCTCAAGATGTTTCTAACACCTGGAAATTAGATGTCCTTCCTTGCCACAAAAATTGCAAGGATCACATGTAAACTTATTAGTCTTAGAGGAAGACTCGCCAGACTTGGAAGGTGTTCCCTTGTGAGTGGATTTTTGAGAATCTAATCTAGGAAATGGCTTGGAGGAACTCTCATAGCCAATTGAATCTATTTTGGGCTTTGATTTTTGCTTTGTCTTCCCTATAAATGTCTAAGCAACCAAAGCCTGGTTCTTTGATCCTATTAGAGAGTCCAACTATGTAAGCTTAGCCTGCTCTCTAGTCAACCAATTATATAATACCTCAAATTTAGGCATGGTAAATCTAGTACCCAAAGCATCCATAGTGGAATGGAAGGTAGAAGAGAAAATCTAAAAGTTTCCTTGAAGCTTTGACAAAATCATATAAATGCACTCCTTATTAGTCTTTAGTTTCCCACAATCATGTAACAAAGATCTCTATTTTTTTAACTTCATTAGAAAGTCTTCAAATGAGGGAAAAGAATAAGGTACAAGTTATGTAAGCTCTGCCTCAATCTAAAGTGCCCTGAACTCATTTACTATACCAAATAAGCCCTCTAGCTTAGTCCACATATCTAGAGGAGTAGTGCACCCATCAAGATGAAACTGTAAACTATTGGATACCTGTAAAGAAATAAGACCCATGGCCTCATCCATCTTTTTCTGATGTTGCATGACCTCAAAGGCCCTCTATAAAATTGGCTTCACATCATCTAAGCAAGACCATAATATTTTTGAACGAAGAAGCCATGTCATCAGGGTTTTCCATGTGTAATAGCTATGTGGGGTCAGAAGTTCTAGACAAGAAGAGGCCTTAGCTATTTCTTTTGATAAGGTGTTTTTTAAAATATATTTTTGGTTTACTAAAATAAATCATAGAAACAAGCATATAAAACACCCCCCACAATGCAAAAAATTGAACCCCAATAGCTAGTAGGAAAGCTTATACAATGAGAAGAGAAAAAAAGATTCAAACAAGAATCATGTGTACCTTTGAAAAAATTTGATGAAAATAGAAGATAAAATATAAAGAGCTTGAAGAGACCTTTTTGATGCTTCTTCCAGATTGAAAAATAGAGCAAAAATGAGCAAGTTATGCCCCCCATAATGTAAAAACAATCATCTAACTTTGACTGCAAAAATAGGTACAATAATGGAAAAATTCACTAGTAAAACTTGCATCACTTTAGCTGTCTCAAAATTATCTTTCTGATGATATCTTATTTGTTCAAAAATGATATTGTATGCTCAATTTATCACAAAAAGAAACCCCAGGTAGGTTTAGAAGGCAAAAAAACTCAAAAAAACTTAAGCTCCATATTTCTAGCCCCCTGGGTGCTTATGTGATCCTAGGCAAGCAGTTTTGGAGGTAGTGGCTTGACAGTGGTGCACAGGTGGTGGAGGCCAGTGGAGGAGGTTGCGGGGACCGACTGAGGTTGAGTAGCGATGGCTGCTGAGCAGTGTCGCTAATGGGGTGACAAACTTGTGACCACTCAATAGAGTGACATATGCTATATTGGATGCATTTAAAAATAAATTAAAATAAATTAAAATAAATTATTTTTTTCAATTAAAAAAATTGCATTGAAATGTGTGCCAAAGGTTGTACAACCCTTATATGTAATTTTGTTTTGCTTCTCCTATCAATTGTTGCCAAAATCAAAGTGCTTTATATGAAAATAGGGGTTTGATGTCATCTAAATCCAAATGTGAGGTCTTTTTGGACTCAAAGTTCCCCAAAATTCAGAGACCCCACAATTTCCACAAAAAATACCCCAAAAAAAGCCAAATCTATTATGTCAAATGCTCATTCCTATTTTCCTCCAAATAAGAACAAGCTACAATAGATCTGGCTCTAATAGCATTAAGGATCTGATGAGAACAGATCCAATAGAACACTTGCATGCAAGAACCTGTCATAGAGAAGAAAAAGACAAGAGAAGGCAAGGGTTTGGTCTGAAAATATGCAAGAATATATTATTAGACTGAAAGAATGAATTAAAATATACAATTGATCAATCCTTATAGAGGAGATTGTAAAACCTAAAAGGGAAACCCTAAGAGGTAAATGACATTTAATAATTAATATTTAATTATTAAATGGGAATACATGTGCATAAAGGGAAATCTTAAGAAGGGAGTAAAGGTAATTTAATAAAATAAAATAAAATAAATCCTCTACTCTAACAATAAGTTTTCATGTTAATGTTGTAAGTTTGTAAAAGTATTGTGATGTGTCTTTTTTGTAAATTAATAAGTTAGGTTAGTGCCTTAGGGTGTAGCTTATTCCTCTCTCAAAGGGATTTCTTTGTGTTTATTAATGTCTCTTTTCTTTTGCCTATTTCCCCTAATTTCTTGTCCTTAAATGTTTTCATTTGTTTATCAAGAAATCAAAAATTACTTAGGTATAAGATTTGCATTTATTTCCTCAAAGGGTTAACATGGAAAATAATTTATCTTGATTTTACTTTATGTTCATAGGTGAGTGCAATTTATCCAAGATGTTGATTGATAAAATTACACATTTCTACAAGATGCATAATGGTTAATTTTTCTTACATTTGGTATCAATATGATGATGATTCCAAGTTTTTGACATCTTTGCATATAAGTTGAACTTTAATTCATATTTGTACATGTAATGGTTCAATGAGGTTTGGGGTTTGGGGCATCTCCTTTTTTTTCCTTGCATTCTTGTCTTAACAAGCATGACAAAATTTGCATAAATGAATTGGCTAATAATTAATCTTAATATGAGTGCTGTTAGGATAAACCACAGACAGAAATAAAAACTACATGCAAATATAACCAATAACAGAAAATAATAGATAACACAGAAATGAACACAAGGCACCAAGATTTAACGTGGTTCACCCAATCCCTGGGCTACATCCACCAAACAACAAGTTTGATCTTATTACAGTCCAATGATTACAACCTGATTACAATCCGTAATCCCTTACAGCTCAATACTGCCGCAAGAACCAATTTTGCATCACAACATCATGAAAAAATACCCAACCCTAAACCCTTTTATACAAGTATTAAACCACTTTAGGGTTATAACATGTCGGCCATAATTAGCCATAACTTTAGTGGCGAATCTACGAATGGTGAATAGTACCAAAAAAATTTCTACGAATGGTGAATAGTATCAAATTTTTTTTAACCCCACTAATTATGAAGTATGTACAATACTTTTCTGATCAGTCACCATAATCTAACAATCTCCCACTTGGGGACTTATTAGGCTCCACACTAAACAACAATCTCCCACTTGGAGACTGATCCTGTAGCAATACCACTACCACATGGGGCTCCCACTGGATCAAACCACCCTGGACTCTATTGTTCTTTGATTCATGTTCAGTCTAAAAGACCAACCGAAGCTGAAGAGGAGTTCAGCTTCTCCTGTGTTACAACCTTTGTCAACATATTTGTTGGATTGTCATTGGTATGTATCTTCTCCAGCTTTAACTATCCATCCTCCAAAATTGACCGAATGAAATGGTACCACAACTATATGTGTTTAGTCTTAGAATGCAGAGCTGAATTCTTTGCAAGATGAATGGCACTCTAACTATTTGTGAACAAATAGTTATCCTTCTGAGAATGTCCCAATTCTTACAAGAAGAACTAAAGCCATATCATCTCCTTGGCTGCCTCCGTAGCAGCAACATACTCTACCTCTATAGTGGATAGAGCATTAATCTTCTGTAACCTAGAAACCCAGCTCACTGTTGTCCCACCAATAGTAAAGACATAACCTGTAGTAATCCACCTGGTATCAATATCCCCTACCAAATCTGAGTCAAGATAGCCCTATAAATCAGTAGTAGAGCCCCCAAAGTGTAAACACTTATTGGATGTTCCTCTCAAATATCTGAGAATCCACTTGACAACATTCCAATGCTCAAATCCTAGATGACTCATATACCTGCTAACGACTCCCACTGCATGGGCAATATCTGGCCTAGTGCATACCATACCATACATCAAGCTTCCTATAGCTAAAGCATAGGGTACCTTGGACATCTTATCCTCCTTTTCTTGTGTCTTAGGACACATCTCTTTAGTCAACTTCAAATGACCAAGTAAAGGTGTGCCGACAACTTTAGCATTCTCTATAGAGAAACGTTGCAACACCTTCTCAACATAATCAGCCTGAGATAGCATTAATGTTCTATTCTTCCTATCTCTACAAATCTTCATACCAAGGATTTTTTTTGCTACCCCCAAATCCTTTATAGCAAATGCATGTGCTAACTGGCATTTCAGCCCCTTAATATGATCCAAGTTAGACCCAGCTACAAGCATATCATCAACATATAAACATAAAATAATGTAGCTGTCATCATCCAACCTCTTAAAATAAACACAGTAATCTGAATGACACCTGTTATAGCCATGCTCATGCATAAACCTGTCAAATTTCAGATACCATTGCCGAGGTGCTTGCTTCAAGCCATATAAACTTTTCTTCAATTTGCACACTAAGTTCTCCTTACCTTTGACCTCAAATCCTCGTGGCTGAGCCATATATATATTTTCATCCAAATCACCATGAAGGAAGGTTGTTTTAACATCCAGCTGCTCTAAATGCAAATCTTCAGTAGCCACAAGACTTAAAATAGTATGGATAGAAGTCATTTTAACAATAGGAGAAAATATCTCATCAAAGTCAATTCCCTTTTTCTGTGCAAATCCTTTTACAACTAACCTAGCCTTAAATCTTTTCTTACCTCCTTCCTCTTCTTTCAACTTGTAAACCCACTTATTCTGTAAAGCCTTTTTACCTGCAGGCAACTTGCACAAATCCCATGTCTTATTCTTCAGCAAAGAGTCCATTTCATCTTTCATTGCAGACTCCCATTGAATCTTAGTATCCACCTGCATAGCTTCATGATAACTTTCAAGTTCACCAGTATCAGTAAGTAAAATAGAATACAAAGAGGTCTAATTTGCCTCGTTGACCGTCTAACATTCACTGGCATGTGTGGTATTTTTTGTTGCATTTGTTGCACATCATGAGGAATGGCTGGAACAACAACTTTTGGAGTATCATCCAGCACTACATAATCATCTTCTTTCTTCTCATGTTGCTGCAACAGATCTTTGTACAACACTTTCTCATTGAATATGACATCTCGACTTCTAAAATTTTTATGATTTTTAAAATCCCAAAGCCTATAACCAAATTCATTAATGCCATATCCAATAAAGACACATTTCTTTGATTTTGCTTCTAGCTTGGTTCTATTTTCAGAGTCTATATGAACAAAAGCTTCACAATCGAAGGTCTTGAGAAAAGAATAACTCACCTTCTTACCAGTCCATGCCTCCTCTGGAATACCATAGCCCAAAGGAGTAGAGGGACCTCTATTAATCAAATATACTACAGTATTGATAGCCTTCACCCACATGTGTAAGGACAACCCAACATGCAACCTCATGCTCCTTGCGCGCTCCATTATAGTCTTGTTCATGCGTTTAGCCACTCCATTTTCCTGTGGAGTCCTTAGAACAATTTTCTGTCTACGAATACCATTAGAGGAGCAATAATCTTCAAATTTATGACTGCAATACTCACCACCATTATTAGATCTGAGACATTTTAATTTCTTACCAGTCTCATTTTCAACCAAGCATTTCCATTTCTTAAAAGTTTGAAATACATCAAATTTCTGTCTAAGGAAATAAACCCATACTTTTCTAGTTCCATCATCAATAAATGTAACATAATAATGAGAGCCACCAAGGGAAGATATCTGAGCTGGTCCCCATACATCTGTATGCACAAGCTCTAATTTCTCCTTTTTGTTTTCCTTCCCAATCTTTACAAAACTCACTCTCTTTTGTTTTCCATACACACAACTTTCATAGAAATCCATATTTACACATTTCAGACTTGGTAAAACTTTCTTTGAATGAAGTACTTTCATACCTTTCTCACTCATGTGCCCAAGTCTATTGTGCCACAACGCTGTATCATAATCTACAACAACTACTTGTTCTCCCTACTCAACTGCAATAGTTGTTCATGAACATTCATTTTTCTCTAAAACAATCAAAGTAGAAGGAACAATATGACTTGTACAAAGATATAAGGTGCCTACTTTCACACCTTTTGCTACTACAAGGGAACCTTTTGAAACCTTCCAATTTTTATCATTAAAAGTAACTACACAACCCTCATCACCGAGTTGCCCTGCTAAAATTAAATTCCTACTCAGCCTTGGAACATGTCTTACCTCATGTAGTAGCCAATGATTCACATTCTGCAACTTAATCTTAATTTTTCCCTTTCCAACAATTTGACAGGGTTCATTATCCCCCAAATAAACAAGCCCAAAATCCCCTTGGACATAATCAATGAAATAACCTCTATGAGGTGTAGCATGAAATGAAGCACCAGAATCTAAAACCCATGAATCATCAACACTTTCTAAGACAGAAGCAAAGCATCCTCTTCGAATTTTTTACTTACCACATTTGCCTCTTTATCTCCATCTGATTTATCTCCTTCATTTTTCTTTCGATTTCAACAATCTTTCTTTTTGTGCCCTGGTTTCCCACAGTACCAGCAATTGTTTGGTCCTCTCAATTGAGACCTCTTCCCCTTTGACTTTCCTCTTGATTTCCCATGATTTCCAGAGTTACTTCCTCTCTCAGTCGTTCTGCCCCTACTTTGTGCATTCAAAGCACTTCCTGATGT